>JAJHJA010000810.1:0-428483 GCA_021202915.1 Heliconius himera | reverse complement strand
TGAAATACTTAAGTTTTTCATTTTTTGCTCTGGTGTCGAGGTGGCGTTGAGTTCCGCCACTAAACATGCAATGCCTCCAGAATTTAGCCCACCCTGCTGTGTGGAGGGTACCCTGCGGAAAGCTAAAAAGAGATTGTTAAGTAACGCAAACCATAATAAAAAATATATTATTATGAAATTCAAAGTTATCATTAAAAATTACAATAACAAGAGATAAAATAATGATAGAAATAATAGCAAATATTACTATCGTATTCTGATTCTGAGAAATTATGTTCAGAAATAATCCTATATCGAGATCAACCCGGCTTAGGCGTCTTATGTAATCCGACTTAACGTTTCATTGACAGCGGACTATAAATTGTGGAATGAATGATGTGGTGATACGGGGTTTCAATTATAAAATTAAATAGAAATGAAATAGAAATAAGCGAAGTTTGATATTATATTGTGATAATATTATGTATTTTTTTATTGTAATGTTATTAATATATTTTTGTAGTGTTATTTATTTATTTTTTTGAAAATTTATAAAACTTGAACGTAACGGGATTTGAATTCGCTTCTCTTAGAAACGGTCCAAGTGCTTGTCTACAATGAAGCCAACGTTAATAATACTACAGCGTAAGATTCATATGCGGCGGATACGTTTACTAGAATATATTTTTGCCGTAAGATGATGTTACCACGAGTAAGATAAGAAAAATAAAAAATATACTTATTATTTTTTTTAGCTTCAAGCTGTATCCCTCACATAGAGAGTTGGTAGATGGAACCTGGGAACCTAGTGTTAAAACTCTACGGAGAGTTGGGAACGATCCCATTACAACTTAATTTCCTCGCTCTGGTAATGGGACAAAGCGCGGCATTGAGTTCTGCTACTCAACACTCAATGTCTCCAAAATTATTCTTAATTCTTTCATCTGCAATGTAGGAAACGGGAGTGTCTTAATGTAAAGTGTCTTAAGTTATACTTTTTTATTTCTAAAACTATCAAAAATTCTTATGGAAGTTACGTAATGTGACTCAAAGTACTATAATTTTCATATTATTAGGAATGCTAGTCATAAATAATTTTTAAAAATGCATGAAAGCTTGTTTTCTTGAGGTCAGTCTAGAGTGACTGTAAAAGTGACTGGTTGTGGGTTCGTTCCCCACTCGGAGAAATGCAATATTTATTTAAATTTATATTTCTATTCCTTCGTTCTAGTGTCGAGGCAAAGGGCGGCGTTCAGTTCCGCCACTCAACACGCAATGTCTCCAGAATTCGGTGCAAAGTAGGGAAAGGCGTGTCTTAACAATTTTTATTTTCTCGAGTGGCGATCGAACCCACAACCAGTGCGTTTACAGTCACACGCTTGTGCCCTTGCGCCACTACGGCCTCCTAAATACATTATAACTACATTCCGAAAATAAAACAAAGTAGCAAAACCAAGTTTCTTATCGCGTTAACAAGCTTAACGGAGGGAAGTAAATAAATCTAACTTACTAACAGAGTCCCGCGTCCGCCTCATCTCGCTCTTTGCAAATCCAACACATACTCAATAATCATGCGGCTGATAACTATTCGGATTTGTTTGAGCATTACTTCGCACATGGAAATTAAAACTATGGAGTTTTATATTACTTTTAATGTTACATACATTGTAAGTATTTTTTTAAATTCACTCTGTATTCCGCCCACGGCGGGGTAGGCAAAGGAGAGTAAAGATATTCTGATCTCCATTTTCAGCCAAACTTTCGAGGAACTTAATGCCGTGGTTTTACCTTGACAATATAGTGAAAATATGAAAATATTAATAAATAATATTTCATTGGAGTCATGGGAATCAAACCCACAACGTCGAGTTTACAGTCACTCAATGAGGTATTGGTGTAAGCATCTCAATAGGCCGCTTGCTATAGGTTATATGACTTCATATTAAATTGAATATGGTCAAAAATTTTAAACTAAAAAAATATTTTTTTTAGAATGGAATTCAATTCAATTCAATTCGCTTCGCTTGTCAATTTATAAAAGAGTAAAATTTAAACAAAAAAATGTAAAAAGATTCTTTAAATATCGTATTACCAATTAAAACTCCATAACAACTTGCCTTATTTCTTACCAGAGGAAATGAAAGTGGTACATGACCAAGGTTGTCAATTTCTGATTAGAATTTGACAACCGTGGTCATGTACCACTTTTCTTATTTCATACCAATTTTCTTATTTCATACTTTAAACTGGTGTCGAGGTTAAGCGCGGCGTTGAGTTCTGCCACTCAACACGCAATGTCTCTAGAATTCGGCAGAAAGTGGGGAACGGAGTGTCTTAACACTAGGTTCCCTCTGCCTACCCTACTGTGTGCGGGACTTTTAAATTTTTTGTTTATTATATACTTGATTAGCATAGAGACATTGTAAGCTATTTACATATTTTTAGCTTCACACTATAACCCGTATGTCTCACTGATATAGGCAGATGAAAAATCAAATCACTCGAGTGGGAATCAAAACAATATCGTGGGTATTTGTCATGTCATTTGTACAGTCTGACGCTTAGCAGCTGAGCCACGACGTTCTAAGCTAAAATAGGTTCCTTTTGAGTTTCGAATGAGTTTTTCAAATTTGGAAATTAATTTAAAAGTTTCAAAATCCACCTTTAATAATAGATATTATTCATATTAAAAAAGTTGTATATGAAAATAGAAACAACGGATGAATTTGATAAGTAAAGAAGTAAATTTAAAAGAGAAAAACGAAAATTATATAACGTATTAATGTCTATATTTATCCTCTTTTAAGTAATTGTCAAAGGAGGTGCAGATTCTAAGTCTCAAATTTAAGACTACTTTAGACCAATATGCTCGTAGAAGCTTAGTTGTTCCTCGAGCGTATGGCTAAGCTTACGATAACCCGCTTACATCACGCTCTTCGTCTCTCCTATACACAGCTTGTCAGATTAAAGATTAACTATGAACTGCGTCCCTATAAGTTACGTAAGTTGTTAGGTGCATAGTATGCTAGTTTTGGTGCGTTATTTGGTATACGTAAGTTAGTACTGGTGCTTTCACGTAATAACGCACTAGTACTAGTGCACGCGCACTTTATGCACTTAATAATACATCAGTATATTTACTTAAATTGATATTTCCTTTTCTTCGCTCTGGTGTCGAGGTTAAGCGCGGCGTTGAGTTCTGCCACTCAACACACAGTGCCTCCGGAATTCGGCAGAAAGTGGGGAACGGAGTGTCTTAACACTAGGTTCCCTCTGCCTACCCTGCTGTGTGCGGGATACAGCGTGAAGCTGATTTATTTTATTTTAATACATCAGTACCAGTTCACGTGTACTTAATAACGCGCCAGTAATAGTGCACGTATACTTAATAACGCGCATCTAGTGTTAGAAACTCCATTCTCAACTTTTCGCCTATTTTCGCGACCCACAACTATATTACATTTACAATCAGGCGCCGTGCCGCAGCGCAGCGACGGCTTAGCTATTATTTAGTACCATTTTAATTTATCGCGGCTGCTTTGTTTAACAAGAATGGAAATATCAGACAGAGGTAATCCAAAATATAGTTTTAGTTTTAATGAAGGAACTATTCATTCAGTTAATTTATTGATTTTTATTTATTTATCCTTTACATACATTTAATTATTTATCATATTTTATCTACGTCTAAAATCTAGAGCTCTCCCTTATATATTACATACAATACGTTGTAGCCTCTATACGTTCGTTGAGAGATTTTGTACCGCAAGCTGTCGCCTGTCACACGAACATCCTACGACACTTAAGAACACTTGGATTGCGAAAGCGACAGGAAGGCGAAAGGAAAATGCTATGGAGGCAAATAAAAATATCAAGGATTTATTTTTGCAAGGCGGATTTTTAAATGGTTTAAATTTGTTTTTATTTTGTGATTTCGTTACTTTCTTTTTTTAGCTTCACGCAGTATCCCGTATTTAAAGGGAACCTGCGAAACCGAACTTCGACACCTTGCATATTGAGTGTTGTGATTGCTCAGTTTTAATTTTATATATACGGATTTTGGTGATTCTTATTTTGTCTATTAACATAATGTTTTTTATTATATTTATTTATTTTTCAAATCTTTAGTATAAATTACAAATGTATAGTTTATATTCTGGTTCGAAGATTCCACTGAAATAAAAAAATAACTAGGTTTCAGATAGACGTTACTTTTATTCATACATTCTATATATTTTTCAATGAAATGTACTTATGACAATGTGTTCATGATTAATCTTTGCTATAGAAAGTACAACAGGTGTAGGTGACATTTGAAAAATTATATTTTTTTAGTTTTTTTCGTTATGCAATTATACATAATGCAATTTTTCACCATTTTTCTTTTATTAAAAAGAGAAACGACTCAAATACAACCAGTGTTAACAAATCAGTCATATTGTTCTAGTAGTAAGGTTATTTTATTTTGTTTTTATTTTTAATTAATTATTTTAAATAATTTGAGGCCAGTCGTGGCGCAGGGGTACAAAGTGTGACTGTAATACCGACTGGTTGTGGGTTCGATCTCCACTCGAGAAGATGAAATATTTACTTAAATTTATATTTTCATTTCTTCGCTCTGGTGTAGAGAACAAGCGCGGCGTTGAGTTCTTCCACTTAACACGCAATGCCTCCAGAATGCGGCAGAAAGTGGGGAACCTTAACACTAGGTTCTCTCTGCCTACCCTGCAGCGTGCGGGATACAGCGTGAAGTTGAAAAAAAAATTGAAATAATTTACTTTATGCAGATGAAGATGGTGGATCAATGATTTTAGGTGTAGCATCTAGCCTCGCTCGCTTATAACATAATAATGATGATTTTCAGTTTACAACTTTAATAATCACTATTTACGTTCACAAATTACTTACCTTTATAGGTCGATTAGAGAAGATTAATCATCATTTAAGAAAAACCTATTCTAGTTTTTCTTATAATAAAAACTATTTAAAGAAAAATGATGACGATTATTTAGTTTCAAGAAATAAATAATTAAGAAGAAATAAATAATAATTAATGTAATGAAGAGCACATTGGAAATTGGTAAAAAAAAATATTATAAATAGAAAGTAAAATCTTCCTTAGAGAGCGTGGAGCTAAAAACAACATACACATACAAAAACACTTCGAATTCCACTCATTCCCACCTAACATCAGTTCAAAAGAAATTTCGGAAAAACCGCATTTCCTTTAAAATTTTCGTCAGGTTTTCAACATCTAATTGCGACGTTTTTCAGTAAAGCAAGTCCTACGCGCACGCAACACTCGTCTACACTCAAGTTGACATTGCTAAAGTACTTGGGGAAATGTACAAAAGAGATTTTGTTTTAACATATTTTGTTTCGCTTATATTGCTAAGTGTAACGCTTGTATTTTAAATTAGGGGCTTTCACAAGGCTTTGCTTGCTTCTTTTTTATTTTATATGATCTAACTGTATTTAGGAAAAAAATATTGATATGGTTATCTATATTGTTATATACACATATTTTGACATTTATTGTGATTTCCTTCTCAAAAGAATTGTATTTAATAGAAAGAAATATTAAACATTAAAATGAATTATTTCCTATCTAGGTACGCGCGTACGGTAAGCGCGTAGTTTTTTACGCGTAAATCCCGATCCCGTGATTAAAATATAGCATACGTGTTGTTTCACAACCAAAGGGATAATGTTTTAGGGAAAGTCCCATTAAAATCGATTCAGCTGTTCCAGAGAGTAGGCCGAATAAACAGAAAAACGGACAGACGGTTAGACAAAAAAAATGTTTGTTAGAGTTTTTAGTATTAGTAGTTTTTAGTATTAGTGAAACTAGGCAGTTATACGTAGCTACAATGACAATACAATTATTTGGTATCATCGCGCTGTTCTGATGATGGAGGGATTACCGGAATGGTGGAACTCTTCAGATGTTACTACTAAACCACAAGAGTTTAGTCTCATATGATTTATATTTTTTTGTGCAAGATAAAAGCGTGTTAATTATTTATTATATAAACTATTACTATACAAACTATTTTTAATGTTTTACACTCATTCATACATGTATTAAAAAACAAACAATAAATATAAGTTTAATATCTTTTCTTTTTTTTTATTGATATTAGCATTTTTAAAAACGTTCACCTGTCGCTATTTTATTTAAATTATATCGCGACATAGAGACAGATACAGATAACAGAACTTCTATTAGTAGTATCAACCAAACAAAATATTATTCATAATATAATTAGGCCCGGTCCCAGTGCGGGACACAGCGTGAAGCTAATTTATTATTTTTTTTTTAATTTTATATAATTAGGCACTTACAAACACATGCAATTACATAAAACAGTAAGTAGTGTCAATCCTACACAACGACAAAGGATTTTAAAGAATTGTCAAGAAACTGAACAATTGCTCTTTTAAAGTTACAACAAATACATAACCATAATTAACTCTATGTTACTATTATAGTAAGTATAGTAAGTAAGTATTGGTGAGAGATCGACGTGGCAGCAGTGGCACGAGCGTGTGACCGTAGACGTGACGGTTGTGAACTGGGGAACTGAATTATATATTATTAAAATTTTCAATCTTCGCTCGTAACAAGGCAAGTGCCTCAAAACTTAGACGGAAAGAGGGGAACGGAGTGTCTTAACACTAGGTTTCTTCTGCTTATCCTGCTATATGTGGAATACAGCGTGAAGCTGAAAGATAAAAGAGAAAACAATTGTTACATAAGATTTTTTTCTTATTAAAGACCTTTAACCATTTGTTACTTAAAACATTGAAGTTGAGACCACAAAATGATTAAACAAGTTGCAAACTACTTTGTGTAAAGCACCATTTACTGACTTTAGGTACCATTTGAGAAAGTATGAATCTCTTTATAGTTTGCTAAAAGATCTCGGCCTGTTAAGAATATATCATCCGTTAGTTCTGAAACGTTCTTTGAATTTCGAATTTGGTTAGTTAAAGACAGGAGCTCGGAAGCTTTAGGCACTGTATCTAGTCCCTTCGAGCCTTTGGCATCGCGATGAGCAATCGGACAATAAATTAATTTTTATAATTTTTAAAACATTTTTAAAGTGTTATTCCACACTTAGAAAAGAAAAATACTTAAATATAATTTCATTTTCTAAATAATTATCTTTCTTTCCTAAGTGTGGAATAACACTTTAAAAATGTTTAAAAATATTTAATAAATAGCATTCTCTCTTGCCAGACGATAATTCTTATAAATAAGTTGTAACAAGCGTATAAAAATTTCGACGTAGCTCGATGAGAACGTATGTCTTAGTGGTCAGAGCGCCTGGTCGGTTTCCGCTACGTTAAAATTTTTATACGTTTTCTAAATAAGTATTTTTCATTTTTATAAATTTGATAAATGGTTAAATTGTAGCCCACAGCGTTAAGCTGTGGAACGTTTTGAAATTCACGCGCTCAGATTGAACTTTGACTAACCTAACCCAGCGCGTGAGGACAAAACAGAAAATTTCTCAAAACTTTCGCAAAATTTTGCGCAACATAGCTTCACCCAGGTCCACCCGCCGTGCACAGCATGTCACCACTAGTAGAAAGTTGACAAACTTTAGTTTGCGGGCCTATATACTGATGTTGTCTAAAATAAATTACAAATATAAATTTGTAATGGTTCTTTCTGTAAATGCGTTTAAATATATATGTGTAAAATCACAGTACATATTACAATAACAGGCTTAATATATTTATGGTTATTATAATCATAAAATAATTAAATTGGCACGGAACCCTCGGTAGGAGATTCGACTCGCATTTTATTGGTTTTTTTGTAAGATTTTTCACCTCAATGGGTATTACGAGTATTATCATTTGGTTGATTGATATTCGCCAGTACATAATTAAGAGATATTTATTATTTATATTCTATGTTATGTATTTTTTATTTTATTTTTGATTCTCGCCTTATCCCGCAAGCTTTATCATTTATATTTACTTTATACATTTTTACTACGTAATGTTTCATATATTTAATTTCATATAATGTAATACAGTTATACTATTATATAAAAGGTTATTTTAACATTATAAAATGTATATTATTTATTTAATTTGTCAAAAACGTTCATTAAAACTCCAGAAGGTTTATAATTTAAAAAGGAAACAGTAATCTGACAACATTCAGAATTTTTGGTTGTGCTTGTTGTGCTTCACACTGTATTCCACGTAGTAGAGTAGGCAGAGGGAACCTCCATTCCCCTCCTTCCGCTGAATTGTTCGAGCCAATGCTTTTTGACTGGCGGAACTCAACGCCTTGCCTTTGTCTTGGCGCCAAAGCGAAGAAATTAAAATATTAATAAGTGATAATTTATTAACTGGAGTGATCGAACTCACAATTCACTCACAAGTCACACACTTGTGCCCCTCCGCTACGACAACCCTATTTTTGTGACTCCTTAATTTTTTTATTGCTCTTGCTCAATTGAAACTAGAGAAATCCTCAAAGGAAAATGAAACCAAAAGAAATACGCCGTTGCTACGCTTTCTTTTTATATAGGACGCAAGCACTGAAGTCATAGGCAACAAACGACAGCCAACGAAATACCGTGTGCGGTGTAACCGAGTTAGCTCCTTATGCAGTGGAGGTAGGTATGGAGGTAGTGGCAAATTAATATGATTACGTCAAAATAAGGTTCAAAAATGCAATATTCTTAACCACCTTAAGCTTATTAAATTTCTTGGTAACTTTCGACATAGTTTTACGGGATCCTTTTGTTTAGTTCACATGTAACTACTACATACATGTATGTACGTACGGTATTTCAGAGATATTTTGGCGCAGTGCTATAGCGAGTTGGACGGGGATTGTGAGTTAGTTTCCATTCGGTATTAATATATGTATCAAATCAAATATTTCTCCTACTGTCCAAACATTAAAAACAAACACTTTTTTAGAGTAGGCGGACGGAACTTGGTAACCTAGTGTTAAGACATAAGTATTATTAGTAAAAACATTATTAATTTGCCCCTGTCATTTTTCAATTTACTATATTAAACTTTTTATAACAAATTACCTTGAAAATTTATATAATGAAAGGGCCCGTCGCTCTATTCCTAGTTTCTGACTTGAAACTACGATAAAAGTTAAATTAAGCTATTTCTTAGCTGACGGCGATTAGTGCGGCACCTCGTTAAAGAAAATGATTTTGTTAACGACGCGACGTACTTTTTCACTTACAATGTTAATTTTAAGAGATTTTCTTTGTATTTTTTAAATAAGTTTTGATTTAAGTTTTAATTTTAATTTAATTAAATTTTGTTAGAATTTATATGAGTAAATGAATTATGTTTAGTTATTTTCACAATATCTATTTATAATTTTGTATTTTTGTAATATATGATTTAAGCAATTTTCGACAGCCCTGCCGAGGCGAGATCGTTTGTTTGTTTGTTTTTATTTGATTTCCACTTACAGAAATAAATTATACTTTTTTCTTGCTATATTGAGACTCAAAATGAGGAATGGAGTGTCTTAACACTCGAGTTGAATAAAGCGTTTGTCTATCCTGATATATGCTGGATATAATGTTTTGGAATTTTCTATAGCAATCATCTTAATTCTTCACAACAATTATCTCCACGACTCGATAACCACGGGACTATATAATAAAATAATATTTTTTCTACCTACCTACCCTGCTGTATGCGGGGTACAGCTGAAACCTGGTGTTCTAAATCATCCCATGGTTGTTCAAACAATATAGTAATTATGGTATCTTCACACGATCAGCTGAGAAAGCAATTTGGCCCGGTTATAGCGTGTAATGGGGAATTAAACATGGGGTTGAATGGGGCTAACGATCGTTAAAATGTCGTAAGAGCTTGTTACGTTGTATATATTTTATATGAACGAAATCCTCTATTTAGAATAACTCCTATGAGGCCAGGCCAGGCCATTTGTAGGCGAGATTAAAGCAGAGGCTTCTGGAAATTTATCGGTGTAATAATATATTGAAATGTTAGTGTAATTATAAAATATTTTGATTTAATATGGGATGGTGTCGGTTTGATTCCTACTTGAGGGATTAATTATTATTTGAGCTTCATACGGTAACGCAGTATCCTGTATATAGCATTGGGTAGTTAGTTAGTTGGAATTTAGTGTTAAGACGGTCTATTTCCTACATACCGCCTGATGTTTGACACGTTGTGTGTTGAATTGCGAAACTCACTATTAGAGCTAGGAACAAGAAAATAATTCATTCGTCGAGTGAGAATCGAATCCATAGTCTTCGCGTTTATAGTCAGATGCTGAGGGGTTCGGTGTCGTCCATATTCGTTAAAAATTGTTTTGTTAAGTTGTTAGTTTAGATAATATTGTTATTGCATATCATATTCGCGGTCCTTTTTTATATTTGTTTTTAATACAACAAGTATTAAAGACAAATAAATATAAAAATATATGACGAAAGTGAGTTATATTGCGTTGGCCAATCACATATTCATTCAGTTTAAATTCAAATGCTAGAAAACA
Organism: Heliconius himera; assembly: GCA_021202915.1. Classification (NCBI taxonomy): domain Eukaryota; kingdom Metazoa; phylum Arthropoda; class Insecta; order Lepidoptera; family Nymphalidae; genus Heliconius; species Heliconius himera. The sequence goes on along the minus strand of JAJHJA010000810.1, from coordinate 417,973 downwards.
AAGAAGTTTAGTATGCTCATTACTCTAAATGCATAGCGAAAATAATTCTGGATTTGAATGTAATAAGTGTAGTGTTATAGTACATATTACAACGATATGCTCAGGACTAACTGCTAAACAACTAAATTCTCTGAATAGATCTGATGAAATTTTCTCTGATTGATTTATTTTGATTTAATTGTGTAGTGTAAGCAGACGAAGCCGCGAGCGCATCGCTATTATATAACAAAATTAAACAAATTCAAATAAACATAAAATATCTAATCTTTCTATTTCTACGTTCGTATATAGAAAAAACAACTTCTTTTCATTGCTCCCCAAAAACATTCAATTGTAAGAAACTTTCTATGCACTCCGTTTTGTTCCAAGATTTCTATAGATATGAATATTTTGTAACCAGCACAACATTTTTTCGATTTCAACTTACAAAGTTATAGCTGCCTGGAATATGTAACGGAATTTATTGAGGCGGTACGCTATATACGGCTAAGATTTTTTGGCCGAGCGGACGCCAAAAATAGGCTCTTGTGATATACTCGCTATGAGGCTGTACTAGCGAAACCTATTTGAAAAGAAGAAGTTTTTTAAAGAAGGAAAATTTTCGATTTTACATTTTAAATGTTTAAAAAAATAAAATGATAAATAGCTTTACTTTAAAAAAAAACATGTATGGTCAATGGATAGTACTGATGTTAAATGTCTATATTTTTTATATCCACTATTTACATAGAACAGGGGCCGTTCAAGTATTACGTAAGCAGTTTTTTTGCAATTATTGACCCCCCCCCTCCCCTATGTCATCAAAAATAAGCAATCCTCTTACAAATATTTCATTGAAAATGTCAAAAATAAGCAAACCCAAGACCCCCCCCGCCCCCCTACAGTGCTTACGTAATACTTGAACGACCCCATATAGATATCGAAGACTTCAAGAAAACGATTTTTTTACGAGCCGAGGTAATATTTATATATAGCATGTTAAAAATGTTCTAAATAGGCATTCACGGTTTATTAAGGCCGCTTTTTTATTTATTGGCCGAGTTAACATGGATGTGCTGTGATTTTAAGAACTGGACCCTTCACTAGATGCATTAAATAAATCTTGAGTTTCCAACTCAATCCACAACCATCAGCTTGGTAGCTTAATTATATTAACTACCACACCTACACCACCATTATTATATATTAAAAAACCTTTCGCTGCACTGGATACAAGTCAACGTACAACAATCCTTCACAACGAAGATGTAACTCAAAGGCGTAACTCAAAATGTTGCTGACAAATTAATCTTTGTGATTTTCCTTAAACTGCAGTATAATATATTTTTCATAGCACATTTTTGTACTTTTGCAATTTACCATATAAATGAAAATATTAGGTAGTACTTTCTCCATTCTCCGCTATTAACATAATCGTGGCACAGTGGAATACGGCCTAACTGTAAACATTGCATTAACAGTTGCGGGCTGCGAGTTCTACTGCCATTCGGGGGCAATAATCATTATTATTTCCCTGCCCTGATAAGATAATGGCTTGAGTTCAGCCACACAACTTGAATCCAAGTGGAAAGTCAAGAACTGAGTGGCTTAACACTAAATTTCTCTGTTTAAACTTTTTAACGTAAAATAAAGTGAAGCTTAAAGAAAAAAAATATTATAAGCGTAATAAATATATTCGCGTGGGATTTTCTATATTATAATTTATACAATATAATTCACTCTTATTCAGACAGAGAAATATTTTGCAAAGAAAGATTTCATTAAATCAGTATACAATGCGCATTGATGCGAGTGCTCTGGAATAGGCTCCAACTAAGCCAGGGCTTTCGAGGTCACGTTCCGTGTAGTACAAGGGCCGTTGACAATCTAAATCCTAGCCTATAATTTTTAGTCCCTTGTTTCTCATAGCTTGCCTTGAAATTAAGTGAACGTTTCTATTTATGCGGCAAAATACTTTGCATAACCTGAATAGACTTTATCCAAAAGTATAGTAAATACTGCGTAAAGTAAGTTTGCATTTGTGTGAGTGATTATAAAAGAAGAGCAAGATTTTTTTTTAAATTATGTATAAATCACCCCTTTATTATAAATATACATATATAAAACATTGCATCCTCATAATATTTATTTAAGAATATGTGATCGATACATGAAGAGTGACAGTATATTAACACTCACACAAATGCAAAGTTCTACTTAGACCTGGCGAAATGTAACCTGTTTAAATTTCTCAATCAATTTTTATCCAAAATTTTGTTACAACTAAAATTTGAAACATATAAATAAATAAAAAAATTGTTAACACGATATTAGTTTATTTCTATTTTTGGGCATGTCTAACATAAGACTTTTCCTTGTGTATACCTATGTATAATGTGAGAAGGAGGTGGCATAATCTAAAATCGTACGTTTAAGCAACACGAAAAAATCTTTTAAAATGTAATAATATCCCTATTTGAGAATCGAACCTACACTTATCATATATACGTGCAACTTTGCTATAATAGCGTATTGTCACCTTTTTTCTAGTTAAATATAGAAATATTACACGACATAATAAAGTTTCCAAAAAAATTATAACAGCAAATCTCGCATGTCTCATATTAATGTTGGGGATATCCCAAAAATGTCATAGTTGCGAAGGAAAAATCCACTTTCCGCTGATTCATGCGGCAGAAAAGACAAATGACGACGTGAAATTGATGACGAATAGTGTCCTCAATGACGAGGGTCAACAATATGCGATACCTCCATTTCTTATTGTCAGCTGACCTGTGTCTGTGGCGATGGTAGATTGCAGGGTAGTTCGTGCTAAATTAATACATCTTGAAGTTGGATTTTATATTCTATTACTTAAATCGTAAGGTTCAAATAGGAAACGTTGAGGAACTCAATGTTCAGGCTATTCATTTTCAAGGAAATTAAGTCTTAGACACGCTTTGAATTTTTGAGTGTACTACCTATACTGTGAAATATGTAGGTTCACAATATTACTACTCACCTACTATGAAGATTCATATCAAAAATATAGGCTAGCCGTTGTGCAGGGACCACACAGAGGCTACAAGTGTGTGACCGTAAACGCTATTGGTAGTGGGTTCGATCTCCACTCGAAGAAATGTGACATTAATTTAAATTTATATTTTTATTTCTTAGCTCTGGTGGCGAGTCACACTCAACACGAAATACCCCTAGAATTTGACGGAAAATGGAGAACGGGGTGTCTCAATACTAGGCTCCTTCTGCCTACCATGCAGTGTGCGGGGTACAGCGTGAATATGATGTTTTACCAATAGATAAGACAAAATGGAACTACTAAAATTAATTTTGATTTAATTTAATTTTTAAAATGCCCGTAGGCGAGGACCTACATGGGCATTATTATATTATTCTTTGAATCATTGTTACATGACTTTGAATCATTGTTAGATTATTTTTCGTAAAATTATTACATCGACCACTCACTTCAATTTGTTTCCATAAAAGGAAAACAATGTATATTCAAAAAACATATTTTGAATAGGTTATATTATATATACGGTTCATACAACTGAAAAAATATTCTCAAATAATATTCGCTAAATAACAATCCAACAACTTAATTTTCTTATTCCGTTTAATTTACTATCTTGCTTAAAATGTGTTTTTGTTAAATTGTTATGACATCTCCTAAAAAGGAACTATTATACATATATACTATATAATATAAAACAGTATCATATTAAATAGTAATTATGTTTGCCTTACTCAGAAATAAAAATACAACAGAACATTATTTTGTTCTAGGCGATTAAGCTGTACTGGACTTAGAAAACCGTTTAAATCGCCAACTAGGTCGAGCAAAGCGACTTAAAGCGTTAGATAAAAAAGTGATTTCTTTAAAATTATTATAAAACTCTTGGCTAATATAAAAATATTAAACGAAATAGACAGTAATGTTTTTTTTAATAATGTGACATTTAAACAAAAATAAAACTAAAAAAACTTTTAACTGTTTTAAATATTTACTTATTTGACAGTCTAGTCGAGCTTACTACTATTTACCACTATTTTTTTCTAGATTACAAGCAAGTGAAATGATAGAAATAGATGTGTTAGTGAGAAAAATGTTGCTAATATTCTAATGCACTGTCTAAAAGTTATCAGATTTCATGTAGGCAACCTAAGACAGTGGCGTAGTGGTACAGCGTTTGACAGTAAATGTAAAGGTAGTTGGTTCGATTACCACAAACGGAAATAAATTATTTTTATATTTCTCATACTTGTAACAAGACAAAGAATGACGTTGAATTCCACTACTCAATGTCTCCTTACCTTAGTCGGTGTTCGTGGCTTGGCCATTATGCTATTATCTCTTGAACCACACAATTCAATGACAGGCTTAAACGCATTTGAAAAGATAAAGAAAATAAAAGTTAAAAGTCACTAAAGATTCTAATGTTTGTATAATATAATTATTTTTCAATTGCACTAAGGTTAGAGGAGGCTAAGGAGCGCGACACGCAAGCTACAAAGCAATCTTCTGCCGGAATTACGGCCACGGACAAATAGCGTCGTTTCTTGCCACAGATTGAATATACCGACATTAGACTAAGTGATCTAAGCGGTCATCTTTTAGCTTCACGCTGTATCCCGCAAGTAGCAGGTTAGGTAGAGGTAGTGTAGTGTTAAGACACTCCGCTCCGTAGTTTTGATTTAATTATCGACACATTGAACGTTTATCTTGTTACCACGACAAGAAAAACGGAACTAATTCATTATATTTGTGAAACAAGTAAGTAAATAAATTATGAATTCTGCATCTACGTCTTTTGGATAATACGTTAAAATACTTAAGGCAATCAAGCCTCAGCAAGCTTAAATATATATGTTCGAGCCTTCAAGGTAAAATTTTTACACAGTTATAAAAACTTTGGTTGTTAGCGCCCGTGGGACGAATTTTACAAAGTTTCGTTACCCAAAAGTGAACAAGTTTAGTGTACTTTCAAAAAAGAAATGAATCAAAATACACTTTGAATATAGTATATTCTTCCTACACTAATATATTTTTAAAGAAAATATATTTTTTAAAATTCTATAAAGGTACGTCTTGCGGGTAGACAGGTAAAATGTATTTAGGTGGAAATTTTAAATGTTATTAAGATTTTAAATAGTAGTTAGGTTTAATTTAAAAATGTTGTCTGACGGAGATCGAAAACTCAATCATCTTAATGCGAACAGCTTAATAGTGGAACTCTTGTCCTGTCGAACTGAACCTATCTAGGTGAGTGACACCAGAGCGAAGAAACAGAAATATAAATTAAAATAAATATTTCGTTTCCTCGAGTGGGATCGAACCCACAACCAGTCCATTTGCAATCACACTTTCTTAGAAAGTGTCGTCCTCTTTAGTAGGTTATAATATTTTAATTACCTCAAAGTAAAGAGAGTTGAAAAATAATAAGTAAAATTATTGATATTTACATATCTACTTACTATTTAAAATCCTCTAATATTTTATACTAGCGACCCGCTCGCGGCTTCGCCCGCTTAAACCACAAAATTATTTAATTAACACACTGAATTATGTTCGTGTTTTGATATACCTATAATGTATGTTTGCAACGCAATGAAGATTTGTAATGAGAAATTTATTAAAACTTTAGGTCGCATTTTCGTACCTCCCATGAGAATCTTCACTTGAATTTTTGAAATAAAAACACAACTTATCGATACTTACAATAAAATCCTAACTCATCGGTGGCTGTACATGGAAGATATTACAATTAACATTGTAATAGAACTTGGTCAGTTTGTCTGTTTGTCTGTGAATTTGTTCACGATAATCTCAGAAACGGCTTAACCGATTTAAATCCTTTTTTGTTTGCATTTTGGCAATTTAATATTAGTTTTATTTTAATCAGCTTCACGCTGTATCCCTCACACAGCAGGTTAGGCACAGGAACCCTAGTATTAAGACACTCCGTTCCCCACTTTCTGCCGAATTCTGGAGGCATTGCGTGTTCTCGTTCTTTCGTGTTCTCGTTCGCTCGACACCAGAGCGAAGAAATGGAAATATAAATTTAAGTAAATATTTCATCTCCTCGAGTGCTTGCACTTCGTGCCGCTGCGCCACGACTGGCCTCAACTGGACTGGACTTTATTTTAATCGGTTCACACAAAGTCAAAACCAGATCCACGCTTTATCCCGCCTTTAGCAGGGTAAAGATTATGCGTAAGATTATGAGATTATGTTGTAATGTAAGGATTAAGATATTGCGTATAATGTGCGACTGATGTGCGAAATTAAAATATTATTAAACGAAATGAAAATATTATTAAATTATAATTCAATCCTCCAAGTGGGGATCGGACCCACACCAGTCGCGTTGCAGCCACAACTTTGGCCTTTAACAAAGAACAGAAGAGAAGCGCGTCAGCGCTCCTTTTACGGAAATAGCATATAGGTAAAATATTTTAATTCCATACCTAAAGAATTTAAGCAACAGTGTAGACGTAAGTTTTTTTTTTTTCATTTCACGATGTTTAATCATATCTATATTTCGTGTGAGGCAGTTACGCTTTGATACCAATAACGTAAACACATACTACTACAAAAATACTACTAAAACCTTTAGATTTTAGAACTTTGAACTTTGCCGCCAAAACCTACAGCTCGATTTCGGAATGAGGCGTATGCGGCGGTCTCCCTTTGATAAAAAAAAAAAAATGTGCGTGCGTCGTTCTGGACAAATTGTATTTTATTTTACAACGATCATTTTATTATTTATTCGCGGCTTTGTCCGCTTGAATTACATGATTACTCTTTTAAGAAATATAGATATAACAAACAGCCTTAACTAATAATTAATTGATTTGGATTAGTACTCACGATATTATTTGCGAAATAACTTATCTAGCTCCTGTACAGTTTTTAAATTAGTAACATATATTATTAGTTAAATATATAATTGATATACAGAATATACGTAGAAAGCACGTTTTTGCTCCCAAAAGTTATTTTTTTATACGTTTCTTAAAAAAATATTAATAACATAAACGAACGAACGGACTGAAGAACCTATTCAAAATATTTCTTTGAATATTAAGTCATTCTTTATCACTGTGTTAAATAATTACGAATTAAGCTAGACTGTTACGAAGGTAATCTTCACCAACAATTCAATGTAGTTTACTTTATAATTAGTACTATGAACAATTGTACTTTAAGAATACGTAAATTTATCAACAGTCAAATAAATAAGACGTTTCTAAAGTCATTCTTTTGGACTTGCAATTGAACTGTAACCATTCGAGCATTGTTAGAAAAATATTACAATGTTATGTTAAATTTATTATAAGTATAGATTACACTTACATGACGTAATTAACGTTAAGCAGATAATAACTCAACAATATAATAATTTATTTCTTAATAATATTCATTTATATTTTATAACATTCATTTACATTTATATATAACATTCATTTCATATTACACAAAGCTGGGTACCTAATTTATACATTGTCTCTCTAGTAGCAATACAAAGTGAGGCGTTGAACTCCGGCACTCAGCACGATGTTTCGAAACTTGATACGAACCTACAAAACTCAATTTCTTAGTCGCAATAACTAAAAACTAGTCTTATATAGACTAATTGATACTGAAAAGCCCATTTGAATACGCGAAGGACATTTTATCTTCTTTGATAAAACAATAAAAGATATTTCTCTTTATAACGGTCTATTGAATGGAAATAATTTTTCAACCCATTCATTCACTTCAGTAAATACATTACGGTGCCGATGAGGAAACTAGAAAGGTTCTACAGAAATCAGAACCTGTTTTACATATAAAAAGTCCCGGTTCAAGAAAAGAAATGTTTCTAGAGCTCTTCCCTTGTATAATTTTATATAAGAAAATTATTGAATTAATATACATATATAAATATTGATTATATGATATTCAATGAAGCCATCGTAGCACCGAGGCTAGCTGTAAACGCGATGGCTTTGGGTTCGATTCTTATTCGGGGAATTGAACTATAATGCTGTGGTAGAAAAAGAACACTAGAGTTCTACGACTAAACAAGTATTTTCTCGAAAAAGGAGTGATGTCTTGTGTCTTAACATTAGGTTTCCTCTGCCCACAGACACAGACTACATTTACTTACAGTGGTCGTCGTGTGGCATCGCCATGCTGTTTTTCAATAAACTACTTATTTTGTAGAAATATAGGTTCTTAATTTATTTATATAATGTCGGCGTCAGCACAAATCCAACTGTAATTTTAAAAAAATGTGAAAATCATCCATACCTATGTTATAAATTCGAAAGTAACTCTCTGTCTGTCTGTCTGTCTTTTACGCAATCAGGGCCAGCCGCTAATTCAATTGCGATAAAATACTCATATAGAGATACTTGGGGGGCTTCGGATGAACATAGGCTACTTTTTTTTCTCATATTTGTAATATTTTCGATATATACTAACATATTAAAATATTTTTTAATTTGACAGGCAATTTATTCTGCCATCTTAATAACAACCGACCGTTGCTAAGCAACGGTTTGCAAAGTTTGTTTGTTGTTTTAAGAAAACGTCACCCAAACTGAGCTTGCTTAACGCATGCGTGGCGTGCGTCGATTCCACCTAATGAGATACATAAAAACAATGTTTTACAAGAATATTGTTCTTTAAAAAATGTTTAAAAAAGTCCGCGATACATATAGATGTTTATCTCTGAAGGTTGAGCAAAAGTAACCATTTTAATTGATTTACTTTATATTTATCGGGTTGGTATTATGTATTTTCTATAATTTGATATTGATCCTTATGAAAATGAATATAACAGTCACTTTTAGCATTTTATCTAGATTGAAATTATAGTTTACTGTATAACATTCTAATAAATAATTAAGGAGATGTCACAGATTCGAAATGACCTAGCCTACGAGCGGCATAGTATGATCGACGCGAACGGGAGATGACTTTGACGGTTTTGTAAATTTTCATACATTTTCGAACTACTGTAAGTTTTTATGTAATTATTTACTGTTTATAATTAATTTATACTTTTCTTTGGTTCTTCGCTTATTCGAGTAGTAGATTAGTTAGATTTTCATTAATTTCTTGGTGGGGTGTAAGTTGCGGCCCTGCGCGGCATCGCAATAATATTATTTAAGTATTAAGGAAAGTATTGTTGGTTATTTCATCTCGGTTGGATGGTTATCTATACCGTTGTTATACACTTAACAAATTGTAGTTTTAGTTTTATGGGAATTTATTTGATATTGCTCGCAAAACTTATAATATTTAATGTAGAAAGGACTTTAGTTATTTCATATAGTATCTATGTACGCGCGCAAGGAAAACGTGGAAAAAGATTTTTCCCGGGTAAATCAGTGAAATCGATCACTGAAAGTCCAATAAAAATCAATTCAAATTCTGGACATTAGCTCGGGGAAATAGAAAGACAGACAGAGACAAAAAAAAAATATTTTTAATTGTATTTGAGTATTATGTAATTAACCACATGCACTTTCAAAGACATAGCACAACACATTTAATTTTAATTCTTTTAAATGTTTATTTTAGGTACTTTGATAATATTAATAATGTAGCTGGTTTTGTTTAGTTTTTTTTATTAATATTTTATTGGTTATGTTTACTTATAATTTTTTTAATCTAAATTAGTTACATATTTTCCAAAAACTATTTCATAAATATATCTAATAAGCATTCGTATAGTTTAAGCGGGCGAAGCCGCGTCCGGGTCCGCTAGTAACTATATATATTTTTATGTTGATTCCATAAAACAGTACAATCTATTACAATTTTAAAGTACATCATTTTTAACACTTTACTACATAAATTAATAGAGCGTTTATAAAAAGTGGTTTCACAGTGGAAATAGGTTGGTTTTTTTATTTTTAATGAGACATATTAGAAGAAAAATAATGAAAAAATTGTATATTTTGTTTTTTTTTACGGTATCATGTATGGGCTCGTTAGCCCTGAGATAACAAGTATTGCAGACATACATATAGTGTTGTATGCAGCAAAACAAAAAATAGAAAAATAAAATTATGGAAATAAATAAAAATTTAAAATTAAATCAGCTTCACGCTGTATCCCGCACACAGCAGGGTAGGCAGAGGAACCTAGTGTTAAGACACTCCGTTCCCGACTTTCCGCCGAGTTCTGGAGGCATTGCGTGTTGAGTGGCGGAACTCAATGCCGCCTGTCAAAAAATACTTACATCTTACTCTGTTGTCGTTTTTGGAAAGTGAAAAGTAAGTAGTAAACAAATAATTATGAAGTTCAAGCGGGCGAAGCCGCGAGCGGGTCGCTAGTACAAGAACATCACTCTTAAATTTTTGCCCTAAACTAAAAGATAAATTGAAAATTTGTTTGCACTTGATCTCATAAGAAAAATTGTAGAGCTTTTAAATATTTTGCGAGAAACTGGCGAGCCCTACATAATTTATATTAGTGAGAGACAAACAATTCGCTTCTTTCGAGTTTACTTTAGACACCGTCAAGGTAAGCCGGCTATCATCGGGCAATTCAATTTGTAACCATGTAAACACTGTAAGGTTTGTAGCGTCAGCAAAAATATTTTATACTATTTTTTGTTTCTTTTGAACCTCCAACAAAAAAGAAAGGTGTTATAAGTGGATGGTATATGTGATTTTTTTTTTAATATATAAACCAACAAAGCTTTTTTTTCTTTTATTACGTAATTTTATTTATTTTGTTGAGGCCGGTCGTGGTGCAGCGGCACGAGGTGTGACTGTAAAACCGACTGGTTGTGGGTTCGATCCCCACTCGAGGAGATGAAATATTTACTTAAATTTATATTTCCATTTCTTCGCTCTGGTGTTGAGGTTAAGCGCGGCGTTGAGTTCTGCCAGTCAACACGCAATGCCTCCAGAATTCGGCAGAAAGTGGAGAACGGAGTGTCTTAACACTAGGTTCCCTCTGCCTACCCTGCTGTGTGCGGGATACAGCGTGAAGCTGATTGATTTTTGATTTATCTTATTTATTTATTTTGTTAACAAAACGTATCTGCACTTTTAATAATTAACAGTCCAACTAAAAGCCAAGATAGGAAAAAAACACAGTCCTAAAAGTATCCACTTACGTATTTCCTTAGCTTCGTCTTATTTTCTTTACACTCAACTACTAAGTTAGTATACAACCACTAGACTCCCCTCAACCGTTAAAGGAGCAAGGAACAATTACAAGGAACGATAAAAATAAAAAATATATATATGAAAAAGAACTAATAAAATAATGTGTATTATATTTTTAAGTGCTAGGGTTGTGTCATATCATTTAACCAACTTCAAAAAGGAAAAGGACAGTCGTGGCTGGGATTGTGAATTCGATACCCACTGTGTTCTATTTGATTTTGATTTAATAAGTTCTTTGATTTTCACGATTATTACACGTTTTAAATAAAACCATTTTAACCGGATTAATCGCGTATATTTTGTATGTTTATACATTTTTGGAAACCCTACGTTTCGAACACTTTGCAGTAGTCCGTGGTCACGGGTAGACTGAGGTGGCATTCGTCTGTCAGTTGACATAATTATTATATCAAATTACCGCCAACGATTTCTTAATTGCCTCGCGTACTGCCCTGGATTCCTGCAGAATGAGCTGATGGTATCTTGCCCTCTGGTATGGTGGGTTTGAGACTTCAATGATTTTATGAGTGGGTCCCAGGTGGTAGAAAGCTTCCAGCCGTCCTCTCTATTGAAATTAGGATGTTTTTGTATTTCAATAGCCTCGCGGATCATTCTAGGAATGTATCTGTTTTCCTTAGCGAGGATTTGGGGTTTATCAAACCTAATGTAGTGGCTGGGTTTATCTACAGTATGCTCACACACAGCTGACTTCGATACATGCCCATTCTTGATATCAGAAATGTGTTCTTTCACCCTAACACCGATGCTTCTCTTTGTTTGACCTATGTATGATAAGCCACAGTCACAGTCTAGTTTGTATACACCTGCACTCTGTAAAGGAATATTACTTTTTACTGGTCTCAAGAATTGGCTCACTTTCTTGTTAGGCTTGAATATGGTTTTTATGGAAGCTCTTCTTAAGATGTTGCCAATCCTGTCTGTAACTCCCTTCACATATGGTAGAAGTGTCGGCTGTCTCTCTACTGTGGGTGGCTTGTTGGTCTTCTGACAACGCTGGCGGGGAACTGGCAGCTTGTTCTGATGAAGGGTATTCTTCACCTGGCGAAGCTCGTCCCCTAGGTGTTCAGCATCGCAGAGGTGGTGGGCTCTCTGAAACAAAGATTTGCCAACGGTAGATAACTGTGTAGGGTGATGGTGAGATTCACCATTGAGGTATCTATTGGTGTGCGTGGGTTTCCTATAAACTGTGTGGCCTATTGTGCCAATGGGATTTCTTATGACTAAAACATCAAGAAAAGCTAGGGAATTATTTGCCTGTAATTCTATTGTAAATTTAATATTGTCATTAATAGAATTGAGGTGATTTAGGAATATATAAATACTGTCCGTAGGTAAAATGGTAAAAGTGTCATCTACGTACCGCTTATATATCCTAGGTAGACAGGGTGCAGAGCTAAGAGCCATCTCCTCAAAATCCTCCATGTATATATCTGCTATTACCGGGGACACAGGCGAACCCATAGCAATGCCATCTATTTGTAAATAGAATTCTTGATTGAACATAAGATATCCAGATGTGAGGAAGTGTTCCAAAAGTTCAAGATATTCTATAGGCATATTGTTATCCTCTAGCTTCCTCTTGACAATCTTGATGCAGTCCTTGACGGGAATACTGGTGAACAGCGACTGGACATCAAAACTGACCATGGTCTCATTGTTAACTAACTTAAGATCTTTCAGTCCGCTAACAAAATGGTAAGAGTCCCTGACATAAGATGTTGTGTGGCCACGCAGTGGAGAAAGTACTTTGGCGACATGTTGAGCCAGCTTATACGTCGGCGTATCGATTTGGCTGACTATTGGTCGAAAAGGTACATCTTTTTTGTGTATTTTTGGTAACCCATACAACTTTGGAGGTTTTACACAGCTAGGCACGAGAGATTTAATGTCAAGATGTAACGTTTTCGCGTGTTTTTTGATCAAATCGGATGTATTTTTAAGTATTTTTGTTGTAGGGCCTTTATCAACACAATAGGCCACACAGTTTATAGGAAACCCACGCACATCAATAGATACCTCAATGGTGAATCTCACCATCACCCTACACAGTTATCTACCGTTGGCAAATCTTTGTTTCAGAGAGCCCACCACCTCTGCGATGCTGAACACCTAGGGGACGAGCTTCGCCAGGTGAAGAATACCCTTCATCAGAACAAGCTGCCAGTTCCCCGCCAGCGTTGTCAGAAGACCAACAAGCCACCCACAGTAGAGAGACAGCCGACACTTCTACCATATGTGAAGGGAGTTACAGACAGGATTGGCAACATCTTAAGAAGAGCTTCCATAAAAACCATATTCAAGCCTAACAAGAAAGTGAGCCAATTCTTGAGACCAGTAAAAAGTAATATTCCTTTACAGAGTGCAGGTGTATACAAACTAGACTGTGACTGTGGCTTATCATACATAGGTCAAACAAAGAGAAGCATCGGTGTTAGGGTGAAAGAACACATTTCTGATATCAAGAATGGGCATGTATCGAAGTCAGCTGTGTGTGAGCATACTGTAGATAAACCCAGCCACTACATTAGGTTTGATAAACCCCAAATCCTCGCTAAGGAAAACAGATACATTCCTAGAATGATCCGCGAGGCTATTGAAATACAAAAACATCCTAATTTCAATAGAGAGGACGGCTGGAAGCTTTCTACCACCTGGGACCCACTCATAAAATCATTGAAGTCTCAAACCCACCATACCAGAGGGCAAGATACCATCAGCTCATTCTGCAGGAATCCAGGGCAGTACGCGAGGCAATTAAGAAATCGTTGGCGGTAATTTGATATAATAATTATGTCAACTGACAGACGAATGCCACCTCAGTCTACCCGTGACCACGGACTACTGCAAAGTGTTCGAAACGTCGGGTTTCCAAAAATGTATAAACATACAAAATATACGCGATTAATCCAGTTAAAATAGTTTTATTTAAAATGATTTTGATTTATTTAATATTAGAATATCACTATTATTAACGAAATTTTACCGAAAACATATCGTGTCGCATACAGTAAATAATTTTTACAGCAACCCGACGAGTATCTCTTTAAGGAAGCTGCCAGTGGCTACGGTCTACTCCACGCGCTAACAAACGTTTGTATATATTTCAGAAATTAACACAAAAATTTATAGTCTTGAGTTTTGCTTTATAGTATTATACTACTACTATAATATCATTATACTACTCTAGTATCATCATGTAGTAGTAGTAGTATCTTCACGTTCTATCCCGGACATAGCTGGAACCTATTATTTAGACTCTCTGTTCTCATTAACACTCCGTTTTCCACTATGCGCCGATTTCTCGAGATGTTGAGTAGCGGAATTCAACGCGCCGCTTTGCCTCGTTATTAGAGTGAGAAAATGGAAATATTAATTATTATATGCCCTAAAGTGAGAATCGTACCCACAACCTTCGCAGTAACAGTCGCAAATTTTTGCCCCTGCGCTATGATGACTTTATTATGTAAAAAAAGTAAAAAATAAGAACAGAGTGACGCATTATTGATTTATTCTTATTATATTAGAGATAATTATTATAGGAATACATATTCCCCCGAGTGCGAATTGAACTCACAATTGCCACGTTTACAGTTACATTTTTGGCCCCTGCGCCACGACTGTCTCAAATCAATACTGGGACTATGGAAAGAAGTTTGGATAGATCGATTACTGGGTTATTAAATAATACTTACAGACCGCCTTTTCAATAGTCTCAAATGAAAAGTAAGCGGATGGTGACTCGCTTCCTACTACATAGCTAGGAGTTTTGAAAGGTGTGCCGGTTTTACTATACCGAATAGCTCTGTTATCGAGGATCTCGAGCTCTCTAGTGGGTATTGCGCTCCACTCTTCGTCCAGTAAAGGCAAGACAATTCCCATTTGGTGTTTTACTATAGGTATGGGGTTCCCCTTTGCTGTTGCTAGGTCCATGGTGCTAACACTCCCTAACAGTCCCCCATAAGCTGTCCTGTTGATTCATTATTATTTTTATTTTGTACACTACCGACATCTTCTTCCTTCAGTAATAGATTTGCTTAACTAGCAGAATCACTCAAAACTTAATTTGTTTCTAAGTGTAGTTATCAATTAGTATATTTAAAAAAAAACATTTACTTATGAAAAATAATGTATCTCTTTTTGTGTGGAGCGGATTAATAAAATATGTATATATTAATAATCGTAAAAGATTTTGAAAAAAAAGTATCAGCAAGATGTAAAAAAAAATGTTTTTTTTAATTTCTAAGAAAATAACATTCTGGCTACCTACGAGTCTCATTACAAAGCAATCTAGGACCGCAACCGCAAGCAAATAAGCTCATTTGCTCAAGGACTAAATAAACAAATTTACATTATATGGTCGGGGTGGCCAAATAGATACTCTAGTGGTGTTTGTAATTATAGATGCAATAATGGATTTTATACGTTGCTATTGACCTTCGTATGGAGATTTATCCTTGAAAGAAAATTATGCTTTTACTATTGAAGTTTAAATAAACAAAATTAAAGAATAGATAAGAAGAAAATATAAAACATATGAAAATATTATGCATATTATTTTTAGGTACATTAAGAAAGTGACTAGATTTTATATTTAATTGAATATAATCAATTACGATAATTAAAAATGAGACGGTAGTAGCGCAAGAGCTGTAAGCGCGGCGATTCGATTACTTCTCGGTTGAATAAAATATTTATTATTTTCATTCCCTTGGGGCAATGCGCGGCGTGTCGAAGGGCATATTACTCAATTGCCGATTTTGCTCGCGATAAAGACGTTTGGAACTGAATTGCTCTAGTTCTTAAGATGGAAAATTGTGAGTTGTGACATTGGCAGCTAAAAGAGTGGCCATGAGTTTCTTTGCCTGGTTCTTCTCATGAGCTCAACTAACCGAACAGGCTTATTATTCATAAATGTGCAATTTATATTATTAATTCTTTGTTTATATAATTAATTTTGACATGTCCAAACAAATTTTTTCTTTTTTCCATAAAAAAAAAGCATTTTTATGGAAAAAAGAAGTTTTGACTTTGACTTTGACTTTGTTCTGCTACTTGATCGGCGGTGGAAAGTGAGAGCGAAAGTATCTTAATAAAATAATTCAATGGAATTATTTATAGTAAGCCCAACGCTTAAAATCTATCTTTTTTTAGCTTTATACTGTATTCCACACATACCACAGTAGATGGAGGGAACTTGGCAGCCACGTGTTCGCATTAAGACACTTCTGTTGCGTACTTTCCACCGAATTGATCGTGTGTGAAGGAACTCCACGACGAAGTTTGGCTAATTTGAAAGAAATTAAAATAATGAATTTATTTCCTGAGTGGGAGTCGAATCTAGAATTGTGGCGAGTAAAGTTGCGCGCTTGTGCCCTTGCGTCACGACGGCCTCATTTTTTAAGTCTCGTGAAAAAATTTGAAAGGAAATACTAATATTATTGGAGGCATGATTTCTTTCTGTGCCCTAAGAGAACTTAGATCTGACTGGATATTCGTATTCTGAAAATTTTTTCTCACTCTCAAAATGTAAATAATATAATCCTACTCGCATGTCGTCGCGTTTTTAGTCAAACACTGCGCCGCGCCACGATGGCCTCAACATTAACATTTAATGTTTTCTATATAAACTTATTATTATTAACTTATTTTCTATGTAAAATTATAAATTCTCACTTCGCCTTACTTAATCCGAATAAAACCGTAGAAATAAATGAATTAATTAACACTTTATTCAGCTGCTACTGCAAATTGAGTTTCTACAATTACACAATCTACACTTTAGAGACTTCTCGCCGATGTAATATATAACTTAAGAGCTGTTAAGAAAGTTATTAATACCTGATGTGACATTATATAGCTTTACTTTCTTTGCTTTCTTTTTTTTATTTATTAAAATATAGAATAGATTTACCTTTTCTACAATTTATCAAAATATTGGTATATATTTTTTGAATTTAATATTAAAAATTGTAACAATTATTCAATCAACTGAGATTTGAATCCATAAGCGTCAAACTTTTGTTATTCTATTTCAAGTTACGCGATGTATTATGTTGTTTTATTAAACAGTGCAGTTTAGCTTCACCGCTTTATACGAAATGTTTCGAAACCTTGGTAGACAATGAGGAACAGGGATATAAGGGATTATACAGAATGCAGTGTGAAACTACAAAAAGGCAAAAGATTTGAACAGCCTGGTCAATATTTTACTCTTGAATAGCTGTGACGAGTAACAGAGTAGACTAAGTTGATAGAAGGAATCTTTTTTAGAAAGCTTCGCTAAAATAACAGTATTCCACAGAAATATAGCTGCAATAGTTTTGAGACATCGCCGTTGAAAAGTACTGGAGTAAGCTTAATTTCTAACCGTTTATTAGAATATTGGTACGAAAGTTAGTAGAAACTTACAAAGCCATTGTATATAGTAAATAGGATGCCTTTAAAAGTAAAAAAAAGACTTCAAATAAGAAATAAAAGAACTTTCCGCTAGATCCTACTGACATAGTAATATTATGAGATAGTTTCAAACAATTTGCCCAATTTTTGACCACACTAAATTGAAAATACGTTTTGAAACTCTATTTGGCTGTTTTTATGTTAGCTTTAGAGGTCAATTTATTTAAAAAAAATGATGAAGATTTTAGTTTTATGTTTTCCAAACTGTATAGGCGTGGAGATAAAGAAATAACCCTATAATATAATAAATCAAATATCTACAAGGAAAAACAAAGGTGGAGTGATTTTTTACAATTTTTTTTATCTATCACTAATATCTTTCTCTTTTGAACAAAGAAATACGTTTTTATTTCATTTTTTGTTTAAATTAGCAGAGAGTGTAACTTTAAGTTCCACCAATTCACTCTATTTTTATAGTAAAAAAAATAAATAAACCAACGTAAAGAACGTAAAGTGGAGAAATATCTAACTCAAAGTGAATTGCACCAAAGAGTAATTTTTCAAAGTTCTAATTAAAGTTGTAACCAATTAGGCGAGAGCGCGGGTGTGAGCTCAAAGCAAATATCGCTGCTCGTCCCTGTCACATTACCAACTTACATATATGTACGATGGAAATGGATAAGTTAAATATGAAAAAATCTTTTATTTTTAAATTTAGTCCTGTTTGTTATTTTTTTTCTATGAAATATCTACAATTTTTCACTTAATCTAACTTCACGCTTTATCCCTAGCGGAGTAGTTATAATTTTTCACTAATAGATAAAAAAAATGAGGTTCCCGCTGTATCGCGCACATAGCAGGGTAGGGATAGTAGGTAGTGTTAAGACATTCCGTTCCCCACTTTCTGCCGCATTCCGCAAAGGCATTGCGTGTTGAGTGGCAGCACTTTGCCTCGACACCAGAGCGAAGAAATGGAAATAAAATTTAAGTAAATATTTCATCTCCTCGAGTGAGGATCGAACCCACAAGCAGTCGATTTACAGTCACACTTTACGCCCCTGCACCACGAAGTGCAGCTAAACAATTGTATAAATGCTCCTGTATTTTGAGTACGTTGACTTAGTGGTTTGTTTTTTCTGCTCTCTAAGAGACTAGAACTAAACATTTGATATTAATTTAGCTTGATATCTCTACGCGATCTTGACATAAATGGTTTTGAAAGACGGACAGACGGACAACAAAGCGATCCTATAAGGGATCCGTGACTTCCTTAGGAGGTGCGGAACCCAAGAAACTGTTTGTAATTTTTATATAGCAGTATATATAAATATTTTGATTAAGGAAACACTGTCATAAATCCAAACAGCAGACACAGTACGACAGTATGCTGTGTAGTGTACTAGTCATATTAGAAGAAAACTAACAAAGGCTAAAGCCTTCAAGTTTACTCGTATGTAAAAACTTTACAAAAGAGTAAAACTTTTCATCGCCGAAACGTTATTTGTGTAAATTTTACAACGTTATATCAAAAACCCGGATTTTCGTAACTAATTAGCTCCCCCTTAATTACTTGCCATATTCAAACTTTTTAAGTGTAGTCTATGGTTTATCTCTCAGTCACTCGGTAACAAAAGTCGAAAAAAATATATACAACCATACCGTATCCATTATTTTATTGACTCTGATGGAAAATCCTGCATCTCACCTTTGCAGCCTCTCACCATCCTGTGTTCTTATATGTTGAAAGTAGTGGTTTACCTCTTATTACAAGTTTTTATTTCATATAGGTACGTAGAACTTTAACATTTTTTTTCAATTATGACATTTAGTGAATGCTTTCACTCTTATTTCTATGGATTACTATAGAATTATGATTATATTTATATATATTGAAAAATAATATGATGAAAATACTTTAATTAATCACTATAAAATTAAGCCTATTTTTAATGATTATTAAATAACATAAGAAATACATACGAGTTTAATTATATCGATAGATCATCCATCAATAGATATTATACGAAATTTAAACACAATGTAAACAGTATTTATTTTCAATTTACAGCGTAAAATTGGCTTACGATTTAACCAAGCATTCTAATAATAAAATTTACTCCAAAGGCGTTTGATTAAGTCTTTAGGACCCAGTTTAGTAATTGGACGGTCGGAAAATAGGCAATCAATTAGTCGTTGATTGCT
Organism: Heliconius himera; assembly: GCA_021202915.1. Classification (NCBI taxonomy): domain Eukaryota; kingdom Metazoa; phylum Arthropoda; class Insecta; order Lepidoptera; family Nymphalidae; genus Heliconius; species Heliconius himera. Next base: position 398,179 of record JAJHJA010000810.1, on the reverse strand, counting down.
CTACAGTTAGAAAGAAATACGGAAAAATGAAGAGAAGTTTATAGAGAAAGTACCTGAAGTTCTCTGAATTTAAGCATTTTCTACGATTTGGGCCTATAATAAAAGCAATAAGTTTTTGGGTTAGCTTTCTGCCAGCAATATTGGTACTCAATGCTCAAATCGAATAACAATAATTTATATAGGACAATATAATAATATTTGAAAAATATAATATAAATTTAATCTAAGAAAACAATGAAAGCTTCGTTGAACGAACGCAAAAGAGTTCATCCATGTATAATAATTAAAATACACAGTAAATAAATATAATTTTTTCCTTGTTTTTCACTCGTGAACTCATGAAATTATAAGTCTCTATTTTTTAATTATAAATGCTGCTATACGTACGACGTATTGGTAACACCATAATGAAAAAAAACTGAACGGAAGTGAACAGAAATGAAATAAAATTTATTAATCAGTATAATAAAGGAAGTAAAAGAGTATACTTTTAGTATTTTACTTTACATAACACCGTCACTGTAAGCGTATAGATAAAAAAGATGTTTTTTATAAGTTTCACGCTGTATCCCGCATATAGCTTGTTATTAATTTATTCCCCTGAGTGGGAATCAAAAAGTTACACGCTTGAGTTGAATATAAATGTAAAATTCCGCCAATTTTTTTATTTTTACTTAGCTTTACGCCGTCACATAGCAGGAATCTTGTGCTAAAATACTTCCGTTTTCCACTTTTCGCCGAATTCTTGAGACATTGCGTGCTGAGTAGCGGAACTTAACGGCGCGCTATGCCTTGTTACAGGAGCGAGAAAAGGAAAATATTAAATATTTCATTCTCCGAATGAGAATCGAACCCACAACCGTCACGTTTATAGTCGCACGCTTGTGTCTCTGTTGTCGGACGGTCTGTTGTTATATTACAAACATTTTTGTACTTCCCAAGTTAGTAACGAAAACGAAATTAACATAAAAATAACATGGCGCACCTAAATTTGTGTTGAGTTTCATAATTCCAAATAATTCCAAAGCAAAATGTATATAAGTATTCACGGGCAGGAAGGATACTAAGTCGCTAAGTGGCAGAGGCTGTTTTTGTTTTCGAACAATAGCAGGCAGATGAAGTTTCCCTTAATAAAATTATAGCACAAAGTAAAGTATTCGTATGCATAATAATATACTGTGAGAACTATTTCGCTTTCAATGGGTTACCTACTTGTAATAATAGCTTAAAGTTTTCTGTTCATCTGTTACTCCATTGCTTTTTGGAAATAATTAAATAATGTAAGCCAAGTTTAGTTGTAAACGGACAAAGGTTGTGGGTTCAATTCCTACCCGGGAAAATGAAAGGTTTAATATTTTCGTGCTCTCCGGTAACGAAGCAAAGCGTAGCGTTGAGTTCCGGTAAGCCACACGCAACGCCTCCAGAATTGTGGAAAATTGGGAACGGAAGTGTTAAGATAATAAATTCCTAGTTTCCGTGCTATGTGTGAGATACAACGTGAAGGTAAATAAATTTTCAGTAATTTAAAATAATAAAAAAAGTAAAATATGTAATTACCCGTAAAAAATATTAACTATTTACTTACAATACCTGTACAAGTATCAGGGTGCCGTGTGATCGCGGCCTAGAATAGGATCATCCTGGTACTGGTGGTGTCGTAAAAGACGACTAAATTGCGTATGGTAGAGTCACGTCGCCAGCAATGACAACACCATGGGCAGACTCGACCGGATCATTACCACCCCCGGCGTTTAAAACCAGCGCGAAGTAGTGGCTTTATGCCACTGCGTTTTGCATCAGGCAATGCCGGGCTCCGGCGCCCAACCGACCTTAAAGGCCGGCAACGCACCTGTTGCTCCTCCGGTGTTGCACGGTGTCGTGGGCGGCGGTAATCACTTACCATCAGATACCCGAACGCTCGTTTGCCTTGCCTTTTCCATAAAAAAATCAATAATTTCTACTATTTAGTTTTTGCTTAAGTTTTTGCATATAAGTATAGTTTCAAAGTTAGTTCTATTTAATAATCATTTTTAACAAAAAAAAAACCACTTCTTCAATTTCAACCAAATCCCGTAATCAGAACCTAACCAAATTTTCATCAAACTAAACCTTGAAGTATATTCTTTCCATTAAAAAAAAAAGAATCATCGAAATCGGTTTGTGGGATATTGAGTTAATGCAGATATCAGACTTACGAGATTTTCTCATGGCTATCATTGATAAAAATGAACCAAATTAAAATGGCACTACACGGAACGCACCAGCTTTCAAATAAATCGGTTCACCCAGTCAAAAGCATTTAGGTAAAAATCATAAAAAAGGAAACATTACAAATGTGGTTTTCAATTCGACTGTAAAATACAGTATAACTAAAAAAAATCAACTACCTTGCAAAAACTAAGAAAAAAAACTGTACCCATACATACATAAATAACATACATAAAAATAAGCAATAAATAGCACAAAAATATTTATTTATAATTTGTCAAAGCATTCCCTAATACTCTACCCTCGTGTTGGTATAAATATTTCACTCAGCTGTATGTATTCTATTGATAGTGGAGTGGCGAGTGAGTGTCCGACCATTGTTTGACGATAGGTCTATTGTATGACGTATTCGGACCTACCATTATAACTGCGTGGATATGAGTACTTGTTCAAAGTTTTGCGATTTTGTCATTGTTTTTTTATAAAATTAAGTTAATATGAGTTAAATTGAAATGTCTATTAGGTTTTTTTATGAATTTAGTAGGAAGTATGGGATACTAATTATTATATTTTAAACGCAGTAGAAGTTTTAAATTTCAATCAAATTTCAATATCATACATATCAAAGGTTATATTATTTTATGTGTAATATTAAAAATCTGTCAGAGTTGGTCATTTAAAAATGATGACAGCAATTATTCGGCAGAATTTCAACGTAACTAAATAAGACCCCCCAACTTAATCTACACTAATTCCCAACCAAGTCTCAAGACATTGGATTCTGAGTGGCGGAACTCAACGTCACGCTGTGTCTACCAGAAAAAGAAAATTTACATAAATATGCCATATATGAGGCCAGTCGTGGCGCAAGGGCACAAAGTGTGACTGTAAAACCTGACTGGTTGTGGGTTCGATCCCCACCTCGAGGAGACGAAATATTTACTTAAATTTATATTTCCATTTCTTCGCTCTGGTGTCGAGGCAAAGCGCGGCGTTGAATTCTGCCACGCACAACACGCAATGCGTCCAGAATTCGGCAGAAAGTGGGGAACAGAGTGTGTTAACACTAGGTTCTCTCTGCCTACCCTGCAGTGTGCGGGATATGTGTGTCTATCCAACTGTGCCACGAAATGAACATTTTATACGTTTCGAAATATTTTACTCCATATAATCACTTTTTCTGAGTGTTAACCACAATTAAAAATCAATTTTGAAACTTTATTTACTTTATTGCCATAAGCATTGGAACATTGTAAGTTGTGATATACTGAGAAACACAGGTGTTTGAATTTGTAACATAATACCATATCCGCAATATAGCACATATCCTTACTAAATACAATATGAAATACGACCTACAAAATACAAATGAACGTAAACCTAAACGTATAATATGATGAATATTTTTTCTCTATATGGATTTTCTCTATAGACACATTGCGGCGTTGACTTCCGCTGAGATTTAAATACTTTTTTTTCAGTAATCCAAAATTGTTGTAATAAGTTAAAAACTAATAATATAAAGAGTTGCTCAAATGTGAGTAGAAACCCCACCGAGGGTTCTGTGTCGATTTCAGAATTATAGATCTAAAAAAAGTATAGCTATAGGTAATCTGAACTACAAATACATGTTTGCAATATTTTGTCTATCCTACATACCTATATTTTTTTTCTGAACCAACAAATTTTATTTGACTTTGCGTCAAATTATATAATTGTATCCACGGGATGTAAGTATTTAATAAATGCTTATCTCTATGGAGTTCGTTTACTTAGAAACTGTTTTTTATATATATACTAGCGGACCCGGACGCGGCTTCGCCCGCTTAAACTTTACGAATGCTTATAGATATATTTAGGAAATTGTTTGTGAAAATATGTAACTAATTTAAATAAAAAAAATATAAGTAAACGTAACCATAGCAAAATAAAAAAACTAAACAAAACCAGCTACATTATCAATAATTTTATCTCTTTCTGTCTTTCTATTTCCCCGAGCTAATATCCAGAATAACTGAACTAATTTTTATTGGACTTTCAGTGATCGATTTTACTGATTTACCCGGGAAAAATCTTTTTACTCGTTTTCCTTGCGCGCGTACATAGATACTATATGAAATAACTAAAGTCCTTTCTACATTAAATATGATAAGTTTTGCGAGCAATATCAAATAAAGTCCCAGAAAACTAAAACCACAATTTATTAAGTGTATAACAACGGTATAGATAACCATCCAACCAAGATGAAATAACCAACAATTCTCTCCTTAATCTATACTTATAATAAATCTGTAGAAAAGTCGTTTCTGTACATTGAAAATATTTAAGAAAAAATTAGCCAGGGTGTTAAAGGATAACTAACAGAATCCATTTCCAACATTTTTGGAATTTTTGTCTGTTTGTCTGTTTGTCTGTTTGTCTGTTTGTCTGTTTGTCTGTTTATGTGAACACGTATCACGTAAAAAGTACACAATAAATTTAAGCAACTTTTATACATAAAAATTACAAATAAATCAAGGTAGGTTTTAGTCTTTATTTCATTGTAATCGCTTCACTCTATCAAAAGATATAAGTATTTAAGTTTTCAAGACGTTAATATTCGAGATAGTAAAAAACGACACAAGTAACGCTATCTATTGACTAATAGTAGGTACTAACGAATCTTGATAACGCAAAAAACGTTCTGTGGAGTTAAACACTAATTACGACGGGAGGAATATTAATCATTTTAATACTAAAGAATATTAATCATTTTAATACTAAAGATATAAGTATTTAAGTTTTCAAGAAGTTTATATTTGACATATTAAAAAATCGATACAAGAACGCTATCTATTGACCAATAGTAGGTACTAACGAATCTTGATAACGCAAAAAACGTTCTGTGGAGTTAAACACTAATTACGACGGGAGGAATATTAATCATTTTAATACTAAAGAATATTAATCATTTTAATACTAAAGATATAAGTATTTAAGTTTTCAAGAAGTTTATATTTGACATATTAAAAAATCGATACAAGAACGCTATCTATTGACCAATAGTAGGTACTAACGAATCTTGATACTCTCTTCCATACGCGTAACGCTATCACTAATTGTGATGGGATCTTAATAGATGGCGCTGTGCATAAAAGAAAATATAGTTTGGAAAGGTTACCTCTACACTTTATCAAAAAATAATGTACTTAAAGTTTTAAAGATATTTATATTTGAAAAAAAAAAAAGAAATTATTAAGAAATAAATTATTATATTGTTGAGTTATTATCTGCTTAACGTTAATTACGTCATGTAAGTGTAATCTATACTTATAATAAATTTAACATAACATTGTAATATTTTTCTAACAATGCTCGAATGGTTACAGTTCAATTGTAAGTCCAAAAGAATGACTTTAGAAACGTCTTATTTATTTGACTGTTGATAAATTTACGTATTTTTAAAGTACAATTGTTCATAGTACTAATTATAAAGTAAACTACATTGAATTGTTGGTGAAGATTACCTTCGTAACAGTCTAGCTTAATTCGTAATTATTTAACACAGTGATAAAGAATGACTTAATATTCAAAGAAATATTTTGAATAGGTTCTTCAGTCCGTTCGTTCGTTTATGTTATTAATATTTTTTTAAGAAACGTATAAAAAAATAACTTTTGGGAGCAAAAACGTGCTTTCTACGTATATTCTGTATATCAATTATATATTTAACTAATAATATATGTTACTAATTTAAAAACTGTACAGGAGCTAGATAAGTTATTTTGCAAATAATATCGTGAGTACTAATCCAAATCAATTAATTATTAGTTAAGGCTGTTTGTAATATCTATATTTCTTAAAAGAGTAATCATGTAATTCAAGCGGACAAAGCCGCGAATAAATAATAAAATTATCGTTGTAAAATAAAATACAATTTGTCAAGAACGACGCACGCACATTTTTTTTTTTTTTATCAAAGGGAGACCGCCGCATACGCCTCATTCCGAAATCGAGCTGTAGGTTTTGGCGGCAAAGTTCAAAGTTCTAAAATCTAAAGGTTTTAGTAGTATTTTTGTAGTAGTATGTGTTTACGTTATTGGTATCAAAGCGTAACTGCCTCACACGAAATATAGATATGATTAAACATCGTGAAATGAAAAAAAAAACTTACGTCTACACTGTTGCTTAAATTCTTTAGGTATGGAATTAAAATATTTTACCTATATGCTATTTCCGTAAAAGGAGCGCTGACGCGCTTCTCTTCTGTTCTTTGTTAAAGGCCAAAGTTGTGGCTGCAACGCGACTGGTGTGGGTCCGATCCCCACTTGGAGGATTGAATTATAATTTAATAATATTTTCATTTCGTTTAATAATATTTTAATTTCGCACATCAGTCACACATTATACGCAATATCTTAATCCTTACATTACAACATAATCTCATAATCTTACGCATAATCTTTACCCTGCTAAAGGCGGGATAAAGCGTGGATCTGGTTTTGACTTTGTGTGAACCGATTAAAATAAAGTCCAGTCCAGTTGAGGCCAGTCGTGGCGCAGCGGCACGAAGTGCAAGCACTCGAGGAGATGAAATATTTACTTAAATTTATATTTCCATTTCTTCGCTCTGGTGTCGAGCGAACGAGAACACGAAAGAACGAGAACACGCAATGCCTCCAGAATTCGGCAGAAAGTGGGGAACGGAGTGTCTTAATACTAGGGTTCCTCTGCCTAACCTGCTGTGTGAGGGATACAGCGTGAAGCTGATTAAAATAAAACTAATATTAAATTGCCAAAATGCAAACAAAAAAGGATTTAAATCGGTTAAGCCGTTTCTGAGATTATCGTGAACAAATTCACAGACAAACAGACAAACTGACCAAGTTCTATTACAATGTTAATTGTAATATCTTCCATGTACAGCCACCGATGAGTTAGGATTTTATTGTAAGTATCGATAAGTTGTGTTTTTATTTCAAAAATTCAAGTGAAGATTCTCATGGGAGGTACGAAAATGCGACCTAAAGTTTTAATAAATTTGTCATTAAAAATCTTCTTTGCGTTGCAAACATACATTATAGGTATATCAAAACACGAACATAATTCAGTGTGTTAATTAAATAATTTTGTGGTTTAAGCGGGCGAAGCCGCGAGCGGGTCGCTAGTACTTAAATAATATTACACCGATGCCGCGCAGAGCCGCAACTTACACCACACCAAGAAATTTATGAAAATCTAACTAATCTGCTCCTCGAATAAGCGAAGAACCAAAGAAAAGTATAAAATAATTATAAACAGCAAATAATTACATAAAAATTAACAGTAGTTCGAAAATGTATGAAAATTTACAAAACCGTCAAAGTCATCTGCCCGTTCGCGTCGGTCATACTATGCCGGTCGTATGCTAGGTTATTTCGAATCAGTGACATCTCCTTAATTATTTATTAGAATGTTATACAGTGAACTATAATTTCAATCTAGATGAAATGCTAAAAGTGACTATTATATTCATTTTCATAAGGATCAATATCAAATTATAGAAAATACATACAACAAAAACCCAATAAATATAAAGTAAATTAATTAAAATGGTTACTTGTTGTTACTGTGTTACTTTGCTCAAGCTTCAGAGATAAATATGGTGTGTGTATGGCGGACTTTTTTAAACATTATTTAAAGGACAATATTTTTGTACAACATTATTTTTATGTATCTCATAAGGTTGAGTCGGCGCACGCCATGTATGCGTTAAGCAAGCTGATTTTGGGTGACGTTTGCTTATAACAACAAATAAACTTTGCAAACCGTTGCTTAGCAACGGTCGGTTGTTATTAACATGGCGAAATAAATTGCCTGTCAAATTGAAAAATATTTTAATATATTAGTATATATCGACAATATTACAAATATGAGGAAAAAAAGTAACCTATGTTCATCCGAAGACCCTCAAGTATCTCTGTATGAGTATTTTATTACAATTAAATTAGTGGTTCGGCCCCCTGATTGCGGCACAGACAGACAGACAGAGTTACTTTCGAATTTATAATATAGGTATGGATATATATATATATATATATATATATATATATATATATATATATATATATATATATATATATATATATATATATATATATATATATATATATATATATATTTATATATATTTATATACACAGGGTGGAAGTGTCAGCACCACATTAAATGAAACCACAGTTTTAATTACTCTATAAAAGCCTAATATAATTCAGAAAAAAATAAATTCCCTAATTCTAGTAGTAAGTGTTTATGTTATTGGGATCTATACGTAATCTGTCACACGAAATACAGGTATGGATAAAAAATGTGAAATGAAAAAAAAATCCTACGTCCAAACTGTTGAGGCATCTTGATTAATTTCTTTAGGTATAGGTTTGAAGTATTTTACCCTATATGCTGTTTCCGTAAATGGAGCGCTGCCTCTTCCACCCTGTATATATATATATATATATGAATTATCAATTAAATATTACTTTCAATTTGTACTTTCAAGTGATCTTGAGATATATAATCTTGACATACGAACATAAAGACAGATATACAAACGGACAACAAAGTGATTCTACAAGGGTTCTATTTTTTTGCTTTTGTGATACGGAACCCAACACATACCAACGTTATTATAATTATTAAAAAATAATCGCTGCACAGCAGGGTACACAAAACAAAATATAAAATAACGAGTTCTCCACTTTTCACCTAATATCAAAACGTTACGTTTGTTGAATAGCGAAACACAACGTCATGCGTTGTCCTATAAGCAGGAAAATTATTTTTATGAGCAGGATACGAACCCAAAACCACCTTTCCGCTATTGTACCAAATTCATTTTAATGTAACGAATTGGAAAATTACTTATAAGCTTCTCATCTCGGTGGTTTTCCTAATTAATTTATGCCTCTCGAAACTTATTTCGAGAGATTATTAAAAATTAACACATTATTTATTCGAATAAGCCAAATTACGAGTCACGGAAGAGCGATTAATTTACTGAAAAAACAATATTTATATATTTCACCCAATTTCGTTTCCTCATTTGAATTCTGTTAATGGACTGAATTTTCTTAATTAATTAATTAATTAAATATTAATTTACATCAGGAAACACCGTACCTATCGTAATCTGTTATATTTATATCGTAAAATCGGATAATTAAAAAAATAAATAAATCAGCTTTATGCAGTATCCCGCGCACAGCAGGGTAGGCAGAGGGGACCTAGTGTAAGGACACTCCATTCCACTTTCCGCTTAATTCTGGAGGCATTGCGTGTTGAGTGGCAGAACGTTTGCCTCGACACCAGAGCGAAGAAACGGAAATATAAATTTAAATAAATATTTCATTTCCTCGAGTGGGGATCGAATCCACAACCAGTCGATTTTACAATTAAACGCAACATTGCATCACGATGGTCCCAATTCGACTAGATAAAAATAAAAAAAGGAATACAGTGTAAAGTATCAGCGTGAAAAATTCACTGTTCAGCTATAGATTTCGATATAACTTGACGCCATTGTCCTGACACAGACTAATGGTGTCCAATACGGCAGGAGCGTGACAACGGTCGCTGGAAGGGACGAAAAATTTTATTAACAGATATTTTACAATGTGACAAATGCAGATACGTTTTTATAATTTTAACTTTTGCTGGCTTTTATTTTTATATTTTTTTTCTTACATTTCAAATATTAATTTGTTATTTTGGGGTGTGGTTCGGAGGCGTCTGATCAAATCCATTGAATATAAGTCCAAAATACACTTGGGCTATATTTTACTTGAAATGCTTACATTTTTACAATGATTTTTACACAGCAGTGTCTGACAACAACAATGTCTAATTATTTTCATTTTCTCGCTCTGGTAAAGAGACAAAGCGTGGCATTGAGTTCTGCCTATTAATACATTACATAATCTATCAAACATAGTGCGGAAAGTGGAGAACAAAAAGTCTTATAAATTAGGTCTGTGTCGGGACTATGGAAAAGGAGGAGGATATTTTAAGCTGTATTTCTTCTTTTAATTTTATCTACTCGAATTGAGGCCGTCGTGGCTCAGTGTGGTCTGATTATAAAAGCGACGGTCGTGGGTTCGATACGCACTCGGATGACTGTTTTTTTTTTCTGGTAATAAGACAGTACACGTCTTAACAGCATATTCCCAGTAATTCTATGATAAAATAATCTTCCATCTTGTACAGAACAAATGCGTGGATAAAAAATAAAAAAAAAATATTTTCATATTAAAAAAAACATTTGAACATTTCATAAACACATTACAAAATACAATAGATACGTTATATCCTAATATAATTTTCCTGATGTAAATTTGATCAGTCATTTAATCTCTTCATCACAATTATCATATTGACTTACATATTTGAATAAATACAGTGCAAATTTTTAATAATCTCTCGAAATCGGTTTTTAGAGGCAAATATCAATTTGGAAAATGATTTTGGGTTCTATTCCTGCTCATAAAAAATATATATTTCCATTTCCTTGCTTAGAGAAAATAGAGCGTTGTGTTCCGCTATTAAAATGTAACATTTTTTTTCCTATATCGTTATACACGGTTAGATTGAGTCAAGCATTTTCAATATTATTTTATATAATTTAGTTTTTGTTTAAATTTGTGCATAAAACTATACATTTGAAATCGGTTCTATTCTTTAAGTTATTTAATTTTTTATTTATAAGTTTAGAAAAGCAAGGGCATTTTAAGAATATTTTTTTTAAATAAAATTTATAAAATATTCAAAAATAGCTAATTGTAGCATAAGTGAAAAAAAATAAGACGTAAATGATCAAGTTTACTCCAATTGACTTTAAATAACAATGTTTGTCGTTTCTTTCTACTAATCTAAGTGGAAACAATACAAAAATTCGAGTAGGATTTTTTTTACCCAGCTTCAAAAAAGGAGGTCATCACTTTGACCTGTGTATATGCTATATTGTAGGAATTGGTGAATATTTGAGTGTCATCATCTATTTAGGCTTCGAAACACATGTTCAAATTTCTCGGTACAGAATACTTATTCTAATGTAAATTTAATACTTTATTGATTGATCGAGATGTAAATTTTATATAAGTATGTATTTCACCATCGAAAACAGTAAGTTTCGTCAAAATCGTTTTATAAGCTTGGTTTATGTTTTTTATCTTTTACAACGTTATACTAAAACATTTGTATCGTACAGACCTTCTCTACGTAATAAGGCTTTATTACTTTAAATTCCAACTATTACAAGATGTACTCATAGATCCACATAAAGTGAACAATATGAAAGGGCTCACGAGCGTAGAACTAATTTGTGTACAACAGAACTTGGGTATGGAAGGAATAAGCTGCTAACATTAAGCTTAGTGTTGTTGAGTAGTTATAAAACCATTACATTAAATTATATTAGAATTTAAATTAAATTAACTTGTATTAAGACCAGAATCTAGTGTTAAGACACTCCGTTTCCCACTTTCTACCGAAACTGTGGAAGGCATTGCGTGTTGAGTGCCGGAACTCAACGCCGCTTTTGCCTCGGCACCAGAGCCAAAAAAATAAATATATAAATTTATATTAATATTTCATTTTTTCGAGTGAGAATGGAACCCACAACCGATCGCATCAACATTCACACACTTGTCGCCCTGTGCTACGACCGGCCTCAACATGCATACTTATACGAGTATATAATCCTTGCAATTTCATTTACGCCACAAAATAAACCGCAAATTCATTCGACGATAAATTAAAAGGCGGTTGTAAATATGAATTTATTTTACTCTAACGTCTCTTTTTATGTCCATTGATTTACTGGTATGGGTAAAGTCTTATGGACGTTTTACAGAAAAATATATTTAGATCGTACTGGGGATTTAGTAGAGAAAGCTTTGTTAAAAAAATCAGCTTCACGCTACATCCCGCACGCAGGAAAGTAGATGTTGACCGTGTTAAGTGGCGAAACTCAACGCCGGGCTTTCGCCTTATTATCAAAGCGAAGAAATAAAAATATTGATAAATAATACTTCATTCCCTCGAGTGAGTATCGAACCTTCAACCGTCTTGTTCAGTCACGTTCTTGCGCCACCGCGCCACATACTCGTAACATTATTTTTTACTTTTAAATAATATTGAAGTTTATAAAAGTTAGTTTTTTTTACAAAAAATAGACGTACAAATAGATATGGGTTCGATCCCCACTCGAGAAAATAAAATATTTATTTAAATTTATATTACCATTTCTTCGCTCTGGTGTTCCACAACTCAAAACGTCAATGCCTCCAAAATTCGGCGGAAAGTAGAGAACTGTCTTAACACTAGGTTCCCTCTGCCTTCCCTGCTATGTGCTGTATTTAATTTTTCGATTTAATATTTTCATTTCCTCTGAACATTAGGCTCCCTCTGGACTATTCTGTTATGTGCGGCATACAGCGTGAAGCTAATGAAAAAAAAATCTTGGAGAATTGTACAGCAGGATTGGATTATCACGTAGCGAGTAGACCCGATCACTACTCGGGCGGCTGAACCGATTGGAGCGGTGGGGTTCTCGTTTGGTGGCCACTAAGTATAGAGGGTCCCCAATAGTCTATAATCAAGTCAAGGTCGCCAAAGCCTGTTTGCAGACAGAGCCCATTGTCATCGAAGAGCATAGGCCTTCAGGGAGGCCTATGTTCAACATGGGACGTGGAAAGTCTTTATCATCAATTAATCCTTAATCCTTTTTTATAGTAATAACGTTAAAAAAACATTAGAGGCAAGTCGCGGTGTAGGGGTATAAAGTTGGACTGTAAACGGTACTGGTTATGGGTTGGATCCTGGGAATTCAAGGAAATGAAATATTTATTTCAATTTATGTTTTCATATCTTCGCTCTTGGATCGAGGCAAATCGTGGCGTTGAGTTCGGTGGAAAACAGAAGTGTTTTAATACAATGGAGTGTCTTAACACCAGGTTTCCAGGTTTTCTCTTACTTACCCTACTATATGCGGGATACAGTTTGAAGCTAAAAAAGAAAAGAAAAAATAATAGAAAACATATTTTATTACGGTCAGTAAACAGTATTTCCAAGTCATAAATCTTTTCTTCCAAATGATTGACTATTCTATTGTTTCAGGAATTACGCATAACATACTCGAACGCTGATTTACTATATATGGTAACCATGCTTACGCTGTTATAAGTGTCTTGGCAAAGTTTTTCATACTTCTTTTGGTTTGGCTTAATCTGAATACTTTTTTTTTATATATTCTTTTTCTTTAAAATTCTTATTTCTTAGTTGTTCGCACTCTTTTTATGACGAATATCTACTCGATTTTTATGACTTTAAATGTATGTTAGTATATTAGTTAATCTATCAATGTCTTAATTTCAGGCATAAAATGTAGAACGGAGCTTCTTGACACTAGTTTCTTTCTATCTTCGCAGCTATATGCGTAATACTAAAAGTAAGTTTGTTTATTGTCTCATGTACTTATATTATTTTTTGCCTCGAAGAGAAGGTAATAAATTAATTTTTGTGATTTTAAAAAAAATAGGCAGCCTATTTTAAGAACACTTTTTTAGATTACGCTATATGCCATATATATTAGGATAACAACCAGGGTTTCCCACCTTACTACTTTTTCAAGACATTGCGTTTAAGAAGCGAAAATTCATACTGAGCTTTTGCTTGTGGGTGACAATACAGAGTGCAGTATGAAGTTTGCTCTGGTCAAAATAATTCATTCCCTCGTGTGAGAATCGAATCTACATGGGCCGCGTTTACAGCAAAAATTTGTACCACTGCGTTACAATAGCCTTAATTATAATGACTACCTGTAATACTATATCGTGTAAGTTATAAGCTATATTATTCAATTTCTTGTTATTTATAAAATGATATATCTGAAAGACTGAGTGTCTAAACACTAGGATTCCTCTATATTCTTTGCTATATTTTGAATACAGCGTAAAACAATTTTTTTAAACTTGCTAAACGTTAACAACGTCAATATTTTACATTATTTTATAGTTTTTATATCTTGATATTTTTAGCTTCACCTTGTATCATGCACATTGCAAGGTAGATAGAGGGAACCTGGGAGCATAGTATTAGTCCATTTATTCCCATAAATATACTTACGTTCTCCATTTTCCACTGAATTCTGGAGGTATTTTTAAGTGACCGCCCTTTGCCTCGTTACCAGAGCGAAAAAATGAAAATATTAAATATTTCATTTCCTCGAGTGGAAATCGAACCCACAACGTATCACATTAACAGTCACACGCTTGTGTCCTTCCACCACGACGGCTTTAATTCCTATCCTCAAAAACCAACTGAAAACCACTTCTTTTTCCGTTTTCACTCTGAATGCTGTCCAGTTCAGTGTAATTTTCACAGCATATCATGATTTTAAATAACATTATGTAACAGAACGGTCGTTTCCACCGGTGCCAGTACTAAAGCAAATGTTTGACTTTATAACTAATTTGCTCAAACCGTTGATTTTAACTATTACAAGCTTGAAACGTCTATGTTACGTATGTACTCGTCCATAATATGTAAACTATGAGTTATTCAACAAATATACTAAAAATGAGAGTTGGGAAGATGAGGTCATGGTAATGGTGTTAGGTATGCGATAGTAAGGGATTAGAATTTATTTGAGCGGAAGTTAAGATTTAAAGTATTTCTTTTATTATTAGACTCAGCTAAAGATTCTTAATTTATTTTGCTATATAAATGCCGATATCTTTTTTTTATTTAATAATCAATATAAATCAGCTTCACGCTGAATCCCGCACACAACAGGGTGACAGCTGAAGTGTTGTTAAAAATAAAGTAAATGACTAGTATGAATCAACTACTACTCTTCCAAATTTTCTCCACTGGGTGTTCTACGAACAAGCAAACCTGGCACAGCTGCACAGCATATTTTACCAGATCTTCATTTAATCTAAATATTGAAATTACTCCATCTTCCTATATTTATTCTGAAGCAAACTTAAATGTCCTTGAAAAGTATCAATTAATTATACTAACTATCTGAATCATTGCTTCAAGTGTTTCAATAAACATACTCATTACTAATTCACTTTAACATTCCTCTTCATTGAATTATCTATTGTATGTTGATCAGATCTCCGTCTTCAAATCTAAAAGCAAACTAATTCTATCATGTTTTGAAAATAATTATTCTCTGAATATATTTAAATCCTAAAAAAGTCATTAATTTTCACTTTAAAGCAATAACATTAAACCAGTTTTCTAAGAAATAACAAATCATGTATCAGTGGAAGACGTTACCTGTAAGCATTCAAGTTCAATATCAACAAATGAAAGATTTTTAGACCAGTGGCTAGATTGAGATAAATGCTTTTAAAATTGGCTATTATTCATTTCTTTTTATGCCATAACATATAGCTTATCAAATGAATAAGCGCAGGGTACTGACCCTCTATTTTGTCAATCAAATTCTTTAGAGTTTTCTTTCTTAGAAAATATTTATTTTCCATCAAGGAATTATTGGAATTTAATCTCCCTTCCTTTTGCTAAGATGAGGCAATACTTAGTTACATTGGATGGTAAGAACAGCCGTCTAATTGGACATAGTCACTCTCAGGAAATAAAATAATTTGGGCGTAGCGGGATTTGAATCCACGCCTCTCGGAAACCTTCCAAGCGGTCTGTATGATAGGTTATACGTTCTTATTTTGATATAGCTTATTTCTGTTATTTGAGGTGCGTATTCAAATCCTGATTCCTCATAATTTTTCCTCAAACGTTTTCTAAAAAAGTCAAGGTTAATCTCATTCATAAAAAAAATCTATAAATTACATATATATACAATTAATTATACTATTACATATAATATACAATTAATTATAGTATCTTCAGACATAAAAGACTGTTAAGCTGATGTTGTATAGAAGATGGGGTATGGTTCTTAATGGCGATGGGAAACACCTAACGATCGTTAAGAGGCGAGTAACATGTGTATGTATATTACTTGTACTTAATTCATGGGATGAATATTATCACATCAAAGCCTTTGAGCTAAGTGAAAATTATTTTATGTATTATATTATTATATATAATTTCCTTTCTTATATTTAGGTACTTGGTGCCTAAGTGTATGATTGTAAACGCGATTGTTGTAGGTTCGATTTCCTCTCGGCTTGGGTTTCGCCACTCAAAACGAACTGCCTTAAAAATTCATGGGAATGTGGGGAAAGGAAGTCTCTTAATGGGGCCGGAGTATCTTGGCCCTACTGCCTCTGCCTACAACACTTTGTGTGGGATATAGTATGAAATTAAAAAAATGTATGTACTATATTAGTTGGTTACGGCTAAATTACTTTTATGGAAGCCTATACAAATGTATTGTTCATGTAAAAATGTACATAATTGGATTGGTAATTATTGGACCTCTCGGAGATGCAATCGATAAGACAATCAGCGTCTAAGATACATAAAGTATTAAGAATTACAATAAAATATTTTATTTTTTGCGATATGTATAAATTTTAAACGAAACTCTTAATTAAATTTTTTGGAAACTCGACTATTGAATATTAAAAAAAAAAGTCCCGCTGAGTTTCGTGCGTCGTTTCTTCTCTTGTCTGAGGCAGTAACTTTAGCGAACTGGTGGTAATTTATTTGACGTTCAAAATTAAGCATGTCACTTTTTTTTAATAAAATTATTCGTCTTTATTTTGACTTTGAATGCGCTGCAATAGTCCGTGGTCATGGGCAGATTCGTGACCACGTGACCACGAACTACTAAGTATTTTTTTGTGAAAAAAAAAATCAACAGACTAAACCTACCTGCCTGAACAACGCTTCAGGAGCATTTGTCTAAGCCGGTGACACGTACAGAACATTTAAATATATTTTGAATCATGTTTTGTATTACTGGGAGAGATATTGTAAAACCACCTTTTAGTTTGAAATATATAAATTTATATAAATGTTAGGCCGCCATGGCACAGTGAGACCATGATATGACTGTAAGCGCGTAAGTTGTAGGTTCGATATCCACCCAAGGGCTTTATCCCGCACATAGCAAAGTAGGCAGTGGAAACTTGGGAATCTAATGTCCAGATACTTCGTTTCCTTTAAATAAGTGAATCGAACCCAAAACCACGCTTACAGTCGCGCGCTTCCACCTCTGCGCAACGACTAGCCA
Organism: Heliconius himera; assembly: GCA_021202915.1. NCBI lineage: Eukaryota > Metazoa > Arthropoda > Insecta > Lepidoptera > Nymphalidae > Heliconius > Heliconius himera. The sequence goes on along the minus strand of JAJHJA010000810.1, from coordinate 380,790 downwards.
AAACAAATATTTTAAACTAGAAATAAAAAAAATATTCACACATTCAAACAAGTTATTCACACTCAAATGTCGGTTCATATTTGTTCTTATCTAAAAGACTGTCACGTTCACCGCATAGAAGTTACATATTGCAGGGAAACCAGCGTTTGAATTCTCGAATGTTCAACCTCTTACAATCGGTCCGGACGCTGTGGTAAAGAGATTACATCATTGGACCGTTTTAAAGCAGGACTTTATCTTTTATTATTAAATCCCTTTCTATATGTTGGAAATAAATCTACTTCTAGAAGAGTTTTGAGCGAAACAGGTGAATTTGTTATATTTATTGTCATTTGAAGTTAAAAAAAAAATTTTTCGAGATTCAGATTCCGAGGCTCTCTAGCTTACCATTATTCAAAACGCTAAACCATGAAAATTTGGCGGAAGGAAAATGGAATGTCTTAGCACTGAGTTTCCTCTGCCTACCCTTCTAAATGCGATATATAGCGTGAAAGCAAAATAAAAGTTCCTAAAATTCATTCCTTCGTAATTCCAAACAGCCAACGCTAGCGACGCTCATTTCCAGTCCAGCAAATGTTTGAGTTGGTAACTAATTTGACTAAACCGCTGATTTATCCCACCTGTAATATGAAACGTGGTACTGTCGTTTTGTACTGTGGGACGGAGTGCGGTATCTATAGCAAATAGACCTGCTATTTGCGGCAGGTTGTTGTAATTAATTTGTTGATAGCTATCGCTTGTGATATCGATTGGTGCGTTGGTATTTTTTGTACTTTTACATAAAAATAAATGTTTTTTTTATTATTCATTGTTGGAAATCGAGATTAGAAATAGAGATTTGTGTTTTTATCTTGTTGTTTTAAAACAAGATAAAAAAAAAACAAATGATTTGTATGTTTCTAAATTATTTGGACAGAGATTCTATGTAATTTCAATAAATGACATGCATCACCCAATAACAACACTTCACACGAGTTTCCTTCCAACAAGGGCCTTTGCCTATAAGCAACTGTCTCCGATCGACACTTTGAATATTCTAATGATTTCAAACGTCTGAGTGAAATGAAAGTTAATTACTTCTATATGTAGCTACATTCAAAAATTCGGCTATGAATATAAGCGCTATAGTTGTAGATTCGATTCCCATTCAAGAAATGAATTATTTTTTATTGCCTCGCTCTGGTAACAAGTGAAGATGCATTGAGTCCCGCCAATCTACGGGGAACGGAGGTGTCTTAATGCGATCAGAGGTGCTTAACACTAGGTTCTCAGGTTCCCCTATCCTATAGTCTATAGGTAGGCCTATCTGCTATGTGCGGAACACAACGTGAACCTGAAAAACAATCTAATATTATATAACCTACTATACTTAACTATCCAATTCATAATCTCCTTTTTTTGAAATCAATTAAAAAAAAACTATAAATTTAATTTTATACAGAAATATTGAGTTGAAATTTACTCCAGAAAATAAACCCTTCCATCACACAACTACAGTACAACTCTAGCCCCTATTTACTGCCTGAGTGAAAAGAAAACATTAAAACCGAAGCGCACGCGTTACCGTCATCATAAGTGTTCCCGGCAACTTCGTTTTTACAATACCGCAATATTCATACTATACAGATTTATTTTCTTTGATGAAAATGTCGCTAGCAGAAGCAAATGTGCTCTAAAAAGGTTTACTTTCTGTGTTTAACTATATATACTACCACATTATATATGCTCTCAATATTATGTAGAGACGATTTATAAAGAATATCGTGATTCCGTAACATTCGATTTATTTTTGCTTCACGCTTTATCCCGAATATATCAAGCACAGTCAGGCAGAAAGAACGTAGTATCAGGGAATTCTTCCCGACAAAATTTACTCATATTACGTATTGAGTACCGTAACTAAACACAGCATTTAATCTCGCTGGAACAGTTAAATGTATTTTATATGGTTTCATTTTCATGCACATTTTACGGAATGAGTACAGAGAAAAATCATCACAAACATCTCTTATATATTTTTTCTTTATTCTGCTCTTCTTAGAGCAACACTTTTTATTGTGTTAAGATACTCAATTTCCCAGTTTCTGCCCATTTTCGAGATATTCGATGTTGAGTAACAAAACTCAATGGCACAATTCGTATTGTAACCAGAACGATACAGTACAATAATTAATTTTTGGGCAGTTATTGGTTATAACTGCTTGAAAATATATATGTATTATATCTGTAGACTACATTTTATAGTTCATTTTACATAACATTGTTCTCTTTCTTATATTCCGCCAAGTATTTTTGGCTGCTATTATAAGAATGCCTCTAATAATGTCATGGCCACTGACTTGGAGCCAACTTTTAATTTATTACGTTGATTTCTTCTGCAATTCGGAGGGTTTAAAATCCTGTAAATTAGTAATGATTTAAATATCTGTGTATGAAATAATTTAATTAAATACATTAGATATAATTATGTTTGGTTATATTTAGATTTAATTATGTTTGGTTATAAATCAATTTAAAATTTACAATAAAAAATAAAGCGTACCAGGTGTCAGTTAAGTGTTCAGCTAAGAAAAAGAAAAAAATATGTTTAAATATGTAGAATTCTTTTTTGTGTATTTTCCGCTATGTAAAGAATCATGTTATATATCTATCACCCAGAAAGTTTCCAATTGCCTCCAAGATACCATCGATAATTATAATAAAAAAATATACTCCGTCGTGGTGTAGGGGCAGAATTATGGGAATGTAAACGCGATGATTGCGGGTTCGATTTCTAATCGGGAAACCGGAGTAGAAATCTTAAGTATTCTTATTTCGGTGCAGTTATTTCGCGAATTCTCGAGGCATTGCGGGGTCATTCTGAACTCGTTCCCAATGGAATGTCTTATCACTAGGTTCCCGAATTCACTCTGCCTACCGTGCTATATGCAGAATATAAAGAGAAGTTAAAAAATTATACTATGTATACAAAAAAATGCTCCTAACTAATATTTTATTTACCAATTTTTTCTTGAAGTACCATCTCGATTTTGTTTCGAAAAAAGGCTATTTCATTTGTAATAATATGTAATATTCGTGAAATATTCACAAAATATTCGGTGCATGTATCGGGCCAGCGTCATTTAAAATCGTTTAGAATACCTAAGAATATAGAGAATAAGAATATTAAATGATATGTTGTGAATATATCGAATACTTATCTATAACATTATGATATGACTACACACAACATAAAAGTCTATTGTATTGTTATTGTTCAAGTATTGCTACAAACTCATCACTGCTATTTTTCTCTTTTCAACAAGCTTATTAGGCATTGATACTATTAAAGTATTAATTTATATTATTATTATATACTATACTAGCGACCCGCTCGGCTTCACCCGCTTTAACAACAGGATTATTTATTTGAAGCCAGTTGTGACGCAGCGGCACAAAGTGCGACTGTAAAACCGACTGTTTGTGGGTTCGATGCCCACTCGAGGATATGAAATATTTACTTAAATGTATATTTCCATTTGTTCGCTCTGGTATCGAGGCAAAGCGCGGCGTTGAGTTCCGACACTCAATACGCAATGCTTCCAGAACTAGGCGGAAGGTGGGAAACGGAGTGTCTTAACACTAGGTTCCCTTTGCCTACCCTGCTGTGTGCGGGATACAGCGTGAATCTGATTTATTTATTTTTTTATTTATTTAATACACTGATATGCGTTCGTTTTGTAATATGTATTTGCAGAACCCTTAGAATAATTTCTAATGTGAACATTTTGACTACTTTGATGTTAAATGATTTTTTATTGTTGTGATAATAAAATATACAACCTTTATTGATATCAATAATAACTTTGACCTTACTATCGATCGGTTCTGTATGTTTTAACCCTTAAAGGATATATGGGTGTAAAAACATCCAGGTACTTTTCGTTTTTAGTTTCTATACTTTTTAAATTATGTCACAGCCCTTTGCACTTTTAAGTATCCTCTTGATATGTAAATAGCTGTTGAACACGTATGGGAAGTGGTCGTTCACACCGGAATTTTTTGCCACACGCTTGTGTATCGACACCCATAATAGTTATAATGCCCTATTGATTAACGACGTAAGTGTTTACCTTTGTATGTGTTTTATTGAATTACGCATGGAAAGTTGAGATTATTTCTAGGATTATAGTAACGCGTCTACGAAAATATTATATCAAAGCTATACTAGCATCTGCCGACGTGTTGACTGACGAAGAGGACTTATTCTAATAAGTATAAGACATTTATCGAGATAATCTCCAGTGTTGGCGATTAAAAACTTATGTCTCATCTTTAAGAGGACATTTTGGAAATGGAAGTAGAACAGAACATATTTGTAAATGACTGAAAAAAATTAAAGTTCCCTAAAAATTAAAACTTTTTTTTTATCACACTGAGAAGGAAAAAAATATAAATATATTTCTTAATATATAACACTAATAAGTTTTTTGATTTTCACGATTATTACACATTTTAAATGAAAGTATTTTAATTGGATTAATCGCGTATATTTAAGATTTTATATTTTGGAAACCCGACGTATCGAATACTTTGCAGTAGTCCGTGGTCACGGGTAGACTGAGGTGACATACGTCTCTCAGTTGACAATTAAGAAATCGTTGGCGGTAGTTTGGCGGATGGATGGTGGCGAAACTGGTATTTGTTTACGTATGTGCTTTCGTTCACTTCAATATCGAACAAAGATCTTTTTTATTCGGGCAGGCACTTCTCGTATACTTCCTAATCAGTAAAGATTTTTTTTTAAAGAACAATATTAATATTTCTTTCGAATAAAGACTGTATCATTACTTCAAGAACTAACACTACTCTAAGAGGAACTGTTGAAATAAATATATTCAGTAGCTTTCTAGCTTTTCATCTTAATATCTATATATATAAAAGGACTTGTGCTGACTGACTGAGGTAAGACGCACGCAGACCCGTAACCGCTGATGGTAGAAACGTGAAATTTGGGCAGATGTTTATTTTCATATTCTGGACATCCACTAAGAAGGGAATTTGAAAAATTTTAACCCTAAATCGATGAAATAGGGGTTGAAAGTTTGTATGGAAAAAAAAAATAATCTGTACCGACTTTTATAAAATTTGAAATTCAGACTCTTAAAAATATTTCATTGAACGCGTGTTTCATGATTTTTAAGAATTCACCCCCTAAGGGTTCAAATAAGGAGTTGAAAGTTCATATGGAAAAATCTTTAAATCGCCACCGATTTTTATAAAAATTTAAATTCAGACTGTTAAAAATATTTTATTGAACACGTGTTTCGTGGTTTTTTTAGAATTCACTCCTAATAAGCGGGCGAAGCCGCGCGCGCCCTCTAGTATTACATATGTTTCTTGCTTGAAACTGCTTCGAGACAATCACATTAAGTCCAGTAGTGCTGACCGTTCGAACGTAGTTTCTTTCTTTAGTAGAGCTTTAGGAGTTTTTTTAATAAGAAAGTTAAGTAGAATTGTGGAATCGATGTCATTGTTTATCTGTGAACAAGATGGTTGGATGGATGGTTAGGTTCGATTCCCGGTTGCGAGAATGAATTATTTTTTTATTTCCAGAGGGATCTGGTAACAAGACAACGTGCGGCATTGACTTACGCCAGTGCGTAGAAATGAATTAAGTGTGAGTGTCAGTAAGTTCTCTCTATTCTGTTATATAAACAGAAAGATAAGTGAGTCCGTTCCGATAAAACTTATTAAAAAATATTGTCGTATAATTCGAAAAGATCAGAGACCGTGCTCGGTAGTTCGACTCGCACTTGACGAAATTTACATAGAAGAGAAACAATGTATTCATATTGAATAACTACTATCCTTTTTTTTTGACCAATTTTTATGTTAGTAGTTAGTGTTAAAATGTTATTAGTAAAGCGTTATAATAAAAAAAAGCGAAACATTTTACTCTATCGATAAAAAAAATTTCCGAGAAAGATTAATTGAAAGGATTTAGGGATGGATTATTACTTAGAAACATATTGCATTCATAAGTAAGAAATAAATAAGTAAGAGGCCAGTCGTGACTTAGGGGCACAAGTGTGACTGTGAACAGGTTGTACGTTCGATTCCCACTTCAGTAAATAAAATATGTTATATATTTATTTTTTCGGCCTATAACAAGGTCTAAGGTAATGCCTCTAGAATTTAGCGAAAATGAACAACGGCAGTGTTTTAATGGCAACGGAGTGTCTTTACTTGGTTCTTGGGTTCCCTCTGCCCATCCTGCTAAGAGCAGAATACATCGTAAAACTAAAAAAATAAAGAATAAAACTAAGATACAAAGTAATGTCAATAAATTTCTGTAACGTGAGAAAATAGTAAAAGTAATATCAATATATTACAACCTCCCACGTCCGAACGGCCGGCCTATTTTGTGTAGGCATTCGGTTTTCTGAAGTAACACTTAATAAAGAGAAGAAATTACGCGAAAATACTACTTTTATATATATTATTGGGAAATGAAAATATGGCTATATATTATTTATAGCATTTTGTATATAATAGCGTAGTTGTAAAGGGTACCTAGTGTTAAGACACTCCACTTTCCACCGCATGTTTTGAGGCATTGCGTGTTGAGTGGCGGAACTGAACGTCGGGCTTTTGTAATTGCTTTTGTGCCAGGGCGAAGAAATACAAATATGAATAAAAAACAGTTCATTCCCCCATTCCATTCAATGGGGATCGAACCTACAACCGCTGCGTTACGTTAATATATAAATTATATGAAAACGTTTTAATATTATACTACGAGATCCCAATTCATAAATCTGTAGGTGTCTGTTTTTTTTTATGAAAACTATTTTTAAGAATAATACATGATAGTACAATAGATTACATTAGGGTTGCTTAGAAAAATTATACCACAATCACCTTTAATTAAATTTATGGCAATGAGTTTTTATTGAAGAAATGCACTCACATATTTTTTTTATGTGAATCCCACGTCGTTGAAAAGAGAATCGCATAAGGAATTGTAAAAAAATGTTTGCCACCTCTCAATGAGCCGCAACCTCAGGCTAGGTAAGTTCAAGTAAACATTACATTATCATCAATTTATTTGCACTCACATGTTTTACAGTTTTCCTTTTCTGTAGTTAAATTTTCAATTTCACATACTTGCTATATACCTAGAAATATCATATAATTTGCAATATTGATATACTTACAATATATCCCGTATGGTCTAGTGGCTAGGATACCTGGCTTTCACCCAGGAGGCTCGGGTTCGATTCCCGGTACGGGAATTCTTTTTTATTTCATTTAATATAATAGTAATTATTTTAATGTAACTTATTATTTTTGTTTTTAGAGTGGTAACTCTAACTTCACCACGAAGGTAAAGCAAGAAAACTCACTTAGTTACATAATATTTTTTTGAATAAGTCAAATACAGCAAATAATTTGTGCCGGTACGGCTGCACTAAATGTTTTTTTTTTTCTCTTTAGAAAGCACCAGTGTCTCTCAAATTAAAACGACAAAATCTCCACGAAATGTAATTTGTTAAAAAAACTTTAGAAAAACGTTTATTCAGTTGCATTTACGTTGAATTCTACTTTCATTTGCGGCACAATATTTTAGAACTTCTCGTGTGGACTTCTATACTACAGTAGCTTTTTAACTTTTGACTGGGAAAAGTGGCTTTATAACACCAATTTTATGTTCTAAGAAGTGGCTAATTAGTGTAATAGCTATTTAAAAAGCAAGTTCGCGTATTTTCTGGCGTAGCAAGGCATGCACCCAGAGTTAAGACACCACTCACCTCACACATCGCCCAATTTTAGAGACATTGATTGTTGAGTAACGGATATTAACGCCGAGCTTTGTTAGCCAAAGCGGACAAAATAACTTTTTAATATGTGACCCCTGAGTGATAATTGAACCCACAACCATCGTGTTTAAAGTCAGACTGTCCGTCCAACTGCGCCACGATGACCTTTACTATATGTATATTGTTATATTTAATCAGCTTCACGCTGTATCCCGCGCACAGCAGGGTAGGCAGAGGGAACCTAGTGTTAAGACACTCCGTTCCCCACTTTTCGCCAAGTTCTGGAGGCATTGCGTGTTGAGTGGTGGAACTCAACGCCGTGCTTTGCCGCGACATCAGAGCGAAGAAATGAAACTAAATATTTTATTTCCTACTTTATTTTGACCGTGACCTAATTTTTCACGATGCTAGTACAAAGAGCACCGCAACGTAAATATCTTAGGTAACAATGGGTAATATTTGAACGTACGTACGTTGCTTTTTTTATTAATAATAGGTTAACACTGTATCCCGCATGGCAGGACAGGAATAGGGAACCTAGTGTTAAGACACTATGCAGCGCCCAATTTTTAAGAAGTAGCATGAGTCTCGGAATTCAACGCCACGCTGTGTCTACTGTACCTTGTATACTAAAGCAAGGCAATGGAAATATATAGTTTTCCTTGAAAACATTAGCAACTTTCTAAACGAAAAAACTTTATGTAGCTTAAATTGTTTAAGTGGGAAAAGAAAACAGTCTTAATGGGAACGGTGTATCATAATACTAGGTGCCCAGGTTCCCTCTGCCTACCCAGCTATGTGCGGGATACAGAATGAAGCTGCAAAATAAATAGTTTAACTGAAAATTCCAGTTTCATAATTATAATGATAGATATTTACTGATATTCTACATCTAGGTGATACAATTCAAGATATATAAATAAAAGATTTTACTGCCGCTTCATTGTAACTTTTTCCAGTATTACATTATTTTTGAATAACAAAATGTAAAACGCGACAATCAAATTTGATCTTATTTTGTAAAGCAAGATGTTCAATTGCGGTTGCATTGTACTGCTGTTTTTTATTAAGGAAACACAAAGTAACACATTTAAAATACTCTGTTATAACTTATTGTCCTAATGATATATAGGTACTCGTGTATAACAATAAACAAAATTAAATCATCGTAACATACACATCGTAACAAGCCTGTGACCATAAATACGACGGTTTTGGTTTCGATTCCCACTCAGGGGAATGAAATTTTAAATATTTTAATTTTTTCGCTCTGAAAACAAACAAAATGTCTTGGCACTAGGTTCCCAGGTCCCCACAGCCTGCTATATGCAGGATGCAGCGTGAAGCTAAAAAATATCGCTATCGACTTCAAGCTTCAATTTAATGAAAAGAATAAGCAGATAGAAATCTGGTGCCAAAACTTTGTACTCTATTATCACATATACGAGCTACTATGTGTCTGGTGGCGGAACTCAACACCGCGTTCGATCTCACGAGCGAACCCACAACCATCGCACTTAAATTCTTCAGCTTCATCATTCATAAATAACCAACATATATTTTCTAGCATAAAAAGTCTACATAAAGTGTCTATTGAAAATAAATCGCTCATTCCATATCGACCATTTATATATACGAGGGCACTATCGAAGACGCGAGGACCCTTTACTTGTGAATGATTAAAAAATGAAAGGTTTTTTTACTTCTCTTTGAAAACTATTCAGTGGAAATAATTTTTCTAGCGCTCACTCGCTTCACTAAGTACGATATCACGATATCTAGTGCCTAACCATTTAATGTGTAAAGAGATGCTTAAAGAGAAGGTTAGAGTTCCCTAGTTTTTACGTAGCAAACTTTTCTGTAAATTTCACTCATAGTAATTTTTAAAGTATTTTTTTAAGGCAAACTTGTTTGTCCATTAACTTATATTTAACTTTCTATCAATTCTAAACACTTATAATTTTTTTTATATTTTTATCTTTGCAATTACAAATCACTTTCCAAATTGTTTTTTTTATATTAACTAGGTACCTACTTGACCTGTCACGCTATTTTTGTGTTGTCATAATTATATTATTGTATGGAATTCAACGAGTGGAACAACAATTCAAAGTTAACTTAAATATCATTGGTTGGTTTGATATGTATAAAATACATAAAACGTGTATATTTTCTTTACGCATCTCTCGCATTGTTGCGAGGTAGATAGAAATAGCGTAGTGCAGAACGAATGGAAAATAATATCATACTCTGAGTGTATACTCGCCAACATGTTGTTATTAAACTAGGGGACTACGATTAGCTTCGCTCGCTGTAAGGATAAAGAAAATTCTTTAAAAGACGGCCATATATTTTTACGGTTCCTAAAAAAAAGGATATTGAATAGTACAGACGATCCCTTAGGTCACTTAGCCTAATGTCAGTATATCCAATCCGTGGCAACAAACGACGCTATTGTCCGCGGCCGTAATAACGACAGAAGATTGCTTTGTAATGAGCTTGCGTGTCGCGCTCCTTAGCCTCTTCTAACCTTAGTGCAATTGAAAAATAATGATATTATATAAACATTAAAAACTTTCATGACTTTTAACTTCTATTTTTGCTTTATATTTTCAAATACTTTTGAGCTTTCCATTGAGGTGTGTCATTGAACAGATGATACCGAAGTGGTAGCGGAATTGGCCATTTCAACATGAATATTAACTGAGGTGTTGAGTTTGTGTTGTTATCTTTGCACCCCGTCTAGAAAGATATTTCATTTGCTTGTAGTCTAGAAAAAAACTCAATATTGTATGAGTCCTCAGACTATCAAATAGATAAATATATATGGAAAGCTTTTTTTACGTTATAAAAAAATAATATTACCATCTTTCAATGAAGTTGGTTAAAAACCTAATCTTGGCTATTTCGTATAATATTTTTACACTTAAACCAAGAGTTTTATAATAATTGGAAAGAAATCACTTTTTTATCTAAGGCTTTAAGTCGCTTTGCTCGACCTAGTTGGCGATTTAAACGGTTTTCTAAGTCCAGTACAGCTTAATCGCCTAGAACAAAATAATGTTTTGTTGTATTTTTATTTTTGAGTAAGGCAAACAGAATTACTATTTAATATTGTACTATATCTTATTAAATATGAGGCCAGTCATGGCACTGGGGCATAATTATTTGACTGTAAACGCGACTGGTTGTAGGTTCGATCCCTTGAAAATGACATATAGATTATTATTCGAGAATTGCACAATTTTGTCATCCCGCTATATGTTTATTTCACCCACTTCCACAGGTTGACTGGAAGAAATCTCTTTTAGAGATAAGTCCACCTTTGTTAACCTCATTTCTGTAACTTTATTTTATTTATTTTTTTTATAGTGCAATAATGAATATATATATATTAATTTAAATTTTCGTTTGTTCGCTCTGGTGTCGAGGCAAAGCGCGACGTTGAATTCCGCCACTCAATACGCAATGCCCCCGGAAGAGAAGAATCGGTGGACCTGTATTGAGAAATTTAGACAAAATGAAAAAAGATAAAACGAGAACTAGAGGGATATGTACATGTTTCATAGTATAGGTAGTACTTTTTCAAATTCAAATTCAAATTCAAAGCGTGTCTATGCCTTGATTTCCTTGGAAATGTATAGCCTGAATATTGAGTTCCACAACGTTTTCAATTTTAACCTTATGCTATAGTTAGCAATAGAGTACAAAATAGACATTCAAGATGATTTAGCAACTACCCTGCAATCTACCATCGCCACAGACACAAGTCAGCTGACAATAAGAAATGGAGGTATCGCATATTGTTGACCCTCGTCATTCAGGACACTATTCGTCATCAATTTCGCGTCGCTATTTGTCTTTTTTGTCCGCATGAATCAGCGGAAAGGGGATTTTTCCTTCGTAACTATGATATTTTTGGGATTATCCCCCACGTTAATATGAGACGAGCGAGATTTGCTGTCATATTTTTTTTTGGAACTCGTGACTATATCGTAATATCGTATCGTATTTCTATATTTAATTAGAAATAGGGTGATAAGACGCCCCTCAATTATTTCAAGGCAAGCTATGAGAAACGAGAAACTAAAAATTATAGGCTAAGATTTAGATTGTCAACGGCCCTTGTACTACACGGAACGTGATCTCATAAGCCCTGACTTAGTTGGAGCCTATTCTAGAGCACTCGAATCAGTGCGCATTGTACACTGATTTAATTAAGCCTTTCTTTGCAAAATATTTATCTAAAAATCTGAATAAGATTAAATTATATTGTATAAATTGTGGAGTATGGAAAAATATCCAATTACTACTGTACATTATATACAATACATTGAAATCCCACGCGAACAGATTTATTACGCTTATAATAAAAATGTTTCTTTCAATTTCGCCTTATCTTACGTAAAGAAGTTTAAACAGAGAAAAGTTAGTGTAAAGCCACTCAATTTTGAACTTACCGCTCGAATTCATGTTGCGTGGCGGAACTCCAGTTTTTATTTTGTCAGGACAATGGGAGTTGAACTCACAGCCCGCAACTATAACCGCAGTGCTTATAGTTAGGCTGTATTCCACTGTGCCACGATGATTATGTTGAAAAATAACAGAGAATGGAGAACGTAGTAGCAAATATATATTTTTTTTATGGAAAAGGACAAGGCATACAAGCGTTCGGATCACCTGATGGTAAGTGATTACCTCCGCCCACGACCAACAGTGCAACACCAGAGGTACAGGTGCGTTGCCGGTCTTTAAGGTGGGTTGGGCGCCGGAGCTCGGCATTACCTGATGCGAAACGCAGTGACATAAAGCTACTAGTTCACACCGGTTTGAAATGCCAGGGGTTGTAATGATCCGGTCGAGTCCGCCCATGCATGTTGTCATTGCTGGCGACGTGACTCTACCACACGTACAATACGTATGTTTGATTATTATGTTTGGCAAATTTCAATAACACTACAATGTGCTATGAATTACACTGTAGTTCAAGGAAAATCACAAAGATTAATTTGTCAGCGACATTTTGCCTTTGAGTTCCGTCACTGTTGTAAAGGATTATTGTACGATGACCTGTATCCAGTGCAGCGGAAGGTTTTTTAATATATAATATGTGACTATGGTTGAGATGTGGTAGTTAATGTAATTAACTGAAACTGAAGGTTGTGGATTAAGTTGGAAACTCAAGATTCATCCAAGTTAATTCGGCCAATAAATAAAAAAACGGCTTTAATAAGCCGTGAATGCCTATTGATGATATGAAGATCGCATGATGAACGTCAATTGTCATTATAAATCAACAGTTGTTACATGCTATATATAAAAATCACCACGAGCTCTTTGGATAGATGTAGAATTTTTGAAAAAGTTTTCGATATCTATATTCTGTGTAAATAGTAAATGTAAAAAATATAGATCTTTAACATCAGTACGATCCATTGGCCGTATACATGGTTTTTTTTTCAAGTAAAACTATTTACTATTTTATTTTTTCCCCATATATATATTTAAAATGTAAAATCGATAATATTTATTTTTTAAAATAAAACATGAACTCACAATCACGAACGAAACAAAACGAACAATCATAGAAATAACTTCTACGATTGTTTTTCTCATTCTTTTGAAAATTTCAAAGCAAAAACTCGTCACGCTCCTATAGAAACAAATAGGTTTCGCTGGTACAGCCGCAGTATATAGCAGTATATAGTGCAGCAGTAGTATATAGCGAGTATATCACAAAACCTATTTGTTAGACGTCCGCTCGGCCAAAAAATCTTAGCCGTATATAGCGTATCGCCTCAATAAATTCCATTTCATATTCCAGGCAGCTATAACTTTGTGAGTTGAAATCGTAAAAAATGTTGTTCTGGTTACAAAATATTCATATCTATAGAAATCTTGAAACAACAGATGGAGTGTATAGAAAGTTTGTTACAATTGAATGATTTTTTGGGCTGCAATGAAAAGAAGTTGTTTTATTATATCTATATACGTACGTAGTATGTATATAAAAGACTGAGCTTACTGAGTGACCGGTGTTAGTTAGGACGTGTAGAGGAACTTTTCCTTAAGAAGACACACTTTGTTACTGACAACAAACATGAAAACTTAAAAACCATTTTAGGCAAAAAATAGAAAGAAATATTATCTTTCACTAGATTCAATAAAACGCGTGTCATAAGTATAAATGAACAAACATATACCGAGCAGGTCCAATGGTAAGTATTATTTTACTTAATTGAAAAACAATTATATTAGCGCTAGATATAATCTGGCGGCTGACTGTGCGCTTATTGTAATGAAATCCTACGACATTTTAACATTTTATCTCAAGAAAATTGAAACTAAACTAAGCTATCTTAAAATTTTTATTCAAGATGAATGATGATTAGAATTTTTATCCGTTTACGCAAAAAAGTAAAAAAGAAGCAATCAAAACTGCGTCACAGCTATCTTAACACGGTTATTATTTATGAAATTTTGCTATCTGTGAACTGACAGTTCAGACAGAGATAAATGTACTGGGCGTAATCACTGAAGGACTGAATACACCCTCCTACTTTTAATAAATATGTTTTTGATCTAACATGTGTGTATAAGGATTTACAATATTACCTGATTCAGATTTTGATTTTTGTAAAAGATATTTGTTCTGGTGTATTGTTGTAATATTATATGTTTATTATGAGGCTAAATGTTAAACTGAAACTGCGACGATTGTGGGTTTGATTCCCACTTCCTTTCTCCTCCTCCTCGCTATAGTAACGTGGCAAAGCGCGGCATTGAGTTTTGCTATAGTTTTTTTGGCTATACAAAAGTTAACGCCACTATTGCGCAATAACTCATGGATTCTGATCCCACTAAGTTCTGGGACAAAGCAGAAATTAAAGAAATGTTGTATTTCATATGATATGTGTTATTGTGTCTCTAAACAAGTGACTCATAATAATTGTATACGTTTTTAAAATACATGATAAGAAGAGAAAATCTAGTGTTACGACGCCCCTTCTACTTTCAGATCAAATCTAAAAATCAGCGGAGCCCAACGTCGCGCATTGTAAAATACCAAGCGCGTGACTCTATATATTTTTTTCAACTTTACGCTGTATTCCGCTTATATTAGTGTAGGCAGAGGGAACCTAGTGTTAACTCACTCCGCTCTCCACGTTCCGCCGAATTATGCCGAGCTTTTCCGTGTAACCAAAGTGAAGAAATGAAAATATTCATAAATAATCATTCATTTCCCCGAGTGAAGATCGAACCCACAACCGTGCATATATAAAGTTTCAATGATACTGACATATAAAGTTTCAAATATTCTTTTACACATTCACTCATATAAGGTAAAATTGGTTAATTGAATTACGAAACGATTCAAATTAATACGGCGTGTGTAAACTCCCTGAAGCCCTGAGGAAGAGAACGGTGTGAACGACTCTGGAGAATTAAATTAAATTACACCAACTGAAACTTGGGAACTATTTTTACATTTCTAAGACAAATTTCATTTTTATAATTAACTAGCGACCCCTAAATATCCAATACTAGTCTGAATTACATTCGTGTTCTAATAAAATTATATTTTTCAAGACAATATCTATCTACAAAATGGCTTTAGAATTCGGCGGAAAGTAGAGAACGGAACTTAATATGAAGGGAGTTTCACTAGGCTTCCAGGTTACCTTTGTCTCCCGTGCTACGTGCGGGATACAGCGCTAATTAATCATTTATATTAATATATTCTTTTATTTATTATCCGATTGAAATAACACAAACACTGAATGTTACAGGAAGGTAGTCAAAATAATATTTAAACTGAACTGAAAACTTATTGAGGCCGAGGCACAAAGTGTGACTGTAAAATCGACTGGTTGTGGTTCGATCCCCACTGGAGGAAATGATATATTCGCTCGCTCGCTCTGGTGTCGAGGCAAAGCGTGGCGTTAAGTTCCGCCACTCAACACGCAATGCCTCCAGAATTCGTCGGAAAGTGGGGAACGAAGTGTCTTAACACTAAGTTCCCTCTGCCTACCCTGTTGTGTGCGGGATACAGCGTGAAGCTGATTAAAAAACTATTATGTATTATGTTCCATGTACAGATTACAATTTTATTATACGTTTATTAGTGGTCATTTCAACATATATTTCAATGTTTTTGATTATTTTCTATTGTTTATTGATTGTTCCAATTTTTGGGTTTATAAAGTACCAAAATCGAACACGAATCGTGTTCTTAACTACTAAGGCAAATCGTAATAACATTTGTACAATGAAGTTGCACCATTATAATCTTGTACAGAGACTTCAGATAGAGAGAGCTTTCCTTTTCAAAATTTCGCTGTTATATTAAACTTCCTTTAACATTTAGCGGTGGTCTCACTTAAATCGGTTAATAAATACAAAAGTTAACTCAATATAAAACTATTATATCAATATAAAGTATTTTGTTCGATAAAATTGCTATAAATTTTTTATTTTAAAAAGTTTTATTGAATTGGCTGAAACTTTACTTTCCAATGTATTATATTTGTTCCTTATATGTGTTGTCTATACACAAATATTACTGTAATTCAAGCGGGCGAACTAGTAGCCCTCGCGTGGCTTCTCCCGCTTGTTCTACACAATTATTTATGTATTATCTTATCTGAATTTCTTTCTTTTCCGTCATTATCTTTATTAGATTAATTTTATTTTAAAGACAATATCCATACATTGATAGCTAAAGCTTCAGCTAATTCATCGAAATATTTATTTTGTAGCAATATTGTAGCATGCATTTTTTTATATATTTACATAACTTTTTTATTTAAGATCATTAGATCTTAAATAAAAAAGTGGTTTTACCGATTAAAATGCAGTTTTTACTATTCTATTTTGACAAACTTATTAATAATTTATTTATATATTTAAATTATAAATTTATTTTAAGTAAAAACTGCATTTTAATCGGTAAAGCCATCTCTAGGATTAGCGTGAACAAACGCACAGACAAACACCATTAAAAATTAAAAACCTTTGTTTTAGGTTCTATAATATTAAAAAAGAGCCTCAATATCATTTTTTCTGATATAGAGTATATCATGAACCATGAACAGACACCGATTAGTTACGATTTTATTAAAAGTATAAATTAATTAATATAAAACAAAAACTTCTCCTTTTCAATCAATTTGTTTATCAAACTTAACATTTAATTACAAAATTTCTTTCGTACGCTTTGGAAGTAATTGGCGATGCCATATATTTAAAATTTAAAGGAATCTAATATAAATCTGAGTACAGAAGTTGGAAACATTGTACTATGTTAACTGATTCCACCTTATATAAAGTTAAAAGGGATGAGAAGAATATTATATGTATTCAATTTAAAAAAAAACGATATACATATTTTTGGCATTTTTTCCAGTGGAAATGTTTGAGAAAAAAAGTCAAAAAAGTACATAAAATATTAAGATAAATCTTTTTACGAAGGTAATTTTGCGCAGTTGAAAAGTATCTGACTGTACCAGAACAAATGGGAATCGAACTCACAACGGTCGCGTTTACAATAGAACGCTTGTGCCTTCAATAATGTAATATCTTGACACTAAATTCTCTTTGTCTATCTTTCTATCAGGATAGAGCATGAGGCTGAAAGAAAAGAAGCAGATACAGCGTCAAGTGAAGCTTGAACTGTAAACAAACGCGTACAATAAAACTGCCAGAACAACAAGGGCGTTAAATTGAAGTAAAATAAATTTCAACCGCAGCGGGTTTGTTAGGCCACAACAAATTGTAGTACTATATGTGATTGACCAACGCAATATAACTCACTCTCGTCATATATTTTTTATTTTTTTTTTGTTTTTTTATATTTGCTATATTAAAGATGAATATGAATAAGGACCGCGAGCATGTATGCAATAATAATATTATCAAAACTAACAACCAAATAAAACAATTTTTGACAAATATGGCCGACATTAAAGCATCTAACTGTAAACGTGACGACTGTGGGTTCACTTCCCATTCGGGGAATAAATTATTTTCTTTTTAATTTTTTTAGTAGCGAGACAAAGCGCGGCGTTGGGTTACGCCATTTAACACACAGTGTCTCGTAAGCGTGGGCGGTGGCACTGTAAGATATAGACTGTGTTAACACTTAGTTCTCTCAACCTACTCTGCTACAAACATCGACAGCGTTACAGGACGAATCTTAAATAATAATTATTCCCTCAAGTAGGAATCAAACCGATACCAATCCTTAATACATCAAAATATTCTATAATCACATATTTATATTTAAACAATATTTCAATATATTACTACACCGATAAGTTTCCAGAAGCCTTCGCTTTTATCTCGCCTATAAATAGCCTGGCCTGGCCTGGAGGCTGGCCTCCTTCGAGAGGAGTTATTCTAAATAGAGGATTTGTTTATGTAAAATATATATTACAACGTAACAAACTCTTACTATATTTTAATGATCGTTAGCCCCATTCAACCCCATGTTTAATTCCCCATTACACGCCATAACCTAGCCAAATTGCTTTTTCAGCTGATCGTGTGAAGATACCAAAATTACTATATTGTTTAAATAGCTCATAGTTCATATTAATTAAGAATATAATAAAAAGCGATCCAAGCCCTTTTACCGCATATAACATGGTAGGCAGAAGGAACGTAGTCTTAAGATATTCCGTTCCCCACGTACCGCCTAATTTTGATATGATTGAGAGGTTCTGAGTGATGCAAAAAATGTATTGCTTTACGATATAATTTTGTACTTTCCAAAATACAATTTATATATAATGCATCATTCCGAATGGAAACTAACTCACTATCCTTATATACTATCGTGTATGCACGCTATTCCACTGCGCCAAAACAGTTTCAAAATACAATACGTATATACATAAACATGTGAACTAAACAATAGGTTCCAGTAAAACTATGTCGATAGTTACCAACAAGGTATCTTGAGGAGCTTAAGGTGGAAGCAAATTAATATCACATTTTGGAACCTTGTTTTGACGTTACTACGTTAGTTTACCACTACCTCCATACTTCACAACATAAGGAGCCAACTTGGTTACACAGTACACTGTGTCTCATTTCCTATCGCTTGTTGCCTATGACTTAACTAACTGCCTACGTTCCCTATAAAACTCACAAACAATTATATTTTTTTTAGTTTCGTTTTCCTTTGAGAGTTTCACTAGTTTGAGGCAAGTAGCAATAAAAAAATGTAAGTAATTACAGAAATTTATTTGAGGCCAGTACTGGCACATGGGCACAAGTGTGTGACTGTAAACGCGACTGGTTGTAGTATCGATTCCCATTCGAGCATATTTTCATTGTTTCGCTCTGGCATCAAGACAAAAACCTAGCATTGGGTTCCGCCTCAAAAATTAAAAAAAAAGTGAAACAAAAAGGTGGAACAGAGTGCCTTAACACTAGGTTCCCTCAGCCTACCCTGCTGTGTGCAGGATACAGCGTGAAGCGTTTTTTTCAGAAATTTGATTTCTGCCAATATATTTTTTGTAAATACATAATATGTATGATATCATATTGATCACAACAACGAATCCAATTATTTTTTTCCCATTAGCGTTTCCTTTTAATATTATACAACTTTTGGAGTTTTTAATTAACCTTATTGACAGAGGAAACGACCAATCTACATTACAATAAAAAGTAAAAGAACCTTTTAAATAATAGCATAATTGCATTACAGTATCTGAAATTAAAGAATATGTAAAGAATAAAAAAGGAATAATAATATAGTAAAAAAATATAAAAACGGTGATATCGCTCTGGTGGAAAGGATTGTCTTAACACTAAGTCTCTTATGAATTTGTTTGACCTGCACGACCTGCGGGATAATTTAAAAAATATTAGCTGAGTGTAATATATTGTATTTTTACATATGAACAAAAAAAACTTTACAAACTTATATTTTTAATTTATTTCGTAAAGCGTGAGTGTCAACGTTTATTTTTTAGTTGTAGGTGCTTCTCGTTGACGTAATATCATGAAGTAATTACCGAGTCCTAGAGCCCTACGGCGGGTGAGTTTGACTCGCATTCTATAGATGTCTTTCTCTCGAGGAACCAAACCATACAATGCTAAGAAGCCTAAAAAAATATCGTAATTGATCCTTACTAAGCATTCAGTAACATGACGCGTTGCTCGTCTCACAATTCTAACCTTTTCAATTGTTCGCATAGTCACTAATTTGTCGTCACCGTAGCAGCCATCTGTAAATAAAATACTAGTAATTCAACTTAAAGTGCAAAAATAATTATTACAGCGTTTTAAATTTAAGCATCATTCAGGCCGCCGTAGGAGAGCGTCCAACTATTACTGTAAACGCTTTGGTTGACGGTTTGCAAATAATTAGATAAATATAAAACAAAATAAAATTTACATTACCTTTCTCGAGGCCAGTCGTGGCGCAGGGGCACAAAGTGTGCCTGTAACTCGACTGGTTGTGGGTTCGATCTGGGGATCGAATCCATAGGTCGAAATCTATCGAGTGGGCTCGAGGAGATGAAATATTTATTTACATTTATATTTTCATTTCTTCGCTCTGGTGTCGAGGGGAAAGCGCCACTCAACACGCAATGCCTCCAGAAATTGGTGAAAAGTGGGGAACGGAGTGTGATTTGTTAATACTGGTTGTATTAGTTGCACGTTTTTGTACTTTATTACGCATGACGAAAAAAAAATATAAATATTTACATTTTTAAAGGTCACCTACGCATGTTATATATAATTCCTATAGCAAAAATAAATTATGAACACATTATCGTCAGTACATTTAACAAAATATGTAGAATATCTGAATAAAACTTTAATATTTATTATTTTAGTAGAATGTTAGAGTTTATTCTAGCTCTGTAATAATTCATGCATTTGTATTTTATACTAAAGATTTGTTAAATAAATAAAGCTTCGCAGGTTCCCCCTATCTGCTAAAATATACATAATACATTTATTAGATACAGCGTGAAGATAAAAAACACATAACTAACAAAATCGCAAAATAAACAAAACTAACGAAATCACAAACCATTTAAAAATCTACATTGCAAAAAATCCTTAACATTTTTGTTTGGCTGCAAGGAATTTTCCCGAGTCGCTTTCGAAATCCAAGTGTTCTTAAGTGTCGTAGGATGTTCGTGTGACAGCTTGCGGTACAAAATCTCACAACGAACGAATAAGAGCTACAATGTCTTGTACGTATTATATAACAGCTCTAAATTGTAAGACGTATATAAATAATTATAAATAAATAAATGTGTATAAAATCGTTAAAATAGATTAAATCAATAATTGGTGGCTCTGGTGTCGAGGCTAAGCGCTGCATTGACTTCCGCCACTCAACACGCAATGCCTCCAGGATTCCTAAAATAAATGGGGAGTGTCTTAACACTAGGTTCCCTCTACCTACCCTGATGTGTGATCGTGTGCGGGATACAGCGTAAATCATATAAAAAAAATTAAAGATTAGTTCCTTGATTTAAACAAACTATATTTTCTGATACCTCTGACAAATTTTTCCGTTCTTATTAGACAACACAGCACTCTTACTCTACAATATTTTGTTTTTATTTTCCTTCTTACTTCTACAAATTGATAGGCAGAGATAATCTAGTAACAATTGTTTCCTTTCTCCGAGTACTCGATTTTGACTTTCACAAAGTTGTTTAAAACTAGCTACTTGCTCCCGGTCAGTTTCAAATATCTGTTGACTATTAAATAAGGTCAGGCGATTAGTCAACAAGAGAGACAATTACTTTGGAAACAGAATTTTATATAAATGTTTAGTTTTAATTTTAATTAAAAAAACTAAATATTTACTTAAATTTATATTTCCATTTCTTTCGCTCTGGTATCGAGCACAAGCGCTGCGTTGAGTTTTGCTACAGGGCGGGACGGAGGGGACGGAGTATCTTAACACTAGGTTCCCTCTGCCTACCATGCTGTGTGCGGAGCTGAGTTTGAGTTGAGAGGTTACCATACATACTTATTGTTTGCCTGGAGATATAAGCCGGAAGCAAGTTTAAAACTATATATTTTTAAAAAAGATATAAAACGAAACTTAAACAATGTTTGTTATCATGTTAGAATATATGGAATTATATTGAACAACAAAATTTCTATATCACAAATACAAATAAAATTGTATTTTAGTAAGTACACAAATTAATCAATTTTACTGTTTAAAGCGTGGAGCAATACTAGATACTAATAAGTTATATTTCCTAGGAAATCTGGGAATCTGATGTTAAGAGTGTTTAACGCACTTTCCGTCGAATTCTGGAGGTATTACATGTTAACGTCGGTTGAAAATGAGAACATCCTCTTTTTTGAAGTTGGTTGAAGAGAAATGCAACGATGAGGAATTTCACTTCTGACACCAATTTTAACAATATGTTTCCTTGTAACTATTACAGTTGTTTTTATATTTTACACAAAAAAAACAAACTTGTTCAATGTCAACCGGATCCCATAGTCACAACTTAACTACATTTTTACCTTACCCTGTCTTTGAAGTATCCTTTAAAATAAAAAAAGAATTATCGGAATCGGTTGGCGTGATGTTGTGTTATTCGTCTATTTATCGAGCACATATCTATTGCAATTTTAACACTTAAGTCATTTTCTTAATGATACCATTTTCAATTGGATCCCGTAATGAGAACCTAACCAAACTTTCACCAAAGTATCCTTGAAGTGTATCCTTCCAAATAAAAAAAAGAATTATCGGAATCGGTTAGCGTGACATTGAGTTATTCGTCCATTTGTCGCGCACATACCTAATGCAAATTTAAGACTTATATCATTTTCCCATAGATACCTTTTTTTTTTTCGAACTTGAGGTAATTGCTGTTAGCCCTATTGGCCTTTACAGCGACACCGGGTGGGTAGGGAAGAGGGTACTCTGTCCCAGAAGAAATGCAAGCACTACCTGGCTGCTTGAGAGGGGTCGACGACTGTAAGGGCGCCCCCTGCGGGGCTCGAACCTCGGCTTACAATCGTCGAGCGGGCTGGGACTGTAAAGTCCCAAAGATACCATTCTCAGAAATGGACCAAAAGTCAATAATTTTGAGGTGATAAAAATAAAAAAAAATGTATTTTTTTTTTTAGAAAAGGATGTAGTCGGTTTTGTAACCTCCTTTTCTTACATAAGTCGATTAAAAATAAACTCTATTTAATTACATATTTGTTAAATACAATTATAGAACCCATCAATATATCTACGAGGAAATATAATATATAATATATATAATAGACAATAGAACCTATTGATATACCCTCGTCAAAGCATATGACTGTAAGCTCGACTGTTGTAGGTTCGATTCCCACTTAGGGAAATGAGTTAATATTTATTAATATTTTTATTTCTTCGCTCTAGTAACAAGCTGAAGTCGGCATTGAAATCCGTTACTCAACACGCAATGCCTAGAAAATTCGGCTTAAAGTGGAGAACAAAAATTCTTAACACTATGTTCTCTTTGCGTACCCTATTATACGCGGGATACAGCGTGAAACTGAAAAAAAAATACCTACAATATATGTAACATTGAAACTAATTTGTAACTCATAATTTTAGTTTCAATGTGCGAAGTAATGCTCGAACAAATCCGAATAGTCATCAGCCGCGTGATTATTGAGTGTGTGTTGGTTTTACAAAGAGCGAAATGAGGCGGACGCGGGACTCTTTTAGTAAGTTACACTTATTTACTTCCCCCGTTAACTTTGTTAACGGCAAAATGAGTGAGAAACTTGCTTCTGCTACTTTGTTTCATTTTGGTAATCCTATTGTGTAGTTGTAATGTATTTAGGGGGCCGTAGAGGCGCAGGAGCACAAGCTTACAATTGTAAACACGTCGGTTACAGGATCGACTCCCATTGGAGGGAATTAATTTTAACAATAACAAATTTGGAAATGAAACACTTTAAAAGTACAAACATCCAAATTATATAAAAATCACTACAAATATACTTACAGCAAAAATAAAATATAGCAAGTGTGTAGAATTTTTTTTAGCTCAATAAAAAATTATAACATAATTAATAACGAGCGCTCAGAGAGTATCCAAAATCCGCAGATTCGAATTCCACTACGTTAATATTTTTATGTTCCCTACTTTTAACATCGATATCTGTCAATAGATCAATTAAATAAAGATTCAATACTTGAATAAAAATAAAAATTCTAAACAAAGAATCGAATCTCGACCTTCCTTCATCTATATATATAAAAGGACTTGTGCTGACTGACTGAGGTAAGACGCACGCAGAGCCGTAACCGCTGATGGTAGAAACGTGAAACTTGGGCAGATGTTTATTTTCATATTCTGGACATCCACTAAGAAGGGAATTTCAAAAATTTTAACCCTAAAGGGATGAAATAGGGGTTGAAAGTTTGTATGGAAAAAAAATTTAATCTGTACCGATTTTTATAAAATTTGAAATTCGAACTTTTAAAAATATTTCATTGAACACGTGTTTCATGGTTTTTAAGAATTCACCCCCTAAGGGTTAAAAAAAGGGGTTGAAAGTTTATATGGAAAAATCTTTAAATTGCCACCGATTTTTATAAAAATTTAAATTCAGACTGTTAAAAATATTTTATTGAACACGTGTTTCGTGGTTTTTTTAGAATTCACTCCTAATAAGCGGGCGAAGCCGCGCGCGCCCTCTAGTCTATATATATAAAAGGACTTGTGCTGACTGACTGAGGTAAGACGCACGCAGAGCCGTAACCGCTGATGGTAGAAACGTGAAACTTGGGCAGATGTTTATTTTCATATTCTGGACATTCACTAAGAAGGGATTTTGAAAAATTTTAACCCTAAAGGGATGAAATAGGGGTTGAAAGTTTGTATGGATTTTTTTTAAATTGGCACCGATTCTTATAAAATTTTAAATCCAGACTCTTAAAAATATTTCATTGAACGCGTGTTTCATGATTTTTAAGAATTCACCTCCTAAGGGTTCAAATAAGGAGTTGAAAGTTCGTATGGAAAAATCTTTAAATCGCCACCGATTTTTATAAAAATTTAAATTCAGACTGTTAAAAACATTTTATTGAACACGTGTTTCGTGGTTTTTTTAGAATTTACTTCTAATAAGCGGGCGAAGCCGCGCGCGCCCTCTAGTAAGGAATAATTAACACAATATGCAATATTAGTTTAGTAATTACGCTACCAAGTCCCAGGTCTGTTCAGGCACAGGATCAACTAACCACCTAACACCTTATCACAGGAAATAAGCTTTACAGTGCTTTTAAATATTCAAAAAGACCATTACTCGTGGTACTTTCGGTGGGCTAATTGCTCAAGTTTTCGTTACAACAATCAATATTAAACTTTAACGGTTGAAATATAGAGTTCAATTTTGTTGTAAAGAGATTTTCCCCGATAAAAATACATGCTAAATTATAATTAATATATATTTTACGCAATTTTAGACCTTAAGCTGGTTGTTTTAAAGGTTTTTAGATGTGATAAGACAAGAGATACCGGACCTCGTCCTAAGAGTATAAATTATTCAGAGCAGCCAGTGTGTGAAGTTAATACTATTATACCTGCATTCTATATTTTATTAACTTTATTTTGCCGTATGCCAAATTAAATTTTAATATTTATTTGTGGAAAAGTTAATCTTTTTTGTTTAATTAAAGGAAACATGTTTTATGCATTTTTTAAATTATTTCTTTACTAAACTTCATTGTAGCGTTTCGCGTTCCGGTGTCTCTATATACATTTCGCACTATGTAAGTAAATATATTGGTAGAGAGTCCGTCGTGGCGCAGGAACACAAACATGCGACTGTAAACGCGTTGGTTGTGAGTTTGATTTCCACTCGAGGAAAGAAAATATTTATAATACTCAACAAGCAAGCCTCCAGAGTTCAGCAAAAGGCGGAGAATGGAAATATCTTAATGAGGAACAGAGTGTCTTTACTCTAGGATTCCAGGTTCTATCTCTTACCTTGCCATGTGCGGGATACAGTGTGAAGCTAAAAAAAATTATAAATACTTATTTAAGTAAATCATTATTTTTCTTATCACATCTACCACATATTACGCAAATATATCGTAACAAACTTATCCGTCGTATACGAAACTATCGATGTAGCACGAAAAAAAAACATGGCTTAATTGGAGACGAGCACTTGAACAATTTCTAAGAGTAACGAGTTCAAATCCCGCTACGTTCAATATAAAATAGCACTGCAAAAATAATTACAATAAAGAAATACAATATTACCAAAATATAATATCACACTTCACTTATTTCTATTTCATTTAATTTCATTTTATAAATGTAACTCTGTATCACCACATCATTCATTCCACAATTTACAGTCCGCTGTCATTGAAACGTTAAGTCGGATTAGATAAGACGCCTAAGCCGGGTTGATCTCGATATAGGATCTTAGTATGATTTAACAAAATACGATCGTAATATTTGCTATTATTTCTATCATTATTTCGTTTCTTGTAATTGTTATTGTAATTTTCTAATGATAATTTCATATAATTTTTTTTTTCAGCTTCACGCTGTATCCAGCACGCAGCAGAGTAGGCAGAGAGAACTTAGTATTAAAATACTTCTTTCCCCATTTTCCGTCGTATTCTGGAGGCATTGTGTGGTAAGTTGTGGAATTCAACGCCGCGCTTTGCTTCGAGCGAAGCAGAGCTTCACCAGAGCGTATAATTAATAATATTATTAAATATTTTATTTCCTCGAGTGGGGATCGAACCCACAACCAGTCCCACACTGATTGCCCTGCGCCTAGACTTAATATTTATTTAAGAAAATAATCATTATTACTGTGGACTAGTTTGGCCATAGAGTCACTACGTTTGACTTTTTGAATGACTCTAGGTCTGACTAGGGCCTTGATGCTTGCTTTGTATGTTGTATGTAAACAAAAAAAAGGCATGCGACTTAAACGCGACCGGATGTGGATTCAATATTTTCATTTTCTCGCTCTGATAACGGCAAAGCGTGGTTTATACAAACATAATTCGGAAAAGTGCGTGCTATAAAAATATATATATAAAATGAAAGCGATAAGACTAGCTCTCGTTAAAGTGTTCACAAGGTTTATGTGACATATAATGACTGGAAAGATTGATATTATGGACCAGATTAAAACAGCCATAGGCACTCAAGGAAATCTATAATTTATACATATATAGGGAACCATTATTGTACTACGAGTACTACGTAATATTACTTACTATTGTATACTTTATACTCGCTAATCTACCCTACTTTTGATATTTTAATATGTTTTATTTCTTTGTGGTAGTCGTGACTCGCTGACACAGCGTCTGACTGTGAGGTTGTGGGTTCGATTTCCACACGGGGGAATTAATTGCTTTTGTTTTTTGTTAGAAGTGCTTTAGTTAGAAGACCTAAGTTTTTGCCCGTGTCATCCCGGCCTAGAATAGGATCATTCTGGTACTGGTGGTGTCGTAAGAGGCGACTAAAGTACGTGTGGTAGAGTCACGTCACCAGCAAGGGCAACACGCATGGGCAGACTCGACCGGATCATTATCACCTCCGACATTTAAAACAGTATAGCCACTACTTTTTGCCACTGCGTTTCGCACCAGTTAATGCCGGGCTCCGGCGCCCAACCCACCTTAAAGGCCGGCAACGCACCTGTAACTCCTCTGGTGTTGCACGGTGTCGTGGGCGGCGGTAGTCACTTACCATCAGGTGACCCAACCGCTCGTATGCCTTGTCCTTTTCCATAAAAAAAGACAAAGAAAGGTTTCACTTCTGCCAATTAATATGCAAAGTCTCGAAAGTTCGGTGGAAGTGAGGCACGGAGTGTCTTAACTCTACGATTCCTCTCGTTACCCTGCTATATATATACGAGTATGCTATCTAGCTTAAAGCTATTATTTCTTATTTTTTTAAATGTTATTCAAAATCCTGTGTTTTCATCAATGAAAAAAAAAATACTTTTGGCATAAAAAATATTTTAAATTTAAAAATGTTATAAAATAAATAATTATATCAGTTTCTAAATAATATATATAAATTAAAAAACTATCACTAACCAATGGAGTCGTTAAAATAACTCAATTTTAATACAAATACAAAAAAAAAATTCAAAAAACTGAAAATAAAAAAAATGCTTCACGCTGTATCCTGCACTCAGCAGGGGGCATCTAGTGTTAAGACACTCCGTTAGCCATTTTGCGCCAAATTCTGGGGGCATTGCGTATTGATTGGCGAAAATCAATGCCGCGCTGTCCCTCTACACCAGAGCGAAAAAATGGAAATATAAATGTAAATAAATATTTCATTACCTCGAGTGAGGATCGAACCCACAACCAGTCACGTTTACAGTCACACTTTGTGCCCTTGCGCCATGACTGGCGTCAAAATTTAATATAAATAAAATTAATGTTATAATCTAAATAGGTAACCCTTTCATTATTACTAAGTAACGTCGTTACGCCAGATGAGCCACGATCTATCACATAAATTGTTTCGAGAGTCATTTGTATCGCCATTTTGTAAATCGTCAAATATTTCAATTTTATTATGAGTTTGGTTTAAAACTTATTATATAAAGTGCTTTTGAAACTTTTATTGTTTAAAATAACTTTGTTAGAGCAACTATTACCGTTGTAGTATGTTAACGGATATCATCCATCCATCAGCCTTTCGAAGTCCACTGCTGGACATAGGCCTCCCCTAATGCTCGCTACTCCGCCCGGTCCTGCGCCCTCTGAATGCAGCGGATTCCCGCTGTCTTCCTTAAGTCGTCGGTCCACCTGGCTGGAGGGCGGCCTGTACTCTTTTTGCCGAGACGTGGTCGCCATTCGAGGACTTTTCTTCCCCATCGGTCGTCAGTCCTCCTGACAATATGGCCTGCCCATAACGGATATAATCGTTATAAATTCAAATGTTAATGGAAAAAATATTTATATTGTTGTCATCAGTTTCGGTTGTGGGTTCCATTCCCACTTGGGGATTTTTTTTCCTATTATAATAAGAAAACAAAGAGTGAGGTTGAGTTTTGCACTCAACTCCCTATATATCGAAAATTTGTGGATAATTTTGATACGGAGTATCTTAACTTAGGTTCCCTTTGTCTAATTTACTGATGTTCTCTAAATGCGAGATTCTACGAGAAGCTTAAAAAATCAATCGTAAATTGTAATAAAGTGACGGTCATCGACGAAGCAACTAAGTGACCAACGTAGCTTGTAGGACAGTGTTTAATTAAACTTTAAAAAAATAAGCGATGGTCGTTGGTTCGATCACCACTTGCAGACTCAGTTACTTGTGATAAAACTAAGCACGGCGTTATATTGGCGGAACTTAACGCCGCATTTTTTGTGTGTTACGCTTTACATGCAATTTTATTATACACTGCTTACAAAGTACATAATTATATTTTAGAACTCCATACCATCTAGCAATATCTTATCACTTGTCCGCCCACCACACAAAATGCGGATAAGTGCAGATAACTAACAGTAGCTGGTAGACCTTTTATTATTTATAAAAGTTTAAAGTGAAACAAACAGTACAAAAAATATTATAAACTATAGAAAATGATACCAAAAACAAAATTTCCATAGATTACATTAAAAAAATATAACGCCAATATGATATCTATTAATAAATTCCATTTTTTTTAGCTTTGTTCTCAGTTTAGTCTTAATTTGACTTGGCTATTTTTTACCATCAGGCACCAAACTAAATATCAACGTCGTAGTCCAATAGGTGCAACAAGCTGGAAGTACGTTAACTCGAATATAAATCATGACGGGAAAAAAATATTGTAAAATTATCCTTAAATTTAATCGAGAATTAGAAAGATGAAGTCCAGAACGACTCATTTAATTTGGCTCTCATTTTTTACATTTATGTTTTAATGGGAACTAAGTTAACTGACAGATGACACACATACGAAACTTAAAACCTAGAAAGTTGAAATTTGAATCGCTATGTCGTGGCGCAGCGGCACGAGTAAAACCGACTGGTTGTGGGTTCGATCCCCACTCGGGGAGATGAAATATTTACTTAAATTTATATTTTCATTTCTTCGCTCTGGTGTCGAGGTTAAGCGCGGCGTTGAGCTCTCCAGCCACTCAACACGCAATGTCTCCAGAATTTGGCAGAAAGTGGGGAACGGAGTGTCTTAACACTCTCTGCCTACCCTGCTATGTGCTTGATACAGCGTGAAGCTGATGAAAGGGAAAACGGGATTTTGTATTTTACAACGTAAACAGCTACTACCTAAATATAGAACTAATAATACTCAGTAATGAATGCAGGTTATAAAGCTTTAGAGTCGACGGTTATTAAAAGTCATATAAAAGCTCTTTGTGAGAAGGAATTTCTAAAAAAGTTTCCCTTTATTCTCTCTGCCCTACAAATTCATTAGCCACAGTTGCCACTCCGCGTGTTTTTGGACTAACAAACTAAAAATTCTGAAAATATTTGCTAAAATACGTTTGTAAAAGGGAAAGTCTTTGTTAAAGATATTTTAGGTTTGCTTATATGAATGTAAACTTTATTTTTAGATTTTACAATGCAATTTGAAGTATGTTCTGTTTCTTGTATTCGCTAGTCTAAAGTTAAGAAAAAAATGTAAAATAAAGCTTAAAGAGTAAAAAATATATTAACTATATTATATTATATACTTTTATTGCGTTATATGTATATCCTATAAAGAAAGGTAGATCAAATGATTTTTTTTTTCTAAATTCCCTTTTCTTCCTTTTTACCTGAATGAAAACAATCAAAATAACAATTGTTTCCAAATAAACACTTAATAGGTATAACCAAGGCAGCGGCGTTCGCTTTTATAATAAATTAGTAGCGAGGCTAGTGACACAAGTATGTGCAACAGGTTGTGAGTTCGATTCCCATTCGAAGGAATTAAGTATTTAATATTTTCATTTTTCATTTCTTTGCTCTGGTGTCGACGCTACAACGTAGAAATGAGTTCTGTCACTCAACATGCATTGTCTTCTTAATTCGACATGTGAAAGCAGAGAATGGAGAGTTAAGGGTCTTAACATTAGGCTATCTCTGCTTCTGCCACTGGCTACTCTGGTATATGCCTGAATCTGATTAAATAATAATAATAAAAGTAGCACAATTATAGTAGAGGCCAGTCGTGGCGCAGGGGCACAAAGTGTGATTGTAAAACCGACTGATTATGGGTTCGATTCCCACTCGAGGAGATGAAATATTTGCTTAAATTTATATTTATTATTTCTTCGCTCTGGTATTGAGGACAGGCGCGGCGTTGAGTTCAGCCACTCAACACGCAAAGCCTCCAGAATTCGGAAGAAAGTGGCGAACGAAGTGTTTTAACACTAGGTTCCCTCTGCCTACCCTGCAGTGCGGGATAGCTGATTTATTTGATTTATTCTGATTTTATAATTATAGTAATCAAATAAGAAAATATATTATGACTTATATAAAACTGTCTCTACTATTTATGAATTATTCATTAGTTTTTTTTTTGTCTCGTACAATGGCTTGAGGATGTTTTTCGAAGCAAACGTAATTATGCTATGTCCCATCGCTTTCTAAAGCGGAGTGACGCAACCGAATCTAAACAGTTTACTGTTTTGAGAAAGGAAAGCTCAAAAGCTCAAAGGAACTAGAGCAATTTAAAATTGCATTTTCCTATTATGAGACGCTAGTGGAATTTCTCTATGTGCAATATTGTAATGTTTTTATTTTTCTATTCAGTTAGAAGGTAAGGTATTTCGCGTATCTTCTTTACGATACAAATACGAATTAGGCATAGTCAAGTCAAGACAAGTTTAATAAGTGTATGTTTTCTTGTTGCGGAGTTAAGTTCCGCCACTTAACACGTAATGACTCCAATTCAGCGGAAATTGGAGAGCGGAGTGTCTTAACCACTAGGCTCTCTCTGCCAACCCTGCTACGTGCAGGATACAACGTAAAGCTAATGTATGCTTGCATGTTTATCAACATAATTCTCGGGAATTTACAGTTATACTCAGGGAACAGCTTAATTTTCATTAAAAGTTAGTTGTTAGTGTCTTTTAGTTTTAAAATAAAATATCTTAATACAATAATTAAGACTGTTATTTATTTAGAAAAAGTATAAAAATTGAACGTAACGGGACTCGAACCCGCGCCTCCTGGAAACTCCTGGACCAGGCGCTCGGACCACTAAGCCATACGTTCTCATCAAGCTACGTCGGTCATTAACGTTGGAATAACACTTTAAAAATGTAAAAAATTAAGAATGTTGTCGAAAATCGCTTAGTTCACGTATCACTGACCAAATATAAACATTTCAAATGATTTCACTTTAACAAAAGACGGTGTTTGAAATTCAGTATTATAATTTTGCTCAATCTTCGTCACAGGCGCTTATGGTTGTAATATTTCAATGTTACCCAACAATATTAAATCTCTTGGGTATATTAATATTTTTTGTTTTGTAAGCAGATAATATTAATTAAATAATAAACTATTTTATTTTATATTTAATTAGATAATATTAATTAAATAATATTTTTTTCATTTTCTTGCTGTGGTAACAAGACAAACTAGGTGTTAAATTCAGCCACTCGAAAATGATTCGCAAACTGGGAAACAGAGTGTCTCAACACTAGGTTCCCTGTATCTATCCTGATCTGCGTGGGGTACAGTATAAAGCTGTTGGAAATAATATTTTACAAATACGATGAAAGTACCAATAATTAGAAAAAAAAGCAAAAGTTTTTTTTTTCAGTAGATATTTTAAGAGGCTATTAAGACAGTTCTTTGTCTCAGGGTGCCTCCTACAGGACCCTTCATATATCAAACACAGAAATTGCTTCAACAGTCAAGTAATGTACCACTGTGGCGGGCGATCGCATTCTAGACCATCGACAAATCCCGTGTCTCGTGGCTAGGGGGCTTTAGTCTCACTTAAGAGAAGCTTTATTGCCCAACCATCGAGCAACCTTGGTCGTATTATCCACCCACTCATTCGGTTATCCCGAGTGGCTGAACCAACACCCAAACTGACCTTAAGGAGATATCTGTAAGGCTTAAATTTTATAGGACTTTTGTAAGGAACAAGGAATGAGGAAGTCATTGGGCAGTCGTAATTGCCACAACGGGTGCTGGAACCCACCGGAAATACACAGAGAGTTAGGTAACAACCAAGGCGTCGGTCAATGAAGAAGCCTCTAAGAGGACCGAAAGTTACTCTTGGGAAGTATTATTTATACAGTTGAATGCAAAAAATTTTGTTAGCGCGATTCAGATCGAAGATTTTATTTGTCTTTTTCTAAGCCTTAATACAATCGTAGAATGTTGTATTTTGTACAATAGATAAAACGCATTGTTTCATCTTAGTGAAGTCTTATTAATATATTTATAAATATTTTTTTCTATAAAATTTTAGACTTTCAAAGAAACTCTCAATGCAGTTTCTGATTGGTTGAATCTACTGCGCTTTAGGTGTCGTCATTGGGATTCCCCGAACGTATTACACCATGTACGAGACATGGTGTTAATGATCATGCAACTGTGGTTTAGAACTTTAATATCATACATATAAAGTTTTAATTTGCCTAAACTATTTCTAATATAGCTTTGTAGAGTATAAATTATTACTAGATGAATCATACTATTAATAATATCGATAAAGGCAACCAGCATATATTATTATTAGCATATATTTGGATATTCCATACACATACGTCGATTGGATATCAGAGAAGTTAGGAGGAAATAAAATTTATGCACAAGTAGAATTAATTGATACTTTGTAGTTGAGCCTTTTTGTTATTAAACTGAGAATGTTGGTCACATTCTTAGTCATCCTAAAGGCAATTAATAATTCTACATCTGCTAATATATGGAGAGCGGCTTCTCTATACCAAAATGACTCAAAATCTTAACCCACGATCTCAGCCCACTCATTTGCTATATAGATTTAAAGATAAATAAGTTGAATTACCATACAAATCAGGCACAACTGTTAATACTTAACAAACCTATAACTCAGACTTACTAGGACTAGTACGCATCGAACCAAATCTTGCCAATTTCAATATTTAAAATGAATATTGTCCTATATCTTTATGTAATCCGTTCCACATTTTCCGCCTAATTCTGGAGGCATTGACATTCAACATCAAAACGAAGAAACGAAATTATAAATTTAAATAAATATTTAATTAACTTGAGTGGGGATCGAACCCACAACCAATCTAATCCATCTGCCT
Source organism: Heliconius himera (assembly GCA_021202915.1). Lineage (NCBI taxonomy): Eukaryota > Metazoa > Arthropoda > Insecta > Lepidoptera > Nymphalidae > Heliconius > Heliconius himera. The sequence goes on along the minus strand of JAJHJA010000810.1, from coordinate 346,740 downwards.
ATTTACTGTTTGCGGGATACAGCGTGAAAGTGATAAAAAAAATCTTCATTTAATCGCCCGAACGCTATCAATAATCAGACATCAACTTGTGTTATACAATAAATGGTTTGTGAGATGAGCAATTAATGAACTCTTAGAGCTACGACGTATGTCTGTCGAATATATCCGACTTTGGTACGTAAGTCACGAACGTGCCCTACTTCTGCCCTCTTAACGAAATGTTATTTATACTTTTTGTCTTTGTGTTATTTCATCTTATAGGTACTATGCAGGAAACACTCTCATCTCTACATTTTTTTTAAATACATTGCGTATTGACATACGGAATTCAACGCCGTGTATGATTTACTATACTAAAACGATCATGTATTTAAAATGTTATCAACAGAAAGTGGGGATCAGAGTATCTTAACACTAGGTTCCCAGGTTCCCTATGCCTACTTGGCTATGTGCGGGATACAAATTGAAAAAAAAAATATATATTTATTAAACCTGCCTGCTGCTGCCTTCACGTATATTCTAGCTATGCCTCAAAATTAGAGTTAATATGAAATGTTAACGAACAAGATCCATTTCATAAATATCCCTCGTATTTTAAATAAATCAAAAAAGAAATTTACAAATTTTCTATTAAATATATGTATATCTAATGAAAAATTAATTAATTGACTTGGAAAATTTTCAACTTAAATGAAAATAAGGCATATTTTCAAAGAAAGTTATCTTATGGTTATCTTCTTATTATATAGGCGGTATTTATTTAAGTAATTATGCCTTATTTTATTGTTCTTGGAAGATTTTAATTTGTTTTGTATTAAGACAATTTATTATTTGTATTATAATATATTTGAATCCAAAAAAATATTTGGCCAATAGGCTTCGTAAAAATATATTTTTTTAAGTTTTAAAAGCCATAGTGTTGACTAATAAATATACTACATCAAAATTAGAAAAATAATTATTCAGACGCCATTGTTGCGACGTTTGTATATCCCAAAATCGGTGATATTGCAGTTAAGCGACAGTAAACGCAACAGTAGTGGGTTCGATTCCCACTCGAGAAAAAAATATTGAAAATGCTTATTTTCTTCGTTTTAGTGACAACAAAGCGAAAAATCATAAAGTGAGAAACGGAGAGTCGGTTTCCATATTTGGCTTTCAAACGTTGGAACACAAACTTTGAGAACTTATATAAATTTGAATGTAGGTGGATTTGAAAACATGACTCTGATACCATCCAATGGCTCAACACTATTAAGCTATAGGCACTTTCTTATTGAGACGTCGCAATTCTTAAACTCTTGCCAAAACTCTTTTTGTTGTTAGCAATAATAAGACAAGACGATAGAGATATGCATACTAAATCCCACTCAAAGATTTCTAAGAATAATCTATAGAATTCAACTAAATTAATATTATAGCAAATTACGAATGCTTCGATTTGGGATTTAAGTGGGGAATGGAATAAATTTATACCAGCTATTTTCTACCTATCCTACAGCGTGATAAACGCGTAAAGCTAAAGAAATAATTAATAGGTTGTTATCAGTAGATTGCCAGGTTCTCTCTGCACACCCTGCTATGTGACGGGACACAGCTTGAAGCTAAAAACCCACAATCAAACATTCTTAGGTAATATCAACAATAAATGAATATTCTAAAAAAAATTAAAAACATATTTCCCTTAAAGGAACCATAACAATACTATTCAAAGCGATAAACTCGTAACATCTGCGTAATGTTGCGTGAACATTTAAACTAACGTTATGTTTACAATTCGAAACGATATACGAAACGTTACTTTGATATGAAAATGAGGAGTTTTCTTTATATGCAGGTGATATATTATGTATTGAGTAATTATTATAGTAAGTATTTGATCAAAGATTTAATATGGTAAAAATCTAGTTTTATTTCTTACTCTACTTATTAGTAGAGTAAGAAATAAAACTATTTTATTTCAGCTTCACGCTATATCCCGCACACAGCAGGGTACACAGAGGGAATCTAGTGTAAAGACACTCCGTCCCCCATTATCTGCCGAATTCTAGAATCCTTGTGTGTTGAGTCGGTTTTACAGTCGCACTTCTTGCCAAGAACACACACGACTGGCCTCTATTTATATATTTTATTTAATTTGATATTAAATATTTTGATAGGAATAATGCGTGTTTTCTTTCATTTAAAATTAGCTAAAATTTACATTTTAAACACTACATGGAGACAAGCTTAATAAGTTGTACCTATAACCAGTTAATACGTATGTGAGTTCAGTGTTTCTCTTTTCCAAGAAAATAGTAGTTGATTGATCACCACTCATTCATTAATTGGTGTTAATGATTATATATGAACACAATTTTTACAGAGTCACCTGATACGTTTTTTTATCAGGTTGGTGCCATAAATATTTGAAAAAAATAGGCATTCAAGGAAAGAAGAAGAAAGGTGAAGTAAAAAGTAGGGATTGATTTCTCTTATTGCTTTTAATTCTGAGATATTTTTTTGTGGAAAAAGACAAGGCAAACGAGTTTACGGGTCATCTGTTGGTAAGTGATAACCCCGTTCACGACCCCTGTAATACCAGAGGAGCTACAGATGCGTTGCCATCTTTAAAATATATACAACTCCATATACATATCTCTTGTAGTGGTGTCATGTAATAAATTCAGAAAATAAAAAAAATGACTTTAAAGATAAGATTATGATAAAATTTCTTAGACTTATACTACATTATTAATTTAAGAACTTCGCTATTAAGGTTAACATTTAAAAAGCTTATAATTTTTATGAAATAATTTTTAATACTAAATAATCACTTAAAAAAAAAGAGTTCTAACAATTTCCATATCGTAAACAAATCCCGCTGGGATAATCTATCAACTGAGTACGAGCCTTTCCACTTAATTCCGCAATATATTGTATTAATAATTTACTTAAAGACGATCACGCAATATAGAGGCATTTCTAAGTATATGAAAATAAAAGCAAAAAAAATATTATAATCAATAAAGCCAAGTCCAGTTGAAGCCAGTCGTGGCGCAGAAGCACGCGTGACTCTTAACGCTGTGAGTTTTTGGATTCGATTCCCACTTGAGGGAATTAACTATTTCATATTTTATCTTTTCGCTTTGGTAACGAGGCAAAGCTTAGTAAGGAGTTCCTTGCATCCCGAATCCGGCAGAAAGTGGAGAAGTGAAGTGTCTTAATAGAAACAGTATCTTAAAATCAGGTTCCCAGGTTCCCTCTATCTACCATGTTATGAGCAGGATACAACGTGAAGCAAAAAAAATCAATAAAAAACGAAGCGTAATTTTCCACTATCAACACTTTCTTAGAACACATCGGGACCCTTGGGCATTTGTAATGTGTGTTCCATTTGGAAGGACATACAAATTATAATAGATTACTTATAGACGCTATTTATATATAAATATTTACAGGCCATCATCGACTTCAGAGGATTAAGGGCTCAAATTCCTTTATAGTAATTAAAAGGTGCCTACATTTTTCCCGACTGCTAAGGAAGTGTTATGTATTTCGCGCGTATCTTGTATGTATGTATTATTCTTTATTACCTCATATCTCCAGAACGGCTGAACGGATTTACATAATTGAGGTATCTTTAGATTCATATTAGCAGATTAAACAGAAATCTTCTATTATCAACGAAACTAAACGTGATATGACTACTACTTGCGTAGGTAAGTAAATTAAATTATAAATTTATCTGAGACTAAATAAATACGGGTACTTAAGCACTTAAATATAATAATTGTGCTGAATGCATTATTATTTTGATTTGTACGTTAATAGTAAAACTTGTATAGGAAAAGTTAATTTTATAATTTTTATCCTTAGCATCTATACATATAAGAACTGTAACGTATTGCTATCTGTACATGGAAAATATATGAGAAAATCTATTAAAATAAAATAAATTAAATTAGCTTCACGCTATATCCCGCACACAGCAGGGTAGGCAGAGGAAACCTAGTGTTAAGACACTCACACAATTCTGGAGGCATTTCGTGTTGAGTGGCAGAATTCAACGCCGCGCTTAACCTCGACACCAGAGCGAAGAAATGGAAATATACATTTAAGTAAATATTTCATCTCCTCGAGTGGAGATCGAACCCACAACCAGTCGGTTTTGCAATCACACCTCGTGCCGCTGCGCCACGACCGGCCTCAAATCTATTATTAGGGAAATTTATTAATGTAATAGAACCCAAAACAATCATTTTAAAAAATGTAGACTGTGTTTCTGTGCGTTTGTTCACGCTAATCTTAGACATATCTAGCAAATTTTCAATTTGGCAGGTTTCCCTCAACAGTTAGTGCTTGTAATTTATAGTTTAACAAAATTAAAAATTAATTCCTTAAAGACTTAAATTACTTAGAGGCCGTCGTGGCGCAGTGGCACAAACGGGTAACTTCTTCAACTTTGATATCAACATAACTGTGTTTTTTCAAATGCATATAGTTACTTAAACGATACCAAAACACAATTAAACAATATTAACTTTTTGCCTGTCTGTCTCTCTATTTATCCGGGCTAATCTCCGAACCAGCTGGACCGATATAATTTGTGGAAAATATTATAATTTGAAATCTGACCTCTTCGTTAGATTTAGTCGTAGGTAACTTTACAAGGCAGGCAAAACAGCATATATAAAGCTAGCTTTCTAAAGAATTTCAAACATAATTTATAATTAGTATCTACGTATAGTAAATTTAAGCATAGTATTTTATTGTTACTAATACTACTGGCGTAACGTCGTCGTAATATATATAATTTTTATCACTCTGTATCCCCCATATAGTTGGGTAGATAGAAGTACGTGGTGTTAAGACATTCCGTTCCGTACTTTCCGTTTAATTTTAAAGACATTATATGTTGAGTGGTGAAACTCAATGCTGCGCTTTGTGTTCTTGTATTACGAGGATATTGAAATAATTCGTTTACCCGTGGAATACCAGAGGAGCTACAGGTTCGTTACCGGCCTTTAAAGCCGTCTGTCTCCAGATAGACGTGCTTTTTGGTCATATCGACCTGAAAACACTGCCGCAGTATTTTTACAGTAATTTACAAAATATTTTAAATTAAATCAGCTTTACGCTGTATTTGAGGCCAGTCGTGGCGCAGGGGCACAAAGTGTGACTGTAAAATCGACTGGTTCTGAGTTCGATCCCCACTCGAGGAGATGAAATATTTACTTAAATTTATATTTCCATTTCTTCGCTCTGGTGTCGAGACTAAGCCTCCATAATTCGGCAGAAAGTGGGGAACGGAATATTTTAACACTAGGTTCCCTCTGACTACCCTGCTGTGTGCGGGATACAGCGTGAAGCTGATTTAATTTAGATTTTTTTAATTTCCATATTTCCAGATTTGGTGTCGAGGACAAGCGCGGCGTTGAGTTCTGCCACTCAACAGCGTGAAGCTGAAAAAGAAACGCTGTATCCCGCACACAGCAGGGTAGGCAGATGGAACCCGACGTTAAAACACTCCGTTCACTTTTTTCTTGTTGAATGGCGGAAGTCAATGTTTTGCCTCGACACCGGAACGACGGAATAATAAAAAAAAAAAAAAATCAGTTCTTCGAGTGGGGATCGAACTCACAACCAGCCCCGCTTACAGCAACACACTTGTGTCCCTGCGCCATTACTGGCCTCTATTGGACTGGTAAGTAACTTAAAGTAAGCAAAATTGCAAGCAACATATAATAATCTTGAAAACTAAGTAAAAAGAACGTTTTGTAACTAATTACATTCTTGAACACACGATTAAATATAAGCTTTTATATAAAAGGGAACTGAAGCAATATTGTATTTCAAACAAAATTCTAATTAGCATCTAGATTAATGTTGTAAGTAAAAACTGATATTTTTTTGAAAAAGAACTATCCATCCCAGTTTAAATTAGCCTCCACTATTTTAATCATGTTTTCTCTTTTGTATGGATGAAATACTTTTAGATTAACTTCATGTTGTGAAAAGTTTTTTTTTACTTTTTTCAGCTTCCCGCACATAGCTTGGTACCTAAACCGGAAAAACCTGGAAACCTAAAAACTTATTGTTAAGACACTCCGTTCCCATTAAGACTAGTGTCTGTGACCGGAACACATAACATAAGTGACTGCAAAGTGGGCAGCGTACTACCGTGAATTCTGGAGGCATTGCGTGTTGAGTGACGGAAGTCAGGAGGAAATGAAAATATTAAATATTTAATTTAATCGAGTGGGAATCTAACCCAGAACCTGTCACGTTTACAGTCGCATATCAGTGCCTCTGCGCCACTACTGGCCTCATCCATACTTACATCATAATTAAAATATTTCATTTACTTTTTAACGTTAGTTATTTAAGATATAAACGTGACCCGAGCCGATAGTAAAGGTAATTTTTTTAATTAGTTATGTCAACCGTTAGATTTTCTGTTTACAGTCAATAAAATCTATGAAGAACAAAAAGAATAGATATAAATTTTCATGACTTGTAGCCTATTTCAGGCAAAATGAGAAATAAAGGGAAACAACGAGTGTATAACAATAAATAATATATATCACGTATCAAAGAATTCTAGAGACAGTTCGTAAAACGTATACTCCATACCCTGCATATAGAAGGAAATACAAGAGAAAATTGGAAATATAGAAGTGACACGACAAGCGAAATGAAGAACGACGCACTATGAGGAACCACTTGATATATATTTTTCAATGGGCACAGGGTTTTCATTTTTAAATTTGAGGTCTTTGTGGGTCAGATTTTTATTCGAAGATTATTTATAATTATAGTAGACATCAATCGTCTATCCTAACCTGCTGTGTGCGGGATACAGCGTGAAGATAAAAAAAAATGTATTTATTAAGGACGCCGTGGCGCGGGAAAACGGGCAGTATATGGGGGACACAGAATCTTAGCATTAGGTTCCCTTTATCTACCCTGCTATTTACGAGAGATAGCAAAGAACTAAAAGCTAAATATAAAATATAATTAACATAAAAATTCTATCTTCAATATTCCTTCCCACTTCTATAAACAATAAAGCTAAATTATTTTTTATTAAAAATCCTTTCCCGAACAATAGCCGTAGTAGATGCGACTAAAACAGTGGTTTTAAAAAAATAAGAACAAAGTTTGTAACTGGTATTAACTTTGCGCGGTAGTGGTTGGAGCGATATTTAATGAGACAGGTGTTAATACTGTCAAATGTTTGCAGAGAGCGAAATGTTGAGGTAAAGTTTTGTAAGTTAAATTAAACGATGTATCTGGTTCCCAGGTTCCCTCTGCCTATTCTGCTATGTGCGGGATACGGCGTCAAGCTAAAAAAAAGTTTAATTTTAGTGAATAGTGTGTATACACTATTGATTAAGACCTAATATTACCTTTTAGTCACCACTCGACCGTGTGATCAATTGGTAATAACTACTCGTTTTGAATGACACATTATACATTTTTTTAGCTTCATGCTGTACATATTAGAGAAGCAGAGAAAACCTGGGTTCCTAGTGCTAAGACACTCTGTTTCCAAAAAGCCACTTCCGTTCCAAACTTTTCGCCGAATTCTGGAGGCATTACGTGTTGAACGGCGGAACTCAACGTTTTGCCTGACTGATTTCGTTTTCACAAATATATTTTTAATATATTTTTTTTTAAATTAAGTGTTTGTTTTAATTAAAATCGGTTCATCAACAAAAAGGCTATATCCATTAGTTAGTCCGACAAAATTGCTAAAAAAATATTTTATAGTGTTGACTGACACTTCAATTTGCAGATTTGTTATTAGCACACTGTAATAGTAATTCAGATTAGTAAACAAATTATTATATAGTTTAAGCGGACGAACCCGCGAGCTGGTCGCTTGTTATAAATAATTATAAAGATGTTTCCTCAATCTGTTTAAGCAAAATGCGGCGTTCGATTTTGAGCTGTGCTAGCGCTGTGTGGGTCAGACAGACAACGCACATCCGAAACTACGCGGCGTAGAATAATTAAATTAAAAACTCTATCTATTTTAAATGAAACTAATTTAACCGGATTAGTCGCGTATATTTAAGATTTAACATTTTGGAAACCCTGTAATGTAAAATCTTAAATATATGCGATTAATGCGGTTAAATTAGTTTCATTTAAAATGTGCAATAATCGTGAAAATCAAAGAACTTATGAACTCTATCTATATTTTCCAAGAAACCTTGATCTACATGTTGGGGAATGTAGAGCAGCAGTACTAGACTTTGTTAAAATTCAAAATAAAACAAACAATAAATGTTAAGTGAAGTTTGATCAAATCCAATAGTGAAAATTGCACTTAAATCGGTTAAGCCGTTTCTGAGATTAGCGTGAACAGATGCAGACACAAACAGACATACAGACAAAAAATTAAAATTCATTGTTTTGGGGTCTATTAAATTAATAAAGACACTGATCTATTACGATTTTAGTATAAATATAGATTTATATTTCTCCGTTCAACGTGCGAGGGATACTTAAAAGTAGAACCAACTAACTTCCACTTAGTAATTAAGTCTAAGTTATATTAGGTCGGTTCTAATTAGCTAGTAAAGTTAGAACACCTATGGAATAAGAAACATATTATACAGAATATTCATTAAAACTTAAAAATACTTTCTATTAGATTAACTTAAATTTATTAACAAAAAAAATAAGGTAAAAAATATAAAGTTGTTACAATTTTTTTCGTTCAAGTTCAAAGTTTCCTTTTACTTTACAATTCATTATAAATATTTTATTTCAACCCCCATCAAGAACTTTTTGTATTTTTAAATCTTGATTAAGTGTTTTTTGAATGTGCCATTTATTTTCCGGTACAAAAAGCTTCCACAAGGAATCGGTACCCGATAAATATTCATTATTTTCATATAAGCTCAGGAAGCAGGTAAATGTTCGAATTGTATAAAAAAACATTTTTTTCTAAAAGGTAAAATTATAATATTTTTTTATGTCAATAATAGCCGCACGCATATGTTTTTCGGCGAATTATAAAATATAAAATCTAGTTTTTCAAGGACCTCAAATAAACATGAATAATCTTACCTTTCTAGGTCGTATAGTTTTAGTTGTGTATTGTCTGTAAGTGACAGTTTTTTTTTATTATTTCTCTTCTGCTTCCAAGTTGCGGCGTTGAGTTCCGCCACTCAACATGTAATGCCTTCAGAATATTTAAAGTAGGATCTAGAAAGTAAGGAACAAAAAAAATAAAAACTTCTATAGATAGTTATCAAGTTAGTTGATAATGGAGCCCTACACCCACCACCACTCATTTTGCTTTAATTCAAGACGTCTAATAGAAAATTTCTAAATGTCTAATTTCGTAAATGAAAACTTTCCGGTACCAGTTTATAAAGTCTTCCCACATAAATGCTATATTAATAAAAACTGTAAAAACTGTACAAGAATAAAAAAAAGAAAGTCACATCAATCTTGTTTTCTCTTACTTATTTTAAAGACATTACTAGCTGGTTAATTAGGCTATGTTGCGGAACTAAACGCCGCCATTTTTGACTAGACCTGACAAGCAAAAACAATATTTTAAAGAAAATTAAATAAGTAGGTATAGATATATATACAAAAGACAACAGTGTTTTCTAATTAACTTCCTCCGCAACATTTCTGGGCCTCTGGCCAGAAGAAATCATAAATTCTCGATTAATTTCAAACAAATTTTCCTCTTACCTTTTTTTAGGGTTTCGTATCTCAAAAGCAAAAAAACGGAACCCCTATAAGATCGCTTTGTTGCCCGTCTATCATTTAAGATCACAGAGAGGTATCAAAGTGAAAAAATAAAAAGATAAAAATATCTGTTCTACAATCCCTTGAAGCACATAAAAAATTAAGCTTTAAACAACGCTTTCAAAAAAATACGAGCTTTTAAAACGATTCATATAGTTTTTGTTGCATTTTGTATGAATTCATCGCCTTTTTAAATGTGAAAATTTGTAAATATTTCTTTAAAAAAAAAGTTATTACAAGCTTGTTATTATTGTTCATTTCCTACAAAATAAGTGCAAAATTAAGTTTGTCAACTTTTAAAAAGTTATATTTCCTCTTACATTTGACCTAAAATCTAGTAATTGTTATGGAGCCCTCAGTGGGCGAGACCGACTCGCAATTGACCGGATTTCATTTTACACGAACGTTTTAATTAATTCTTATAATTAACGGGAAATAACCAAAAGGAAGTCTATAAAAATAAATCAATTTGGTACTGGATATTTAATGTTGCCATTGACGTTCTGTTTTAATATAACTTTCTTACAGGTTTCAAGGCCATCATGGCGCAGCGGCACAGCGTCTGGCTGTAAACGCGACGGTTGTGGGTTCTACTCATTCTAGGGGGAATAAATTTACAGCGTAAAGCGTGTGCAGCGTGAAGTTAAAAAAATAAAAATAAAAACACATACACATATAATTCGACTCTGTATCTAAGTGTTGGTCAAGGAAAATTGCAAACATACGCAATCTCAGTAAGTTTCTTGTTACGACCCACTCGTCCCAAAGGGAAGCTGATTAATTACGTCAACTAATAGAGAAAAACTACAGCTAATTTGTAATAAACGGGACTCGCTGCACGATGGAATAGTATGATATCGTATTGAGGCCAGTCGTGGTTTAGAGGCACAAGCGTGCGACTGAAAGTGTGACAGGTTTCGGGTTCGATTCCCACTTATTTTATTTGTTCGCTCTGGTGTCGAGGCAAAGCGCGGTGTTAAATTCTGACACTAGGCACTCGGCTCCCTTTATTCTCCCTCTGCCTGCTTTTTACATGCGGAATACAGATTAAAGTTGAAAAAAAAGGTAAAATTTTATTTCTTTAATAATTAATTATTAAAGGAATAAAATTTTGTACTTTTCAAATTTATTTGAGATCAATCAATTGACTAAGATTTATCATTTCACACATTAAAAAAAATATGATGTGTAGCGGAACTCTGGAAACTTCTATACATATCATAATGAAAGAAATTGGAAAAAAAATCTATTGTATAAATATTAACTTTGGCTCTAGTCATATGGAGATAACCAAGAGTGTGTATGACACTTTTTAAGTGTGAGAGGTAACTCTAACCAAAATGCAATGGCTTACATCGATACGATTAACTTAATATAATACAGCCTATATATTATAAGCCTTTATCATACTATATATTCATAAAAAAACTTTAATTAGAACCAGTGGTTGCTAATATTAGGGCGTTCAACCAAACAAACTCTTCAGCTTTATCATGTCAATATAGAAAACTCAACTACGTCTTTAAGTAAAATATATTTACTGAAATCTTATTTTTTTACTATAAAACTCAATAATACTTACAAGATAGTAGAAACAAAGTTACAGTATTCCTTTATTCTAGGAAAAGTTTCCTAAAACAAATACTTTTTGACTTTTCACCCTTTACAAATTCTCGACTCAACTCAAGTCGAGTTTCTGAACTCGCGAGTTTGTTTTCGGATAATGGTCATGAAATGTCTTTATATTATTTTACTTCGTTACCAATTTGATATTGCGAGGATTCTTTGAAAGCTTTATGATAAAGAAATTTATGTTATAATTTCTTTAGATATTTTTGTCTAAATATACAAACGTATTAATATTTAGGTATAAAAAAATAGTTTTATAGCAAAGAGAAGGCGTAAGTTCAAAATTGGGTTTTTTTTGTACAATTTTATGAGTGCATTTAGTATTATCCACCTAAGCAAAGAGCTTTAAGCCCTTGTCCCGCCTTTGGATTTGTTTAAACGTTTTTATTATTTTTTTTTTTTTTACTTAGATTTTAAAATCTTAAGACTAGATATTAAATTCTGCCACTCAACGCGCAATGTCTCGAAATTGGTTCTAAAATACTAATGATGCCTGTTATATCTTTCTGCTTTTCCCGCGTAGCAGAGTAGGAGAGGGAACCTAGTGTTAAGACACTGTGTTGCCCAGTATCCGCTTAATTAGCGCTTCTTACCAATTGCGTTTGTAAAAGAGCAGAAAACTGAAAATATTTAATTCCCGTCATAATTGGAATCGAACCCACACCTATCGTGTTCATCGTCACTCGTAGTGTCACCACGCCACAACGACATCTAAGAAATGCTATAACGCTACTTTCTGTTTATACAATTTCGTGATTTTATATTTTCACTATATGATGTCGTAGTAAAATTCAGGGATGCAGCCAGCCAGCCAGCATTTTTATGTAATATCAGCTAGAGATGACTGTGTTATAAAAGTTAAAACATTTTTTCTAGTAAAGAAATAGAGTATATTAAATATGTAATAATATTTTTTTTTTAAATTATTAGAGAATTTAAAAAAAAAAGGAAATTTGATTGCTGTTAGCTTTACTCTATATTCCGCATATAGTAAAGCGTGAATGCAGTCCACTATTCATACGAATTCGTGACGTTGTAAATGGGGAAACTTAACGCCGTACCTTGAAATGCCTGAACGGAAATAGAACTCACAACCAGCGCAATAACGCATTATTGTCACCAAAATAAGGAAAGTCCTACTGTGACCTGTTGTCAAATAAAAAAGAACATCAGGACTAGAGTGAAAATGTAAGTTATTTGGTACGGACCAGAATTTCTCATTAAAATGCCACCAGTTCAATTAGGAGAGACGGATCCTTTATTAGATGAACAATAATTTTCATTTGCAAAATCTTAAAAAGTAGTGCTTCTTTTTTAATTTAATAAAAAAGAAACTATGACACTGGAGAAAGGACAAATTTATTTAAATGTTTAGAGGAAGGTGACGTGATTTCGTTTATCATACATTTAAAGACATCAGCATGCTGTAATAACCAAAACTTTTCTCAAGTTAAATAATTTCAATATTGAATAGTTCAACCTACCTAGCGTCTCGAGACGCACATGTAATTTTTTAGATATTGAGTGTTGAGTGGCGGAACGCAGCACTTTTCCGCGTTGTAGGAGCGCAGAAATGAAAATATTTAATTCCCCTAAGTGAGAATCAAACCCACAACCATCGTGTTTATAGTCACACGCTTGTGCCCCTTCGCCATCGTTGTACAGGAGTAAAAATAATTCAATTCCTCAAATATCGTATTTTTATTCAGACGTTGTGCTGACGACGATACGGTTTATTTTTTATATAAAATTGAACCTGTAATTTTCAAAGTACACATCTCAACCACAAATCCAATACATAATTAAAACAATGAAACAACATAATAACTATCTCACAAGCAATTAGTTAGGGCGACAAATTAACAGATGTTTCAGAAGTCCATGATGGATCGACCCGCTTGATTGATGTCATCTAACGAAGTACGGCGTGTAACCGATGAGTGGTTTAAATTGATTTAGTGTATGTTTTTGCTTTGTAATGCTTTAAAATTGATTTTTATTATTTCCTAACATAAGTTATTTAGTGAGTTGTTATTTTTTTTTAATTATTACTTTGAGAGAGAGAGAGAGATAAGTGGAAAGTGAAGAATGATAGCAGCGGAGGGTTACCACAGAAAAGAAACGAAAATATCCTCAAATGGGAATTAAACCCGTATTTTAAACCACCTTGACGCCAGATTATATCTGCCTACACCCTGCTATTCGGGATAAAACGTGAAGCTAGGAAACAGGAATATAAAAAAATGTTTCTCGCGGAAACCGAACCCACAATCATCGCTTTTACATTCAAACGCTTTGCCTTTTCTTATTCTAATAAAATTCTTAAACAAATTTGCACTATCTATCTCATGAGAGCCACTCATAAACTCTGTTTTTATGTAGTTTTTGTATTCAGACAAAAGAAATCAGCATTTCGAGTTTAGTGGCGGAATTCAACACCGTGCTTTGCCTCGACCTGTCGTGTTTACAGGTTCACGCTACGGCCTCGCGGCTTATAATCGTATAATCAAGTATATGTATTTAAATATTCACAATTTCAATAAAAAAATATAAATCGAATACTATACTTATTTATGTATGTATATATATATATATATAGTACGCTAGTTAAAAAAAAATTCTAAACTAGCAAAACAAATCAGAAATTGTATACACTGAATAGAAGATAGAAAGCCCTCGGCAGTAGACGCCGTTATTGTTACAAACTACCACCATACAATATAGTAAAGCCCAAGCACAAAAGTCCTTTCACTTAATTGAAACTTAAAGAGCTTTTGTTCTAGATGCTGATGGAAGCATACATTGGGAAAGCTAATTATATTATGTTGACATTATAAGATGTTTAATTAGAATTATTTAATTAATTGAGACCAGTTGTGGCACAGCCGCACGAAGTGTGACTGTAAAACCTGGCTGTGGGTTCCCACTCGAGGAGATGAAATATTTACTTAAATTTATTATCCTCCAGAATTCAGTAGAAAATCTGGAACGGAGTGTCTTAACACTAGGTTCCCTCTGCTTACCCTGCTGTGTGCGGGATATAACGTGAAGCTGATTTAATTTTAGATTTAATTTAATAAGAATTATTTGTATGAATTTGGTAGGTGTTATTTTTATTTTATTTTAACATATCTAAATTTAAATTAGTATAAAAAATATCATTGAAACTATAAAAAAACTCTACTGATGGCGGTACAAGGGTCCCAAGCTATTAGTGGCTGGGACTACAGAGTGTGAAACCTCGTCACAATACGCGCCTTCTCAAGCAATACTGTCTATTCTTTATACATCCTTCTTAATATATCCGATTCTTAGTCTATTGGGAACACCAGACCAGTTAGATGTCATGACATCTTCATACATCGATGCTATACATAACGCATGTAAGAAAACCATACCCCAGTTCAAAGTTAGAGAAGGTAATCCAATACCCAAGTGGTGGTCACCTGAACTAGAGACACTTAAAGAAGAATCTCTGAGGAAAAAAGGCGTATTAGAAACGCAGCTCCTTCGAGAAAAGCATTCGTTATAGAGGAATACCTCCTAGCTAAAACATCATATGAGAACGAAGTTGAAAAGAGAAGTACGCAAAGCTGGAAGGACTTCTGCACGACTCAAGATAAAGAGAGCATGTGGGATAAGATTTATAGAGTGATCAGGAAGACTTCCAAGAGAAAGGAAGATTTATTGCTTAAAGACACAAGAGGTACCACCTTAACTGCACAGCAGTCGGCGAAACTCCTTGCTGAAACGTTTTATCCAGACGACGATGTGTTGACCGATCAGCCAAATCACGCACAAATTCGGGAACGCACGAATGATAACGTGAACAAAGACCTGCCTAACGATGATCCACCATTTACAATACATGAACTTGATACAGTGCTATACCGCCAGAATGCAAAAAAGGCTCCTGGCGCTGACGGCTTAAGTGCAGACATATGCATCGCAGCAATCCGGAGCGATAAGGAGGTGTTCTTGGCGCTGGCAAACAAATGCCTAGCTTTGACGTACTTCCCGTTGCAATGGAAAATTGCTCACGTCGTCGTCCTGAGAAAACCCGGCAGAGAGGATTACAGCCACCCAAAGTCTCTTAGACCCATAGGACTTCTCTCTGTTCTCGGAAAAATAGTCGAGAAACTACTCATCATACGTATACAATGGCACATTCTGCCAACGTTAAACGTCAATCAGTACGGTTTCATGCCACAGCGAAGTACAGAAGACGCCTTGTATGACTTGATAGGGCTCATTCGAAAAGAAATTGAACAGAAAAAAATTGTAGTGATGGTTTCATTGGATATAGAGGGCGCTTTTGACAATGCATGGTGGCCAGCCCTGAAAGAGGCTCTTATAAAGAAGGGGTGCCCTCGTAACCTATACGCTACAGTCTGCTCGTACCTAACAAACAGGAAAGTCGTCGTTAACTACGCCGGAGAGACTTGTGAAAAGAAAACAACAAAAGGATGTGTCCAAGGCTCTATTGGTGGGCCCACCTTTTGGAACATTATATTAGATTCATTGTTAAAGAAGCTGGATGAAGACGGCGTATATTGTCAGGCTTTTGCAGATGACGTAGCGCTGGTGTTCGCGGATCACTCCGCAGACAAATTAGAGGAGAAGGTGAACACCACGCTGGAAACTGTCCTAGAGTGGGGAAAAAGACATAAATTAAGTTTCGCGGCACATAAGACAAACGCTATGCTGCTAACGAATAGGACTAAGTACGATTTTCCCTGTTTATTCATGTCGGGAAGCGTTATCAACTTAGTCGAGGAGATCAAGCTCCTGGGTTTAGTGATTGACCGTAGGCTCAATTTTAAATCCCACATAATCTCTCAGTGCAAAAAAGCCGCAGATATATACAAGCAAATGTCGCGTGCAGCGAGGGTAACCTGGGGTCTCAACCCAGAAGTCACAAGAACCATCTACACGGCAGTCGTGGAACCCATCATGACATATGCAGCAAGTGCCTGGTCTCAATCTACTGATATGCAGATGAATCGGAATCGATTGAATGCGCTCCAACGAGGTTTTGCCCAAAAGATCTGCAGGGCGTACAGGACGGTATCCTTAACATCTGCGCTGGCTCTTTCAGGGTTATTGCCGCTTGATATTAGAATAAAAGAACATGCGAATCTGTATAGAGCAAAAAAAGGATACTGCAAAAATTATCTACCATCAGGAAATGAGCTTGAATTAAGAAAAAATACCTACCTAAACCAACCACACCCGTCAACACACATCATCATCGATTTTGAGTTACTGGAGAACTTAAACCCTGACACTATCACACTACATAACATTAAGGGCCCTCAGATCTTCACCGACGGTAGCAAAATTGAGGGGAAAGTAGGTGCAGCCTTATCTCGATGGGAGGAAGGAAAAGAGATCAGTAATGAAAAATGTAGCCTGCATCCAAATTGTACAGTTTTCCAATCTGAGCTATATGCTTTAGTTAGGGCGACACAAAAAGTATTTCATAGTGATGATCAAGTAGTCAATATATTCAGTGACTCTAAGTCGTCATTGGAACTTCTAAAAAATCCGAACTCGAGACATCCCCTAGCAAATATAATAATGGAGAACGTAAAGAAAATCAGAGCAGAAGGAAGAGAAGTCAGACTATTCTGGTTAAGGGCACACGTGGGTACTGTAGGGAATGAACGTGCCGATGAACTGGCAAAAAGCGCGGCACTCACAAGTACTATCTGTGACTATGAGAAAATCCCCTTGTCATATGTTAAAAGATCAATCAGGGAAGAGTCCGTTGGCATATGGCAGGACAGATATGAATCATCCCAGACGGGGGCAGTTACCAAAAAAATCCTGCCAGATGTAGAAGTAGCCTACAAAATAGTAAGGACGACAGGATTTACTCCTTTACAGGTGCAAATGTTGACGGGTCATGGAGGAACAGCAGAGTACCTGCACAGATTCAAGTTGAAAGATTCATCAAGCTGTGAATGCGATGAGAATACAACAGAGTCGGTATGGCACATATTATTGGAGTGCCCCAGATATGCTGCCGCCCGCTTCGAACTTGAAATGGCAATCGATAGAGACCTAACCGAGGTCGATCTTCCAAGCATCATGGCAGATCCAAACTCCCGGCAAGCGCTCCTCGGTTACGCTGAAAGGGCCTTTCGTATTGCATGCAATAGGAATAGTTCTTTGGGACAAAGAGACTCACGTACTCTATACGCACCACTTACAAATACTGCAAAAGTAAGCTCCAAAACTCACCCGCATCTCACAAAAACGTCACATACATTAAAACATACACAATATACTACAATGATCCAGTTATTGCAACCTTACAACTAACCAAAGTCTCATATAAAACTTGTTTCAGCAAGTTACTTCTTGGGCTCCCTCTGACGAACGGTGAAAGCCACCTAAATAGATGACCGAAAAGTTTTCTAACTACAAGTAAAATCAACTGCTGATACTATCTTGATGGTATTAATATTTTATTATAAAGAATGAGGACGCCGTAGCTCAGACACACAGCGTCTAAGTGTTAACGCAATGGTTGTGGATTCGATGCCTGCCTTCGATGCAAGTATTATATTCGTTTCAAAAATACATTCTACACGCTTTTCGAAACTTTTGCAGTGTGTAAAGAATGAAAGTTTCATAATGGTAACTACTATGAAAACTAGACTCTCAGGTTCCCTCTGTCTATCCCGCTATGTGCGAGATACAATATTAACCTAAAAAATATAATTGCATTTTCTAAAACAATCTTTCAGAGATTCATCTTAGCGAGTGCCGTATTTCTAAGCTCTTTCCAACTATGAAGATTACCTTTATATCCTCAACACTTTGTATACTGGTAATAAGGAAATTTGGGTACTTTATAGCTAGTTCCACCTTACTCTTTAGAAAGCCTTTGTGGCAACTCCTGTTTTCGTAATATTTTATACAATAGACCAATTTAACAATTTTATACAATAAAGTTAGTCCTCGAGGAAGTGCAAGTAAAATGGCGCAGCGTCTCACTGTAAACATTTCCTCTCTCTGGTAACAAAAAAAGCGCGGCGTTGAATTCTGCCACTCAATACGCAATGGCTATAAACGCAAGAACTAGGCGGAGCGTGGAGAGCAGTGTCCTAGCACTCTGAATACAGGAAGCTAAAAAAAGGCAGCTATAAATGTTAACATATAACTGTAATTTATATCACACGGTATACAATCTTATTGTATAAAATCTTAGTACTGTAAACGCGACGGATTGTTCGATCCCCACTCGAGGAAATAAGATATTTATTAATTTTCAGTTCTTCGTCGAGTTGTGTCGAGGTAAAGCCCGGCGTTGAGTTCCACCACTCGATATGCAATGCCTCCCACATGGTCTTAGTACAATGAAAAATAAGTCACAAACTGCACGTAAATTTTGTAATATTCAAAATATCGCCAAGCTTGTGAACAGAGCAGACGTGTACTTGAAATTAATAAAATTTAATTAATATACTTAGAATCAAAAGTGACTACTGTTGAAAGGACTTAAAGCTTATTTTGCAGTGAGTAAGTGCCTCGTGTTTGTGACTTTTTGTTACTGTGACTAGTGACGCAGCAAAATCTACTAGTGCGTGCGGCGCCCCGCTTCACCTCGGGTAAGCAAGATAGTTGCATTTTTCGTCTCAATTAGATGCATACACGATTATTTCTTTTCTAAGTTTGTGCAAATATCAACTTTGAGAATGAGCGTTTTACGTTCACCGCCTTTAACAGCTACGGGAGGCGGCTCGCAGCCGGACCTTGCGAATCTAAATGTCGATACTTTGAATATTCACAGTATAACGAAACGCAAACGGAAACAACCAGAATGTGAATGCAAATATGAGATTCAGGAATTACGCAAAGAACTATCTGGTATTACTTCTCTTTTAGAAAAGCTCTTAGAAAATAACGAGCAAAACATGTCGGATATTAAAATTCATATTGATGAAATTAAATCAGCAACTACTACTATATCCTTAGAACAAATCCGCATTCAAAAAAATCTTACTGAACTTGCCTGTACAGTCACTGACAATGAAAAGAAAATAAAGAATTTGGAGTATGACCTTTCTAATTTAAAAAATATTCCCTTAAACAATGTTGTACCTTCATCGAACTCCTATATTTGTGCAAATGAGCAGGTTATACGCGAAATTCAAGAACGTAATATAAGAGCGAAAAATATTATTATTATGGGAATTCCGGAACCGACCGCGGCTAGCGCACCACAGCGTAGACAAATGGATGAAACAGAGGTCAATAAGATCATATCAGAAATAATAGATGAATACCCACAACCTAAAATATTTCGTCTTGGAAAATACACATCTGACAGTAATCGCAAACTTAAAGTATGCTTTAATAGTCAAGATACTGCTTTTTCTATATTGCGGAATAAAAATAAGTTGAAGAATGAAAAAATTAAAATATTCGCAGATCAAACACCGTCTCAACAAAAATACTTTAATGAACTTCGAGAAGAACTGAAACGTCGTAATCAAGAAGGTGAAAGTAATCTCACTATTAAATATCATAAGGGAATACCAAAAATAATTTCTTCGGAAGCAAAAAACTAAAACCCATAGCTGATAGTTCAAATTTACATGATATTTGTACTACATATCAAACTACATCTAATTATAATTGTATTAACATCAGTAGATCCAAAATAAATATACTTTATTTTAATATAAGAAGCCTTTGTAAGAAAGGGAAGTTAGACGAATTAAAATGTATACTGTCAGCTACACCATTCAAAATACAAATTATATTACTCAGTGAAACTTGGATTAAATCTGAGGAGCAAGCCTTATTCTTAAAACTTCCAGACTATACCCACTATTATAACTACCGGTCTAATAAAATTGGAGGTGGCGTTTCGGCTTATATTCATAATGATCTAGATCACAAGCTCACTGAATCTACATATCTTAATGGTAATAACTATTTATGGATACTACTGGAAAAGTACTCTGTCGAATTGGGGGTTGTTTATAACCCTGGTGATACTAATTTTAATACATTTTTAGAAGATTACAATCTTCAACTTCAACAAAAGAAACGAGCTCTAATCTTTGGGGATTTCAACATTGACTTGCTTAAACCAAATAATAAGACAAAACTGTACCAAAGAACATTAACCGAAGCGGGATATTTGATATTAAACAATATAGATGAACACTACTGTACTAGAGAGACATCACTAAAAAAGTCTATTATAGATCATGTATCTACTAATCTTAAATTGAACAGCTTTCACATGGCAATAATAGACTCCAATATATCAGATCACAAACAAATTTTTCTGGAAATCAAGAAATACAAACGTCCACCTAAAAAACAAATCAAATATGAATCTATAGATTACACTAAGCTAAAACTAATGTTTGAAAATATACAAAGTTTAATGGCCCACGACTTTATTTCCTTATTCAACTTCGTAGCTACATGTGTTAAACATAGTAAAATTTAAAAAACTAAAATTTTAAACGCACCGAGAGATGATTGGATAAATAAGGACATTATTCAAGACATACAGAGGCGCAATGAATTATGGATAAAATTTAAAAATAGCCCTAATGATGAGGAACTAAAAGCTGAATTTGAACTTATGAGAAGTAAAACTATGCAGAAAATTAAAAACACTAAAGAAACTTATTACGATAATGAATTTGAAAAATGCTCAAGAAAACCAAAGAAAATGTGGAATTTACTTAGTGATCTCATCAATAACAAGCCTAAAGAATTTAACGACAAACCTCCGACAATAATTGTTAATGATCTACAAATTACTGAACCAACTAAAATCTGTAACGCTTTTAATAAGTATTTTTCTACCATAGGCTATAGACTTGCAAACGATATTCCTCATAATTTCCACAACAACACTATATTTACTCAACCTCGTACAAATAATACCTTAAAATTAACACACTTAAATCCTTGCACTGAAATTGAAATTTCGAAAATAATAAATGATCTTGATACAAATTCTAGTACTGGCATAGATGATATCAGTACCAAAATAATAAAAACAATCAAAAATTGTATTTCTGTTCAATTAAGTTCTAGTTTTAACAAAGTACTCATAGACGGTAGCTTTCCTGATGTCTTAAAAGTAGCTAAAGTATGTCCTATTTACAAATCCGGTAAGAAAACAGATCCTAGTAACTATCGACCAATTTCTGTTTTACCAGTAATGTCAAAAATTCTTGAGAAAATTTTGTACACTAGATTGTTAGATTATCTTAATAAAATAAATTTCTTTTTTCATAAGCAATATGGTTTCAGACAAAAATCAAATACACTTTCTGCTGCGTTAGATCTCACATCAAAAATTACAACAAACATTGACAATAAGAAACATGTTTTAGGGGTCTTTATTGATTTAAAAAAGGCTTTTGACACAGTTAGCCATCCTATACTTTTACAAAAACTTGCATGTATAGGTGTTTCTGACACCGCCTTTAATATTTATAAATCTTATCTTGAAAATCGGTTTCAAATTGTCAAAATAGGAATATACAAGAGTGAGCCAGCCACGTTAAGTTATGGCGTTCCTCAGGGGTCCATTTTAGGACCTTTACTTTTCTTAATTTATATTAATAATATTTGTGAACTAAACTTACACGGTGAACTTACCCTTTACGCCGATGACACTTGCTTAATTTATCACGGACATTCAATACACGATATCGTAGCTCGGGCACAACAAGATCTAGACATGTTACATAAATGGTTTCAAAGCAACCTATTAACCATCAACACTGAAAAAACCTGTTATATATTTTTAAATCAAAAAATAAAAAAATTCCAAATCATGCGCCCCTAACTATTAATAATATTCCATTGATAGAAAAAAATAAAGAAAAATATCTTGGGATATGGCTTGACTCTCACCTCAGTTGGAATGCACAAATTGATTTTATATGTAATAAACTTTCAAGTCTTATGTATATGCTTAAATCTATATCTCGATGTCTACCACATCGAGTCCGCGTTATGATATATAACTCACTAGTTAAATCTCATCTTTTATATCTAATCGAAATATGGGGCACAGCTTCTAAATGTCACATACAACGTATACAAACATCACAAAATAAAATTATTAAATCACTTTTTAACTATCCACATCTAACACCTACAGAAAAAATATATCAAAACACTAAATTAATGAATATTAGACAGTTATACAATTACACTACATGCATACTCATTCGAAAGATCCTAGATGGAAATGTTCACACGGAGATTTCGTTTAAGACCAAAGGCAAGCAGCACCAATATCACAGACGAGCGCACAATTTGATTTTACAGAAGACACGAACAAAATATGGAAGCAAACTTATAACTTTTCAGGGAGTGATGCTATACAATGATTTACCGCAATCGATTAGGAACAGTAAGACATTTAATGAATTTAAGTTCAGGCTTCGCACGTTCGTGCTTAGCGATCATTCTCTTCTTAAGAGGTGAATTATGGCTCGGCAATGGGCATGGATGGGGCTTGGATTTGAATTCATTGAGTGATCATTTTGTTTTGTCTTTTTTCGTATGTTTATATTTCTCATTAAATTTTTACTTATTTACATTTTATATGTTAACTTTATATTAACATTTTATATTTAAATTTTATATTTACTGCCTATTTACATTTTATATTTACTGCATGTTTACATTTTAAGTTTACCTTATGTTAACTCTTTGTTCACAAAAGCCTGTTAGTATTATATAATGTTTCTTATTATTTATTTCTCATGTAAATGACATTGTCGAAATGAGAATAAAGGTCTTTAAACAGAATATTAATAAACAACAAACGTACGATTTCATATTAATTTCTAGAGCCAAACGGGTATTCACGTAGAGGAAATTAATAATTCGAATAAGCATACTGTTTAATTGCGGAGACGACCTGGACTCCCGGCTGTGTTGGAATTAGATTAGATATAGATCTTGGACAAAAAATGGTGTAAATACTAGAGATTAAATAGAAATTGGATTGTTGAGGATTTTTTTATTGTGTAAAATTAGGTTGTAGGTAGTTCTTGGTTCAAATTTGTTGTTGTTTCTCTAATCAGACACCACCTTTATTGAGTTGGGTGACTTAGAACTGTACTGTCTCAAAATGGACGAGACGTGAAAAACGAAATATAGTAAAAGAAAAGACATTTAAAATATTTAAACAAACAAAATTTAAATTTAACTGAGATTTTAACAATTTTAAGAACTTTAAGTGAAATCAGTGCTGGGAATTAGATATTTTCATTTACTCTCTCTTGTAAGAACATAAAACGCTGCAATGTCTCGAAATTTATGTGGAAAGTAGGAAACGGAGTGTTTTAACATTAGGTTCCCTCAGCCCACACTGCTATGTGGAAAAAAGAGTGAAACTACTTTTTAACAATAACTTTTTTTAGCCTCACGGTTAACCCACACATAATTCGGTAGGCAGAAGTAATTTAGTGTTAAAACACTTGCATTCGTCACTTATCACCGAATTCTGAAGGCTTTGCATGTTGAGTGGCGGAAATCAACGCCGCGCTTTACCTCGTTACGGGAGTGAGGAACTCAATCTAATTAAACATTTAATTGCCTCAAATGGAAATCGAACCGACAACCTGCTGCGTTTACAGTTTCACACTGTGCCCCTGTACCACGCTAGCCTGAACAAAAACTTAAATTAGTATATTTACTGTAATCGGAATAGAAATTAAAAAAAACCAATCAATTTCATTGATTTTATGTAATATTTAGAGGCGTGCCACCGCATAAACAGCGTCTGTAGTTGACTGACGTCACGTCGGTACTAGCTGATAGACGAGATGAGCTATTATAGAAGTACTTTACTCCATATGCGATATTAACGTTTTAATTAAAGTGACAAAGTAATTATATTATTGAAGCCAGTCGTGGCGCAGAGGCACAATTATATGGTTGCAAACACGACAGATTGTGGGTCCGATTCCTATTCTAGGTAATGAAATATTCAATATTTTCACTACTTCGCTTTCGTGTCGAGGCGTAAAAAAACAATATAAATAAAATAAAATATCAGAAGTTACACCTACAACTTTCTAAAAAAAACTAATCATAAACATATTTCATAAACAAAGCGTTTCATGATAGAGCTATTGAAACAACCATAGCCATTCCAAAATGGCTATTCTGAGGTTATATTAATTGACGTTACCAAAAAATGAATAATGAACTGTGGCACGTAATAACTTTTCCATTGTTTGATTTTTCCGGACTTTTAATGCTTCCGAATATAGGGCTTAAAGCTAAAGGCTTAATGTAAGTATAGCTTTTGTATAGTTTACCAAATAACGACTTACTTTTATATACCAATGTATGTATGTTGTTTGAATAGTGAATTAGTTTATTTTGTCTTTCAGACGATAGTGTGGGTTTAATTCGTTTTATATAATAATATTATCAAAATATATATATTTTTTAATTTCACGCAAGTAGCATAGGCACAGTGCCCAAACTTAACGCCACTCTTCGTTATATTTCATAAATGTGGGGATTGAACCAATAACACCGCTGCACCTCAATGGTCTCCTACTACTAGGCCTAAATTAGATTTCAAAATTTGATTTCATTGCTGAGCATTGGCTTTATGTCCTTTAAACATAATCCATGAAGTTTTTGGTTCTTTACCATATGTCGGAGATTATAGCTGAGAATAAAGAGAACGAACAGTAAATAGTAGGAGAGTAGCTCGCCCCTGAAGAAAAAGTATGAGCTTTGATGAACGCTCGTGAAGGGTTGGCGATCGCAGGGGAATGCCCTGCGTGCGCGAATCAGGGGGGGTTTCGACCGTTAGTACCGTCGCGTCGAGGCGCGGACGTGCCCTAAGATGAGACTGGCCTCGCCGCCTCTTGTGGCGACGGAGAGTGTGGCAAAGCGCGGTATTAAGTTCCGCCAGTCACACGCAATGTTTCTGGAAATCAATGGAAAGTAGGGAACGGAAATGTCTTAATGGTAATTGAGTGCCTTAACACTAGGTTCCCAGGTTCCCTCTGCCTTCTGCCTTCCTATAAAAAATATAAATTGTGAATGTAACGTGAAGTATATTTCACGTCTTTATCTTATAGCTCTGTAAGCTATAAAAACTTTTATCACTTTCAGTAAATCTTATTATAGCTTTTATGTTCAACTCATTATTTATCGTATTCAAGTGCTTATATTAACATAATCCCCCTACGGGTGTTTATATTTTAATATATAACAGTTTGGGAAAACTAAATGCGGCGTTTTGACACGTAAAAAAAATAAAAACACCTTAACTTTTTTCCTACATAGCAGATTACAGACAGACAGAAGGAACCGGCTATCAAAACACTTCCCGTAGGGAACGGAGTGCCTTAACACTATGTTCCCTCTGCCTATCTTGCCAAATACGGGTTATAGCGTGGAGCTTAAAAAATAAGTTAGATAAATAAATCATCATCGTCAGATAAATTATAAAATAAATAAATATTAAAGTGTGCAGGTGCTATCTCTTCGTAGAATATGTGGAGTCAGTTTAGCTTACTGAATCAGCGAGGATGTCGCGCTGAAATTGAAGAAGAACTTGCTCAGGTGGCGTGGACATGTCGAGAAAACCAGTGGATGTCATAATGGCAAATAAGATTTATGAAGAAAGTATGAGTGGTAAGAGAGACAGGGGGGAAACCTCGGTTAATATTCGGAAACACTGTATGTATAATACGAGAGTCATCAACCTCTTCATTTACATATGAAGAAGTGGATGACAGAGGCCAAGGCGAAAAGGCTACCGCGTTAGGGATAGATTGCCTAAAAAATAAAAAAATGTATAATTAAATTTACATATTACACATAGAAATTAATCATATCTATATTAAACTATATTTTCAAACAAAAAATTAAAAATTAAATTAAATTAGCTTCACGCTATATCCCGCACACAGCAGGGAAGGCAGAGGGAACCTAGTGTTAAGACACTCCGTTCCCCATTTTCTGCCGAATTCTGGAGGCATTGCGTGTTGAGTGGCAGAACTCAACGCCGCGCTTAACCTCGACACCAGAGCGAAGAAATGGGAATATAAATTTAAGTAAATATTTCATCTCCTCGAGTGGGGATCGAACCCACAACCAGTCGGTTTTGCAGTCACACCTCGTGCCGCTGCGCCACGACCGGCCTCATATTTTCAAACATTTACTCCATATTATGAACTTACAATAAATCTAAATATTTCGACTCCCCGAACTTTGTTAGACGCAAAGTGTTTATCATTTTGATAGATTTTGGAATATCATACGGCAATTTAGTAAATCCCCTTGTTGTATTATACCAACTTTAACTCAACTCGACTCAACTTTGATAAAGTTACAGAACAGATATCTTTATTTAATAATATGTGGAATCAGTTTAGTTCGTTCGTAGTTCGTAATAATCCTTTTCTACCCGTCATATTATAAATGTGGAAGTTAGTGAGGATGGAGGTTTGTTTTGCTTTCACGCAAAATCTACTGAACAGATTCGTTTGTGCTTATACATCATAAACACATAGGCTTCAATTTATGTAAAGATTTTGTATAATTTGAATATAATATAACAACAAGCGGACGAAGCCCGATGGGCCGCTAGTTGATAGTAAATGAATTAAGGATTTTTAGGTAACTAAAATAATAAGGTTACCGTACCTCGAAAGAAAAATATAAATGCTTATAGGCTTATATAATTTAGGATTTCTCTTTAGTCCATCTGTACGTCTGTCAAGATCATTTATTCGAGATCGCGTGGAAATATCAAGCTGAATTTGATATCAAATATACAATCCCTTAGAATACAGACAAAATCAAGCTTCTAAGTTGACGCAATCATATCTTTATATGATCATTTAAGCATAGTTCACCGCGTAAACAAAACTTATCATTATACTTCCTGTAGACCTATAGTTATAAAATTTGGAACGAAGTGAGAACTCACAATACAAAAATCGGGAAAAGTAAAAATTTATAGATATTCAACAAAACATTGTAAAATTAGGTTTCCAGTTCATTTCATCCACATAGAATAGTGGGCAGAGGGAAACCAAGCGTCGCCTATTTTTTTCGCGACATTACCTGTTGAGTTACTGAACTCAACCCCGCGCTTTGTCTATGTAAAAAAAAATACAATCACTCCATCGAATGAACGTCATCAATATCATCGAACCTACGACCATTGCATTTGTAATCAATTCATATATTTTACGTGAAATTCATCGCTGACTCATCCTGTATGTTCCAAGTAAAATTTGGTTATCTTCACTTTAACTAACTTTACTTGGCATCGTGCTGAGTTTATCGGTTTGGCCTTTTGGCTGGTCTAGTTTAGCGTGAATT
This sequence comes from Heliconius himera, assembly GCA_021202915.1. Taxonomy (NCBI): domain Eukaryota; kingdom Metazoa; phylum Arthropoda; class Insecta; order Lepidoptera; family Nymphalidae; genus Heliconius; species Heliconius himera. Next base: position 318,984 of record JAJHJA010000810.1, on the reverse strand, counting down.
CAATATTAGTGCATTCTCTTCGAGCAAAACTTCATTTATTTGTGTTTTCTATTATTTTAGTTAAGGCAGATAATGATTTTATTGACAATTTTTTGATGACACTGCGTCATTAGTAGTTACGTAATTGCAGTCAAATAGGTTCCCTCTGTCTACCCTGCTATATGCGGGCTACAGCGTGAAGTTGAAAAAAAAACAAAAAGTATTATAGTCTGAGAGTATAAAAGTAAATTTGTCAATATAATTTAGAATTTAGAATGTAAGCCATCCTTTGTTCACACAAAATGTACCACAAAGCACTGAAGAGTATTGTTTTCTTTTACAATACGCATTGTTTTTATCCATACATCATTTATATACCATTTTATAAAAACCAAAAAGAAAAGCCCACATTAAGGACGCTTGAGTTTTTCAAAGAGATAACGTTTCTGTTGATCAGACGTAAAATATTATAATATAAACCTTTTTGATTACTTTTGCTTATCCTTTTATATTTTATGTTTACCCCTGATTCCAATTTATTTTTGACTTATAGAACCATTAATTTTAGTTAATGGTTCTATAAGTCAAAAATAAATTGGAATCAGGCTCTGGCGTTAAATACCGCCACTCAACACGCAATGCTTTCAGAATGCGGCGGAAAATTGGCAACAGAGTGTCTTAGCACGAAGTTCCATCTGCTTGCCCTGCTGATATGATATATTTAAACTGAGGACATCAAGGCGGATTTCAACAAGGATTTAAAAGTCTTTAAAAGTAATGGTTGTGGATTCGATCTTCAACTGTGAGAATGAACTATTTTCATTTCTCCGCTCTAGTAGAATGCACGGTGCTAAGATCCGCCACTAGACACAAAATGTCTCGAATTTGGGCGGAAAGCGGAGAATGGAGTGTCTTGTCACCTAATTATGTCGGCCTACCCTGCTGTATGCGAGGTTAAGCGTGAAAATGACATTTAAACAACCGTCTGTCATTTAATAAAAAAATACATTAATGTATATCTACTACAAAATAAATGATTGCTTGCGTAAACTTATACTACATAGTACTGCGAAGTTTTAAGTCAATTCATCAAAGAAAAAAGTTTCGTAGAAACTTCCCGGCCCCTTTACACGTTCTCAGGAATGGCTTTTTGAACATTTTCAATGCTGAAACAAAATTCTTTCCAAATGTCAAGACGAGACTGCCTTTTATGTCAGAATTATGGATAAAGTGTTTTATTTAATATACAATCATTTTACCTTTCAAATGAAAAGTAGTCATTAGTTTTAACAAACTTCTTCTGTATTTTTTAGTGTTATTCCACACTTAGGAAAGAAAAATACTTGTTTAGAAAACGTATAAAAATTTTAACGTAGTGGGATTTGAACCCGTGCCTCCTGGAAACCGACCAGGTCGGTTTCTAGAACAAGTGTAGATTAACACTTTAAAAAATGTTTAAAAAAAGTATTTTTCTTTCCAAAGTGTGGAATAGCACTTTAATTTTTTTTTTAAATACCATTATCTCTTGTGAAATGTAAATTTTAAGTAATTATCTTTTGGTTGTGGAAATTTGTAAAAACCTCCCAACAAATAACAAAACAGAAAGAATATCGGCCGCTGCGACGTGGATACGTTTCGTTTCTCTTGACCTTGACGTATATCACGTATATATAGTCACCAGACACGATCGGGACGCTTGACGCGATATCAGTGCCCTTTTAGTCTTCTCCTTTTCATATAATTGTGTGCAAAGTTATGAGGCCGGTCGTGGCGCAGCGGCACGAGGTGTGACTGCAAAACCGACTGGTTGCGGGTTCGATCCCCACTCGAGGAGATGAAATATTTACTTAAATTTATATTTCCATTTCTTCGCTCTGGTGTCGAGGTTAAGCGCGGCGTTGAGTTCTGCCACTCAAAATAGAACAATTATTCGAACTCAGATTAATAATAATTAGTTTCTTTAAATCTCACAATGACAAAAACATTATTTATTGCGTACGTATTTATTATACGAATGGTTCAGAGAGAATTTTAAATAAATTAAATGATTTAAATAAGTTCAAAAGACGGACCTTCCCTTCGATACCAGAGCGAAGAAATGAAAATATAAATGTAAATAAATATTTCATCTCCTCGAGTAGGGATCGAATCCATCAGTCGATACTAGTTTACAGGCACACTTTGTGCTCCTGCGCCACGACTGGCCTCTGATAGTATATAGTGCCCGCATATAAATTAAGATTTACTATTCGAACTCAATTTTTTAAGACCATCCTCCATTTTCTCTTCAAATACTTCAAAAGAGCAACTATGTCTGGACGCGACTTACAACGTATATCATTTCTCACTAGTATAAGCGAGCTGCCGCGGAGGGAATTCATTCCCCCAATGGGATGCAATGATTGCACTTAAATTCTTGTTAAAATCTTAGTTAATTAAAATTTTGTTTGTTTAAATATTTCAAGCCTCCTTTATATTACGAGAAAATAATAGAAATACCGTTGTTTGTTAGTTGTTATTTAAAAAGAAGCTTACCTATTACCAGCATCATTAACAATCCTATTTTTGAGTTTTGAGATGTATTTCCTTTCTTTAATTAACATAACAATACCAAAAAATTCTTATGATATAAATATAATTAATATAAATGTGTACAAAATATAAGATACCATTTTCCAATACAAATAAATTGAACAACCGATATGAATTCATGAAACTCGTAAATTGCTTGAAAGAGAATTCCATATCCAATAAAGCACGTTCCATTTAATATTATTTGCTGTTATTAATATGGGGATCTATCTGGGTTATATTTTTTAAAATTTTATTAGCTATTTAAGGACATGGTAGATTTTATAAATAGATGTTTATTAACATTACATTTTTTGAATGTATATATAAATGTATAAATATGTCCAATTATTTTAGAAATTAAATTAAAAAATAAAAAAATCTCGACACAAAAGACTTTTAAGTAAAGCAACAACAACAAAAGAGCTGATGATCTTCAAACTGCTGAACATATTGTCGTGAAACTGAAAACTGAAATCACAGAATTTTATTTTGCATGAATTAAGCAAACGAAAGACTTAAGCTATAACTAGAACAAAATTGTTTTATTTGTTTGAGTGTCACAGACAGCCATTTAAAAATACATACAAAATCCCAGAATAAAATTTGAACCCCTAACCATCACGCTTAATCAAATAATTACATTCTAAATCTTTATTAATCCTAAGTAGAGAGTGTACGTAGGTAATATCTGAACGCCTGCAGTCTGACCTATATAGTCGTTTAATATTAATCCACATTTACATCTAATTTACCCTGAAATTATTGTTAACTAACCTGGAAAGCGACCTCATTATATATTGTGGTCTATGGAATCGGGACGATGCTACTAAGACGAAACTTGATATTCAACTCGTTTATTATATATTGAATTTGACACTAAAAACAATAACCAAAATTGATTGCACAACTGCGTGCTTAGCCGTTTAATCTAGTACATTATATTGCATGTTTACAAATGTTTTAAATAATGTTTATTATTGAGCAATAACGGCGTGAAGCTGAAAAATAAAAAAAAATATTACACAATTAAACACAACAAATAGTTTCAGCTTTAATAGTACGTACACGTACATTCTAATATCTAGCAATTAAGACTAATAGCGGCAAGAAGGTTAGGACATTAGCCGTCATGTGGGCTGGCCATTCGTGGCGAGCCTAATTTGATTGGCGTCATTAGTGACTGAACGACCTAGCCACACGGCTTGGTTAATGAGCAGAGAAAATAGTGATGTAATTCTCCGTTTCAACTTCATAGTGTTTATATATTGATACGATATATTGATGCTTGTGGTGATTCTCCCTCATGGGAATAAATTATTTTATTTCCTCGCTGTAATAACAAGGCAAACCGCGGCTTTGAGACCCGCAGCTCAACACCCAGTTTCTCGAAAATAACGAGAAACGTGAAAACTTTGCCTATCCTGCTAAATGCGGGATACAGCGTGATGCTATAAAAATAATTTACTTGCGTCTTTATTACATTAATGTCGCTGATCTTCAGAATATTATTTAATTTTACAATACAATCAGCAATCCTGAGACTATTACGTTACGGTTGTCATCATTAGAACATCGTTAGGAAAAATTTAATTTATTTCTACAAAAAATCCAGCTTGAATAACTCGTTCACATTTTAATCTTTTATTTTATCTTCAAACGTCGTCTACAGATAACAGGTAAGCCCAGTTTCCACAGCGAAAGAGAAATGAGCAGTTTATGCTTGGACAAAATGGACTTTTTTAAAATAAAATAGGTTTACATTTCCAACAAAACAGAGTTTTGTGTTTTTTGAGTACTTCGCTCCGCTCCCTAGAACTGAGCGAGTTCATAACTCTTTCTACTCTCTGGGTGCTTTACGACCGACTACTATTGGTGGGTATACAAGTATGTAGTTTACTATTGCGAGTTCAATGTAATCCTTAATGGGCTCGCTTCGCTTGCGGTGGAAACAGGGCTTTAGAAAGAGGCAACCGAATCAACATTCTTATTAAATACCATTAATTACAGAAGAATTTATTTACTTTATTAAAATCAATTTACATCAAATAATAATAATAACCATTTATTTCAGATTTACATCCATGAGACCAGTCATGGCGCAGGAACATAAATATGTGACAATACACGCGAGGTTGTGGGTTGAATCCAACTCGGGGGGATGAAATAATTAATGTTTTCATCTCTGCGACATAAGGCATGGTAACCAAGGAGTTGAGTCACGCCACTAAACACGCAATTCCTCAAGAATTCGGCGGAAAGTGGGTGACGATAGTGTCTTAATGGGAACGGAGTGTTTTAACACTAGAATCTCAGTATCCCTGCCTTACTATGTGCGGGATACATGCATTGTATACCTGTACAATTTACAATTTTCCACCTTACGTCTTAATGTTCGCACAAACAAAATTGCTGGTTGATGACTAGCGCCATTTATATATCTCGATATTTTAATTCATTTATTTATCATTTATATACATACATAAAATCATACATACATTTAATAGAATTTATATATTTTATAGTAAGTATTTGTGTATAGTACTTTTATATGAAAGCGTTCGCTGCCGTCGACCGAACCGCTAAGGAGTTGTCTTTTTCACATCTACCTCCTTGTCGACGGCAGATAATAATTCTAACAGACGATGCTTGCCACTCGATGCGCTTTATATGCGTTCCATTGTACATATATGTTTGTGGTTGACTTTTGTATACACTGTGTCGTAATTTACTATTTGTTTTTCAAACTATATGTACTTTGAAATGGTGTTGAATATACTCAGTGTTGACCGTGAGTAGACTTTTTATTCATTTCCATCAACACTACAACTAAAAATAGTAAAAAATAGAAATCGAATAAAGATAACTAAATAATTAAACATTTAAACCTAAACTTTGCGAAAATTCCGGTGAGGCCGGTGATGGCGCAGGGGCACAAAATGTAACTGCAAAATCGACTGGTTGTGGGTTCGATCCCCACTCGAGGAGATGAAATATTTATTTACATTTATCTTTTCATTTCTTTGATGCTGCTGCTGATTTAATTTATGCTGATATATATATATTGCTGATTTAATTTTGAATTTTTCTTTCCGAAAGTCCATGTCCATAAAAAGTTATATTTTTTTAATATAAAATTGAAATGCAATTACAATCCTGACAGAACAGTTTGAAGTCTTGTTTAATCCAGCCGTTTATATCTTCGACAACCCAACGGTATGTGTATGTCGTTACCATATGGTAACCAACTTTGATTCGTTAGCTTGCTAAGTGTTAACTGGTAGTCATTGCAATTTATCGTTCATTCGTCTTTGGTATTTGTACTATATAAGTCCTCTTGCTTGAAGATCCTCCACCTACATCACTGATTCCGCGATCAAAAAAATAAATATTCCTTCTACCAAAACCAGTAAATGGTGTCTTTATCTATATTTTCGAACTTTTTATTTTCATATTTATTGCCATAAACTCTGTCGCTATATATAGCCGAAAAACATCGATAATGTAATCGCTGTAGTTTTAAAAAGTCTGTGTACTTGTGTAATCTGTAATCTGCATCTTTGGCTAAAAAAAGAAATTACACTAAGTTCACATGAACGCGTACCTGCTCGCACCGCCATGCGCCGCGTGCGAGATCTACTATTTTATTTTATTTTATTTTATTTATTTTAATTTCTAAATAAAATAATAAAAATTATTTTAATTCTGTATAGACTTGTTAAGTTGGCCCATGCGGTTTAAGGCGGATGGACGACCGTTTGTCCAACCGCCTTAAACCGCGCGGGTACAAAAATGGAGGACGAGGCATCTATTGATTTACTAATAAACGAAATCGTACCTCAATGTTACAATTATTATAACCCAAATAAAGAAAAGCAAACACGGTGAAAAGGTAATCTCTAGGCTTGTTTGGATGCGTTTTTGGGGATCATTGTCATATATAAAAAGGATTCGCAGTTTTTCATTTGCTTAACCATTTTGCAGCCTTATTAAAAAATCGCTAAGGCTGTATTTGGAGGTAATGACGCTCCTGCGCATGCTGTAAGATGTTCGTAAACTGATCATGACCGAATCACAACCGGATGTAAATCTTATTAACATCTTCTATATTATCGAAGTCTAATATGGATCCTTTTAGAATTGCTCTTTTATTAAACTCCTTATGTACAAAAAAAATATCAGCTCTCAGCTACCTCATCCCGAACATTTGCTGTTAAATGTTGGGCGCATATTCCTTGCATTGTCAGGTATAAAAAAGTTAAAATGGATCAAAAGGTGACTTTAATACTGTTTGGAATTTGGCGGAGCCTGTAATCTTGAAACATATAGTTTGTCGATGATTTCGGTACTCTTGAATATTCATTTAATTGTAATACACATACGTGTTACGGGAGAATTTGAATTTAGTCGCGTAACTCTCTCCGTGCTTAGTAATATGGTCAGATATCCTCCTATATCCTCATATAATTATATACCATCTGAAATTTAAAAAAGAGAGAGAGAATAAAACCAACATTTATTATTTATTCATACCTCCATAACTATATCCATACTGATACTGACTAACAATAACGAAAACAATACTAACCAGTTGTGGAGTTGCGAAAAAATAACTTCTATTAAATATTGAATTGCAAACAGAAGCAGAAGCAGAGCAGCAGATTTTGCTTCAAACAGTGCGTGCCGTGTTTCATATCTTCTTCTATTTACATCTGACCAATTACACAAAACACATATCCTGAAGTGTTCATCTATAATTAACTAAATCCAATCTATGGGGAGACTTCTGCGTCCAAAAACGAGCATTGGTTATCAAGTAATGGGTGAATCAAAATTATTAAAAACATAAGTCAATAAGCGAAATGATAACTAAGGACTATCAAAACTCAAATGCCAACGCCACATTTTTTTGTATTGTTACGTTTGTTATAATATGGCATAGAGATTTAATACTGCATAGGTACCATTTTACGTTTATTTTAATGTATTTCAGTGTAGTGGTAGTATTAGTATTATTATTATTATTATTGAATGCATACAGAGTTTGCGTATTAATAATAATTATTATTATTATATTATGACTGAAAATTGTGTTTGTGAAGGTGAAATTGTGAAAACAATTTTTTGCGTGTAATCTTTACCAAAACGCATTTCAAAGTTATATCCTTAAAAAGTCTAAAAATTGTTATAAATTGATAGCACTATCTGGCAATAACATCATTAATGGCAACTCATCGACCAGGTTGCTCATTCTTATTTGACAATCTATTTTCACGAGCGTCCATCAAAGCTCTTGCTTTTTCTTTAGGGGCGAGCTACGCTTGCCCCTCTCCGCCCCCCTTTTTTGGACTAGTCACCGCGAGGTGACCAGTCCAAAAAAAAAACAATCTACTTGATGAGATTTTATAGGTCTTGATCAACAAGTGATGTCAGTACGTATTATGTATTTTTCCAAAATAACAACTTTTTTAAGTGAGCAAGTGCTTGATATTCTTTGTCTCTCTGTAACTATATCATCGCTTCCACTCTGGTCTCACGTTTCACACACTGATTACAGTGAGCAATTTAGTGTAGTTATTTTTTCCTCTTTTGTCTTTTTGATTTTGCAACGTTGCACAACACAATCATTTCAAAATGTACTTTCAAGATAAAAGATATGATAAACTTTTTAGTTTAAGTGTGACTTATTTATAGTTTAAGTCTATCAAACTTCATCAAAATATCAAAATTTGTACTTTTGCTACAATTCAAAGAGATGTCAGCGGCGGTAGCAATGTTGTTATCCATGGTAGCATATTTAGAGTTCGTCGTGTTACTTGCACAGTAGCAGGTAAATGCGCAGGAGAGGGCAGTGGCGACGCGCTCACTGGCGCTAGATGTGTGGTAGAGGTAGCGGAACTTAACCCACAAGCTATTCTTGTATATATGGTCGTCTTCAGGTTTCAGTTAATAGCCAGAAGATGTATTTTTTTTAAATTGTAATCGTAATTTATTTATTAAAAGAACGCGGAATCAATACATTAAGTAATTAATTGAAAGACAATTAATTACTTAATGTATTGATTCCGCCAATTCAAATAATCTAGTAAATAACTTGAATTGAAATTGTTTAGATACTGCAAACATGCCAAAATAATTGGAGAAGATCGAATAAACGGTGTCCGTAAACTGTGTTACTACAAATACACATCTGATACAATCTACTCTGTATATCATGAGATTTCGTAGATCTTGATCAATAAGTGATTTTAGTAAGTATTTTGTATTTTAACAAAATAGCTATCTTTATTTGTAAGTGGTTGATATTTTTCATCTCTTTTAACTACGTTATCGCTTTCCACCACGTTTCACGCAATCATTACAGTGAGCAGCTTCGTTTTTTTCCTCTTCCGTGTCTTCATTTTCCAAGGTTGCACATCACAGTCAAGTAGGTTAAGCATAAACTATTTTACTTTAAATGTTTGTGAGTAACTGCCTTTTCTGCCTCCTCTGTCATCTTGATTTTGCAAAGTTGTGCATCACAGTCATTTAAAGATGTTAAAGATTAGTTGCGCATTAGTTGAGAAAGAGAGAAGATTTAGATAATATTTTTTAATTTCAGTGTGTAACTATTATATATTCACATTTCATGTACCGATTACAGTGAGCAAACGCGATTTTTTCCTCCTCCGTCTTTTTGATTTTACAAGCTTGTACATCACAATAATTTATGTTTTATCTTTTATCTCTCGGTTGTGGTTTAGCTTCTACATACACTGCATTGGTTTGAGGTAGGTGTGCTGTAAAAACCGGTATTTGTACTTTTGATGTTGCTGTAGTTCAAAGAGCTGCGGCGGTAAAAGCAGTAACAATTGTTATAATGCATGGTAGCATACTTGGAGGTCATGGTGTCACCTGCATCGTAGCAGGCAATGGCGGAGAAGAATGCAAGGGCGACACGCTCACTGCCGATTTGTCATATATGCAGAGAACGATATCCCACGCTATTCTTGTATATATGGGTCGTTTTCAAGTTTGAGTTAATAGTAAGTAGATAACAGTTCTTTTATTTCAATCGTAATTTGTAAATGTTTTGATACCGCAAACATACCAGGAATAATTGTAGAGGATAGATTAAACGCTGCCAGCAGTAGCGGACTCACCTCGTTAAAAGAGACTCGGGGCGGTGTAGTTCAATGAGACCCTCAGTGTAAAATTATTTTTATATTTCACATATACATATTTTAATAAACTTTTCAATAACATCAGTGAAATTAATTTCTTTTAAAAATTTTATTTTAAAAGAAAAGATAAATAGGTTAACGAATGGCTCTTAATTAATTGTAGATCGGAGGTAATAACTTAGTTTCAGTGTAGAAAAACTTCTCTAGCTTACTAAAATGCAAATGGTTAAGAAAGATTGAAGTATAAGTGATGTACAGAGTAAGTATTCGGTAAAGTTCCATTTTATTATAAATTGAAGGATTTCTTGAACTGTTCATTTAGATACAACGTCCGCAATCATATCGGTAGCACAGACTAGTTTGCGGTACCATCTTATTTCTCGTAAAACTTGATCCTTCACAAATGCATTATAAATTTCCATCAGATTATCCAGTGCTTCAGACAGAGCGTCAACTGAAGCTTTCATCATAAAGTTTGTTTCGACTAAAAATTTAAAATTTTAAAAAGTTTCCAAATAGAAAATATTGTTTATTGTTTGATAGCCATGTATTGATGCAACAATTTTCTGTATAAAATGATCTATGAAACAAACGTTGACCGTTGACCGTTTTATTTCATCTTGGATCGAAAATTTTGCAATATGAGGTAGTGCACCCGCCATATTTTTTTTCCTTCCTTCCTTCTCGTCTCTCGACGTCAATATTGGTGGCGTTGTATTTTTAGTGGCAAAAGATATACTTTGTCTAAAATTGTGGTTCGTCCGATTCCTAAACATTTATTCTTAAAATTTTAAGAGCTAATTAAATTGAGTCTGTATATAGTACCCGCCAAAATAAGAGCCCCGAAAAGCCCTAGAGAAAGCTAATTAGCTTTCTCTAGTATTTAGAGCCAAAAATATATAAAAGGATTTTATCACTAATAGTCAAAAATTGTGAAACAAGCTTGTTCCTGATCTTGTATCTAAATTTGGTTGTGAAGGGTAATGAAAATTTTCAAGAACACTTACAATTGTCTCTTTATTTTTTATGACTACTTTAACAGACTCAATGTGCGCTCCAACGAGTATCAAATAAACGTTTTGTTTCTGTTTTTCCTTTAAGCACTTGCCATCTTTGCTTAGATTCGTCAGACGTAGACACAAGACTTATTATCTACTTTTTTTATATCAACATTAATATTTTTTGACTTTTATCAAAAGCAAAATATATAACAAGACATTAGAACGAAAAAGCAGTAAAAAATATTTTAATTAAAATAATGTAAACTACCGGTACAGGCTGCACTTATTTGTTTCTGGGGCCTCCAAACCCACATTTCCTCTTAAGTAGGTACTAAGCGGTTTTTCAAAGGCTTAGTAGTGTTTCGGGACCAGAGACCCGGGGCGTACCAACCACTCCGCCGCCCGTTAGTCCGCTACTGGAAGCCATTACACCGTCCCACTTCAAATTTGATAGTCTACTCTTTGTACTTTTTTATCAATTTTTATAGATCTTGATCAACGAGTGATGCTATCACCTATTTTGTATTTTACCAAAATAGCATACTTTTGTTTCTAAGAAAGCGCTTGATATTCTTCGTCTCTCTATAACTACGAGTATGTCATCGTTTCCACTCCGCTCTCACATTTCACGCACTGAATACAGTGAGCAACTGCGTTTTTTTCTTCCTCGTCTTTTTGATTTTGCAAGGTTGCACATCACAATCATTTAAAAATTTTATTTTAAAGTTTTTTTTAATTTAACTATGAATATGTCAACACTTACACTCCGTTCTCACATTTCACGCACTGAATACAGTGAGCAACTGCGTTTTTTTCTTCCTCGTCTTTTTGATTTTGCAAGGTTGCACATCACAATCATTTAAAAAATTTATTTTAAAGTTTTTTTAAAATTTAACTATGAGTATGTCAACACTTACACTCCGTTCTCACATTTCACGCACTGAATACAGTGAGCAACTGCATTTTTTTCTTCCTCGTCCTTTTGATTTTGCAAGGTTGCACATCACAATCATTTAAAAAAAATATTTTAAAGATTGTTTTTTTTAATTTAACTACGTGTATTTTTAATGATTTGTTAATTATTTTGTGTGCAATAATTATTATTTAAAGTAAGCAATTCCATGATTTCCTTTCTCGTCTTTTTGATTTTGCAAGGTTGCTCATCATAATCATTTGAAGATGTTGTTTTAAGAGAACTTTTTTTGTTTAAACGAAATAAAAAAAGAATAGTCAACTGTGGTTGAGCTACTACATACACTGCAGTAGTTTGAAATTATTGTGATGGTGTTTAATTTTATAGATTAAGGGTTTTTTAACAAGAATGTTTAAGTATCTACCAGTCAAGGCTTTTTTGTCATTTTATAGGAGGTGGTATTGTGGCACCCGCAGGTATTATGGCCTCGTTCCGTATTTATAATTAAAAATCACGCTATCCCGCGAAACTTTTTTTTAAAACGGAACAATGAAATGACAATATTAAAATTATACAAAAAGCTCCGACAGAAGGTAGCAAATTCCTGTGTTTTACGAAACATTTTAAAATTGCACTCGTCAAAACTTTTTAAGGTGCTGCAATTATTTCAATAATTTTGTAAATATCTAGTCATAACTGCTGAAAGTTCTACGTTACGTTCAATTAACGTTGTACTACAGATTTTTTAAGGTAAATATGCATAATATTTACTGTTAAAACATTGAATATGCAATGAGGCTTGTTAATAGTAATAATTCTATGATGTTGGTAATTTGCCCCCCTCATATTGCTTGCATTATGGTCTCAGAGTCAAATAACATACATATTTGTATGTTAACGTACATATTTGTTTCGTTATTTGAATATTTTACTTGTTTTTCTTGAATATTTTACTTGTTTTTCTAGACAAAATTTGTTGTCTCCTGCTATTAAATTCGAAGCGGAAGGATATTTTAGAGAGGATGTCGCCAGCATCTTTAGTCGGTACCAAAGAGACGTGATAGAACTTGTCTGAATGTGATTAAAAATGATCGTCCTCAAGTGAGGTCTCATATACTTTCTGAATATCTTATATATTCTAATGAAAAACTTGTAGAAGAGTGGATTCAGCGTCAAACTTATGGCCACACACTGACTGTGCAGGCGAAATAATTCCGCGATTTTTGTCATTAAGTTTAAAATACTTAATTTGGCTAAAGACGTGTCATATAACCCTCACTTTATCTAAAATTGCTAAACTTGCCTTTATTCGGTATATAAAATATAGATATTTTTTTTTATTTTTGTCGCATTTTTTATCCCATATATAGATAAATATCAAAAATCAGTGATGTATTAATTATATTTGTATTCCTTTTACTTTTCATATTCAACCTCAAAAATGAAATGTGAAAGGGGCAGCAATTTTGGTTGAGGAATGCTACAAATCAAGCATTTTTTTTAAATAATCAAACACTACACATTACAGCAAAGTGAAGAGCGAAATGAAACGGAAAGGATTACGATATTAACACTTTCAGTGTTACACGAGCGGCTTTAAGTAATGCTGCTTCAAATGATTACAGTTCCTACTAGTGCCGTGCTATTGGAACTATGAGCTCAGTTTGCCCATATTTGAAAGTATTGAAATACAAAAAAAGAAGCACATGGACTGTGTTGCGCAAATGGCAAAGTAAAATTAGTTTTATTGGTTCCGCCATCAGAGGCATTGTACTCATTGGTTTCAGGAACTGAACGGAACGGAAACATACAAAAATATAACAACCGATTATCTGTTTTATTCGTTGACTTCTTTTGGGCAACAAATATAATTCGCGATAATTTCATGCCAATTTTTAAGGAAACAAGATTTACTCTATTTATTCCTCTTCAAATTATTATGTTTTATTTGAAGATACAAAACCAAATATATCATAAGCAGGTAAGCTATAGCTGTTGACAAGTGGCGTTTATAAGTTCCTGCAAAATTATTTCGTAGGAAATGCAATAAAAGAGAATGGATACGTTATGTAAATAACAGTTCAGTAAGGAGGTCTACTGTAAAATAATAACAACTTTGTTTCATCTACACAATCAATTGATTCTGTTATTTAAAACTTCACTTATATCTTATTCCATATATATCTTATTATACTATTCAAGTCATAAAATCTTAATGAACGCTGAAAACTTCTACAGCAGAACATATGACGTTTTAGTACACAAACTGTCGATGAAGTTGCCATTGTAATAGTTGGAGAAAATTTGGGAACGCCTTAATACAGTTTTACGTCACCGAAATAATCAATAATAATAGCGTGTGTATGAAACACACCATCGCTTCATCCAATTATATTTTGGGAAGGTGAAGACGGTTACCATTTCTCAATCATGACGACAAATCCCGATACTGGTAATTAGAAATATGCTTTTGTAATAGAGCTGTTTACATGTATCTGGTGACATGTGCATGTTAAATGACTATCGTAAAATATTATTTTATCAACAGATGCTGAAACTAATAAAAAGTTAGGAGAGCGTGCAGCAGCGCTGCAGGACTTAGTACTTCTCCTTTCCATCTGCGGGGCACTAGACAAGTATAACTTGGCCCTTTTCAAGGCAAGAGTGAATAGGCATTACCTAGGTAAGCATGCTCCACTCACACACATATGTTTGCTTATCTACAGTAAAAAAAAATAGTTCAAAAAACTATTCCTCTTATCGTCTAATGGTATGTGAAAATAAAAACAAATACTTCTTAAAATGTCGACGATCATTTCATCAATATGTTGTTGATATGTATGTCAAAATAGAAACAAATCGATAGACATTAATTACATTAGAATAGAAAAGCACGTACGGGTTCATAAATAAGTAGATATCAATATAAATTATTTGGTTCGACAACATTACACTATAAAATATATTTTTTATTGAATTGGCTGATACTTTATTTTTTAATGTATAGATATGGTCTTTAAAATGATAATGTTATTAGAACACTAAAGCAATTCAGACCAGTAAATAAATAATTGTATAGTTCAAACGGGTAAAACATGAAGTGTCCTAACTTAATTAAAATAAAAATTGAATCAGCTTCACGCAGGCAGGTAGGCAGAGAGAACCTAGTGTAAGACACTCCGTTCCCCACTTTCTGCCGAATTCTTATCTAGGTATTGCGTGTTGAGTGACATAACTCAACGCCGCGCTTAGCCTTGACGCCAAAGCGGAGAAATGGAAATATAGATTTATGTATATATTTTATTTCCTCGAGTGGGGATCGAACCCACAACCAGTCAGTTTTACAGTCACACTTCGTGCGGCTGCGCCACGACTGGCCTCAACCTAACTTAATTCAATTTATTAAAGTCTTTCCTATATTCATTCATATCGGGTAGTACATCTAAGCCTAATAATCTTCGACCTGTATCTGTACGTCTCTCGTTTAGTAAAATTTAAAAAATAAATATTCTGAATAAATAATACATTTTAATTAAAACCACGAAACACGTGTTCAATAAAATATTTTTGACACTTTAAATTTAATTTTTTATAAAAATCGGTGCCGATTTTAAAAAAACTATACAAACCACCATTTCAACCACCGTTTCATGACTTTGTTAAAATTTTTCAAAATCTCTTCTTAGTGGAAGCCAAGTTTACGAAAATAAACATCTGTCCAAATTTCACGTTTCTACCATCAGCGGTTACGGCTGTGCGTGCGTCTTACCTCAGTCAGTCAGCAGTGCACAAGTCCTTTTATATATATAGATAAGTACACGTTAATAACCGGGTAGTCCGCTCTATAGAAATTATAACTAGAATATTGTTTGTAATAAGGTATTCTTGTTTCACATAAAAAGTGAATGCTAATATTTAATGGAGGGTGTAGTGAATCTACTGTAGATAAAATACCCCATAATGTATAAACAAATTACACACATTATTTGTTTGTTGGTGAATCGAACTACTTATCGAAGAGGATTACGTATCGAAGCAATTCTAAGCTGAAGATTCCGCTTTACAGTACCAAAGAGCAGATCAAGGCTTCCAATACGTACTAACTTTGTATACAAATGTCTAGATATCTAGGAGCCTAATCCTATGTGATACGCAAACTGCCTGAGTCTATCTATGAATATAATATTAGTATATTATCTACTTTTTCAGTGATATTTTTTTCATCGGGCTACGTCGAAATTCTTACATGATTGTAACAATCATTATTCTTCAATTCTTACATGATTATAACTTATTGTTGCTATTTGCATTTCTAAGAGGCGGGTTCAAATCCCGCTACGTTCAAATTTTTATGTTTTCTAAAATAGTGTTTTTTCTTTCCTAAGTTCGGAATAACATTTTAAATTTGTAAAAAAAAAATAGCATATTGTTGATCTGTTATACTTCAGTACAGTACAACACACAGGTAATACACTGTAGGTGCAGTAATTTTAATAATAATATAGAACATGAAGAAAGAGAAAAACAAGATAAAAACATTAAGTAAGTACATTTTATATTGTTGTTTTTTTCACGCTTCTCCTTTTTTCTTAGCTTTGTAATTTTTTAATCTTAACAATTAATTATTTTTTTTTAAATGAGGTCAATTTAAACATTTTTCAGAATATTTTTAAATTTAAATTAAGTTAGTGAAGCCAGTCGTGGCGCAGTGTGACTGTAAAATAGACTGATTGTGAGTTCGATCCCCACTCGAGGAGATGAAATATTTATTTACAGTTATATTTTCAATTCTTCGCTCTTGTGACGAGGTAAAACGTGGCATTGAGTTCCGCCACTCAACACGCAATGCCTTCAGAACTCGGCGGAAAGTGAGGGACCGGGGTCTCTTCACACTAGGTTTCCTCTGCCTACCCTGCTGTGTGCTTAAGACTAACTTGATTTAGAGCGTGAAGTTGTAAATTAAGTTAGTCTTCAAAAATGGCTCCGCCATCCAGTTTAAAGTTAAAAATCTATTGATATTAGCTAGCAAGCCAACTGTATCTATATATAACAGAACCAGGGCGAGTCTCCATTACTTATAGAAAAGGCAACGTCCCTCAAAATTGACTCATCAATATCCTAAGCCTAAGTCGTTAATATCAGGAATTTGGGATTCGGTAAGGATAAGTTTACACTGAAACTGATTTTTGAAAGATATATCTTTAAATATTTGTTTAACTGGCTATATATTATTATTAAACATTAAACTTTTTTATTTCATATTATTATTTTCAGCCAGAACACTTGCTTGAGACTGTTCAAATATTTATAAAAACTATACCGAATTATATATGTTAGTTGATTTTTTTATATGATTTTTATAAGGAAAATAACAAAATAAATTAATCCCTTTAAGGGTAACTTTAACAAAAGTTATTATGATTTCCCATTTGAATTAAATAATCTTCGTTTATCGAAGATTTTTATAAGAAACCGTTTTCCCAATCGAGAATAGAAATCCATTAGCCAATATTTCTAAGCATTTTTATAAAACAATTCAATACTGTAGCACCTCGGGGACGGGACCGCGACAATCTTTTTGTGATCGTGAGCGTCGCGACGTGACGCATCCCTTTGTACTGCCTCTCATTAATCATCCAGGTCTACATTGTCAACTGAACTGGTGATAAAAATTTGAATATAGTAGCGGCCCATACGTGGTTTCATATAACATACATACATATTTAAGTCCGTCGCATCAGTAGCGAAGTAACATAAGCATGTGAATGTAAACGCGATGATTGTGGGTTCGATTTCCACTCCTTCCTTCCTCGACGACAGCTGAAAGTGGAGAACAATAAGTCTCAACACAAGCTTACCTTTGTGAAGCTAAAAACAAAAAATTAAATATTTCATCAAACCTTTTGAAATTAGATATATTGATTACCAGCGACCCAAACACGGCTTATGGCCTATGTGTTATTCTGATGTATATTTGCTATATTACTGTAAAGTTTTATCTAAATCCGTTTAGTAATTTCTACGTGAAAGTCAGACATACGTTCTCATAAAATTTCACATTTAGAATATTAGTAGGATTTAAAAAAAAACAAATTTCTGGGTATTTCGAAATAAGCTTTCATAATCCACTTAAGATAAACTGCAAAGCTAAATATTCTGCACCACAATGTTTATGTTTATTAGGATTATTAACTCTAAAACCGTTTCTATGCGTTTTAAGTCGCATTACCAGCCCTGCCTGGGAATTTGATATAAATTCATTTTTCACGTTTTAATTTTTGTTTTTGACAACTGTTTCTGCTTCTAATCTAAGATGAATACTGAATTATTTTATAGTAGGTATTTGCTATAAACTTGTATTATTGAGAAATATTGTAGGTATGAACGAACTCATATTTTCGGAACAAACTTAGAAAAGGCACAGTACCACGTTTAATATTGAAATTAGCTTAACATCTAATGAGCTGAAAACACTTGAAAAACATTTTTTAAACAAAATATACATACAATATAATACATATTATCGCCTGCCGATTTATAATAAATGCATTACAAAATTATTTCTCAAATCAAACCAATAGTGTCTGATATAAAACTAGGGCATTCAACAAAACCATTTTTTCTCTTGTTATTATAAAGTAGTAGTAGATTAATCAAGTTTCACACTCTACTCTAAACAACAATAGGTTCATAAAGGTGTACATTCCGCCAAGACCGCGTGGAAGTATCTGCTAAGATTAGTACCAAATATTCAGGTCAAGTCAAAAAAAATTAAATATCAAGTTAACGCAATAAAAAAAAATCGGTTTTTGTTGCATTTTATATGAAATTCACTACGTAATCAAAACCTTTATGGGTATTTCCCGCAGACCCACAAGTATGAAATTTCTCAAGATCAATTTCAAAAAAATTGAAATTTATATTTATATTACAGATAAAAACTATGTACAACGCAACTATTTATCATTCTTTTTCGGTTTCTTAAAATATACGTAACCCTGACTCTGAAAGGAAGTACTCTCTATATTAATATAGAAATTTATATATTTCTTTCTTTATATTAGTAGAATCAACATAATTTCAAATAATATTTTGGTTTGCTATTCAATGTTTAATGGGGTTCAAGTGTTACAATGGAAACCGTATCACTATGTGGACAACATCTCCTAAAAATCTGATTTATTTCGTATATGGACTCAGGTTTGTTTTTTTTTTATATTCAATTAGTGATTAATCTCCGCCACGACACCAGCGACGACACTTCCGAATCTGATGATAACTGTGAAGCTGCCGAAAACTCCAGCCAGGAAGCGGTTGCTCCAGGAGTTTCGTGGAGGCGAAAATATATTGGATTATGATTCTTTGATACTGGCTTATGAGACCTAATTAAAATAGAGTATAAAATAAAATATATTTACATATTTGTGTTCTTCTTTCATTTATTTTAAATATCTATATAAAGTAATAAAATCAAAATAGAAAAAAATCGAAATAAATAAATGTTTGTCACATCACTCCTAATATATAGATATATTACGAATTAAGCTAAGTACTACGTTAATTGTCGCACTGTATGGTGTTGCTGTATAAATTGAAGTGAGGTCCTCAATATTTGTCATATTATATTTACCAAGCTGTATACATATATACTTCCTGTTAATATGAAGTTATAATAAAAATAATTAAAAAAATAAAATTCAATTACTGAAATAAAGTAGGTAACTTTACGTAGGAAAGCCACGGAACTCGTCCAATCAACTTCTTCAGTGACACGCCAAAAATATTTCCCTTTTACAATTTTTTCAAATTAAATTTATGTTTTAGCCAATTAGAGACATTTTGAAGATACCAATCTACCATTAACTTAGTTTAATTTATTAATTAAAGTCAGTCTAACTAAGTACGTAAATGTAAGCAGATTTTTTTTCAATTTTTTTTAAAAAACAAAAATATTTGCTTTTCGTTTTTGAAACTGTAATCACGAAATCCATTAAGCACACAACATTAACACAACAGATGTCAAATAAAACAAATTGGGACACGGATTTTATTTATTTGATTAATATTTCATGCACATTAGTTAATGAAACATGATTTTTGGTTACAATTAAAAATATTTTAAGTATAACTCCATACATTTGCCGTTGACAGATAAATATTTCAACGATACAATACGTACTTTAGTACAGCAAAATAAAATAATACAATCTAAAGCTAAAAAACACAAGGAACTTTCTTATACAGCGTAAATGTCAGTCAAGCGTTTCTACGATTATATTTAATACAGATTAAAAATATAAATATATCATATATATATTTTTTAAAAATTAAAATTCGGCAAATATCTTATTTCTATCTAATAGAAATAGTTTGAAAGCGTACAGTCGCTATGTACATCGATACTTAATACTATAGTTGACATATACTCTAAAATCATAATCTTATACCCAATAAACAGTTGCAGGAACAATGAAACATAGGTATGCTGGAAAATTATTCACTAAATGGCTATAAAATTTAAAATTAAAATATTTCCCCGATTACAAGCACATAAAAAATACAAATTTTAAAAGCAAATAAATTAGCTTCACCCTGTATCCCGCACACAGCAAGGTAGGCAGAGGGAACCTAGTGTTAAGACACTCCGTTCCCCACTTTCTGCCGAATTCTGCAGGTATTGCGTGTTGGGTGGCAGAACTCGACGCCGCGCTTAACCTCGATACCAGAGCGAAGAAATGGAAATATAAATTTAAGTAAATATTTCATCTCCTCGAGTGGGAATCGAACCCACAACCAGTCGGTTTTGCAGTCACACCTCATGCCGCTGCGCCACGACCGGCCTGAGCAAATAATAATAATGATACAAATATTTACTACGTATTTTTTATGTTGAAATAGATAATAAAAATATTATATTAATTGTAATTATTTTTTTATATATATGTCAACATAAAATATATACAATTGGTTTAATAATATATATTTATAGAATATAAATATACATAGTATTAATTATAAGTACCTACACAGTCACAGTAATTAGTGTGAAGAAAGTTGAAGTAAATTATGAATATACTGTTTTATGTAACATGTGACAAAATTAAGTTAAAAAACACATATACATATGGTTTTTTTTTAGATTCACGCTGTATTCTGCACATAGCGGGGTAGGCAGAGGAAACCCCGGAACCTAGTACTGAGACACTACGTTCCCATTAAGACACTTCCGTACCCCACGCCGCCCCCACCGAATTCTGGTGGCATTGCGTGTTGAGTGAATCAACGCCGCACTTTGAATCTTTACCGAACCTTAATACATATGTTAATAATTGGCAACAATTAATAACCTAAAAAAAAACATAACAACTTTTATCAGTATGACGTATTTGGTAATTAAGACAACTTTATAAAAACAAATCTATAATTTGATAACACTAAATATTATTTAAAAATTACCCTTCTACCCGTTAATAACCTAAATAATTTAACATAATATAAAAACTATATAATAATAAATAGATAAGCCACGAAATTAAACAAACATCATAAAATAAGAATAGCTAATATAATATTCTTCAATTCTGCTTACTCTCTATTTACATTCCGCTTTAAATTAGTAATTATAGTTTATTTTATGCATTATCTATATTTTTGACAGTGACAGCTTAATTAGTAGGAAAATACAAGATTTAAGATTTATTGTGGGCCGTCTTGGTATTAGCAAAACGAGAAACAAGACAACGAGAACGCAAGAGAAAGAATATAATTAAGCAGTACATTTAAGTGGTCAAGGGTTCTTATTATCTATTAATATTATTATATAAATGCGTTTATTGTAGACACTGATAATATTTTAATATAACACTACGTTTTAAGTTTCATTTTAATCGTCAATATCACTTACGAATTACAGTAATATAAATAAGTACCTACTAGTTAGAGAAGTCATTCTTGAATTTATTTTAAATCATTTATACATATATATGTGTTTGTTCGTAGTTTACAGATGAAAAAAAAATATGTCAACAAGTTGACAGTTCATAAAAAGTCATTTATTGTTGCATATACTTAAACCGTAATAAAATTTTTTAATAAATAATATAAACATCAAAATAAATTATATGAAAACATTATTTATAATGATAAAAGCAGACGCGTAAGAGTTATTCGAAAATATCTTGTGTATGTGTTATGTAAATGAACCCATCTGGCCGATACACGGGTCAGTAATTTTGGGTGTCGCCCCCAATAAAATATGTATTAATTTATTTCTATATGTTTTTCAAACGTTATATATCTCTTGAGAATAGTTTTGGGTCTAAATATTCTGAAATAAATGTATTTTGCCGTACTTAATATAGCACTTACTTTGAATGATCAGACGTGTGAGTTTTGAATTGTAGATAATTTACTTTGATGCTTAAGTGAAAGGGCTTCGGGATATCTTACATAAACATAAAAAAAAAAAAAACAAATATATTTACTATAAGAAAACGAATTTAGAAATGACACTATTTAGTTTTATATTCAGTGTGCCAATAGAAATATTCAGTCAATATAATCCAATTTCGAAGGCAACCTTAGACATCAAACATTCTTACTAACTAAAAAATAAATAAAACCTAAAATAAAAACCTAAAACGTATAACTTAATATTAAAAAGTATAACTCAATTGAATAGGTCTAACTTAAACTTCTACATATATTATTAATATTTTTAACGATTATTTTAAATATCACTTACTTATACTAAGTAAATTAATAACTAACAAAAAGAAAAAATTTAAGCTTCACACTGTATCCAACAGTCTCTTCCCTCCGGCAATTCCCTCTCGTGGGAATCGAACCCACAACCGCTATTACAGTACGCGATTACTCAGACGCTGACACAACGGCCTCGATTGAAGATAAAAAATTTTTTAAAAAAAACATTAAAAAATACCACTTTATACGATATATATTTGAGCATGAAATATTCTTTTTGTCAATTATTTACTTAACTAAATACAATTAATAATTAAATATTTTCAAAAAAAAAAATTAGATTTTCATACACAAAGTAGATCTAAATTTAAGTCAAATACATATTACATCTATACAAATATCATAAAATGAGATCATTTTTAAGAGATTAAAAATATATATAATTTTTTTAAGACTAAAAATACACAATACGGTTAAAATTATAATACGGAAGAGCCTGTGACAACCAGCCTTGCATTATTTTATAAAATTTGAAAAACCTTTAATTCCAATTAATAATGAATAGCATTATTTCTAATATTGTTCCGATGAAAATATGAGAAAATATCAAAATGAGCCTTATATTTTACCGAAAACTAGGTTTTTTTTTCTGCACCTTATATATTTATTAATTGCCAAAGTAACCAAACATTCAAATTTCATATTCTCTAATTGTACTTACCAGTGTTGGGTGTACACACAGAGAAACGTTCGGGTTATATATACGTTATAAAA
This sequence comes from Heliconius himera, assembly GCA_021202915.1. Taxonomy (NCBI): domain Eukaryota; kingdom Metazoa; phylum Arthropoda; class Insecta; order Lepidoptera; family Nymphalidae; genus Heliconius; species Heliconius himera. The sequence goes on along the minus strand of JAJHJA010000810.1, from coordinate 295,879 downwards.
TGCGATAGTCAGGCTGCAACAAGCTCTGTTCCGTAAGCTTAAATGACACACTCACAGATTGACAAATATTAAAAATTAAATAAGTCAGCTTCACAGCTGTATCCAGCACACAGCAGGGTGGGCAGAGGGAACCTAGTGTGAAGATACTCCGTTCCCCACTTTATACACATTTACAAATATTAAAAACTTAAAAATACTAATATAATTTATATAAATAAGATAAATAAAAGTAAACACAAAGTAAATTTAAAATCGACTGTCTCACTTCTCTCTCCTTTCTTCAAATTTTTCACAAAGCCTCCTTTATTTATATGTTTTTGACATTATGTATATCATTAGAAAATGAAACGTTTATCCTTTAATATTTACGTAAATGCAAATTAAATTACTCACCACAGTATATATTTTTAAATAAATGAGCCTAAATTCATTTTACAGATTAAATAGAACATTATAAATATATATTAAGTAATATTATATAATATTAAATGCATAAATAAAAAAAATAAAAACGTGATGAACACCTTAAAAGTAAAAAGCATTAACTCGCTTACAACAAATCGCTCCGTCGTGAGCGAATTTCATCCCAGTACCTTCCTGTAATTTTCTGTAATGTATGTGTTAAGGAAATATTTTTAAATAAGAAAAAATCAAAATTATTAATAGTTTTAAAAAAGTAATCTGAACTCTTTGTGTTCAATTGTGTATTGTATTAATAATAAAAATACGGATAATATTTAAATCAGCTTCTCGCTGTATCCCGCACACAGCAGCGTAGGCAGAGGGAACCTAGTGTTAAGACACTTCGTTCCCTACTTTCTGCCGAATTCTGGAGACATTACGTGCTAAGTGGCAGAACTCAACGCCGCGCTAAACCTCGACATCAGAGCGACGAAATGGAAATATAAATTTAAGTAAATATTTCATCTCCTCGAGTGAGGATCGAACCCACAACCAGTCGGTTTTACAGTCACACCTCGTGCCGCTGCGCCAAGACTGGCCTCTGATAATATTTAATTAAATAATATAATATCCATCGTCAGCTCTACGCTTTATCCCACAAAGCAGGGTGGAAAGGAAAAAAACTAGTGACAAGACTTTCGCTGCGCCATAGCTTCCAATAATAAACGATATAATAGAGATATTTCATTAATGAAAGACTTAATAGATTATAAGACAACCATTAACATTATTAATTAATAAGTCTAGGATTAATAATATTTATTTAGAAAAAATAAAACTAAAAATACAGCAAGCCGCCACGACATGCTGGACGACATCAGATTTGTTTACGTCACGCCGTTGTAAACAAACGAATTGACATTTTGTGTTGTATACAATTATTGGTATTGATAGATTACTAAGATATGACGTCACAAGCGACGAGTTTTAGTGCGATTTTTTTTGAAGTTATCAAATATCTAAATCTTTATTTCCTGCAGAAATATAATATATTTGATATAAATTTCTGCAGAAATATGACATTTAAAATAGTGAACGGGTAAAGTTTCATAAAAAAATAATAGCAAAAGTTGAGGATAACCAAACTTTGGTAAGCGGCAGTTGCAATCCCGCTGCAATAATATTTTAATACAGAAATTTCAGAAATTTTAAAAACTAACTACAAACAAATCGCAAACACATGTAAAATAAGAGAAAAAAAATATCATATGCATATACATAAATTCTGGGTAGAACCTACAAAAAATGATTGTGATTGTTGTGATGCCAAGCTTTTTCTCATTATTGTCAGAATAGAAGAAAACCAAAGTAATATATTCCCTCGAGTGGAAATCGAACCCACAACATTATAGCACGACGACAGTCTCAATGTACATACATATATTATTATAATTATATGTGTTTTCTTACTTAGACTTCAATATCAAAAACTTTTTCGGCATTCCTTATTAAGATTGATGGATGATAAATGATAATATGACAATGGAATGGAATATATTTCTACAATATTATTTATGATCTAATCGAATATGTAATGTATACGCGATTAATGTTTGTTCACTTACTGTCTGTCAGTTGAAAAAAATGTCTTAAATGATTTATAGTACTGATTTTAAGCCTTTATTTTAGCATTTCTCATACAACAGTATGATTATAATTACTTTTGGAGGTAATTTACATTCAACGTCAGTAAGCCAGCGGTGACGCACTGGCTTACTGACGCAGGGGCACAAGCGTGTGATTGAAAACGCAAAACGTTGTGGGTTCGATTCCCACTCGAAGAAGTGAAATATTTAATAACTTCGCTCTGGTGTCGAGGCACGCTTTATCTACTAGAGCGAAAAAAATAAAATAATTTAAATATAATCATTCCAAGTTTTCGAAGATTGAACCTACAGACATCATATATACTCGTACTGTCAAAAGTTGTCCCACGCCGCGCACGGGTCACGTCGGCCTCAATGTTATCAAAGAAAAGTTTAACAAAAAGATATTCTAAAAATAAATAAGTGTAATTGAATACCCGAATAATTACGGTATATTATACTTTCGGTCAATGAATTAGGTCTAAAGTTAGGCTTTTAAGCTTTTAATCAACTACACATATATTAAGGCCAGGTGTGGCGCAGGGGCACAAAGTGTGACTTTAAATCGACTGGTTGTAGGTTCGATCCCCACACGAGGTGATGAAATATTTACTTAAATATATATTTCCAATTCTTGGCTCTGGTGTCGAGGCAAAGCACGGCGTTGAGTTCTGCCACTCAACACGCAATGCCTTTAGAATTCGGCAGAAAATGGGAAACGGAGTGTCTTAGCACTAGGTTTCCTCTGCCTACCCTGCTGTGTGCGGGATACAGCGTGATTTATTTTTATTTTCATATATTAAGGGTTACAGTTTAAAAAAAGGCCCGAGCAATAAGAGCACAATAAGCGTTGTGTTATTTGATTTAGAATCGCCCAACCATCGCCAACGAGCGGACGTGCTAATATATCTCAGTGTGCTTTCAAAAACTGCATAAATAAACACCGAAATAATAAGGTTTCAGTAGGAGTCTCACCGAAAGAAAGACTTTTTTCGGTGAGTACATGTTTTGGTAACACGGATTAAGTTCTATGGTACTTAAAATCATTATTAAACAATTAAATACAAATATTTCATCGTTTGGCCAATATTTGCCACCACACTACCAAGAATCTCATCGAATATTGGTTGGTTTGGACTAAGAAAAAATGCTATTGCAATTTATAGCGTTATTATCATAAGAACACCATACATACAGTTTATTAAAATGTAAATCGGAGTACAATGTTTTATTATCCATTACGCGCTAGACGAAACTAAACCTTAACTAGCTGTAATAAGATTGAATTTTATTGAAATTTTATGTCATAAGTCTCGTAGTGACTCTTGCCATTTTTTTGAGCCGTGTTTGTATAAAACCTATAATCTAGTGGATAGTCGATCGAAGTTTTATTATTATTAATATATATTTATGTATGTATATATGTATATATAACATTGAAATCTATATATATAAAAGGACTTGTACCTGACTGACTGAGGTAAGACGCACGCACAGACGTAACCGCTATGCGTAGAAACGTAAAATTCGGACAGATGTTTATTTTCATAATCTAGACATCCACTAAGGGACTTTGAAAAATTTTAACCCTAAAGAGATGAAATAGGGGTTGAAAGTGTGATGTTTTTTTTTTAAATCGGCACCGATTTTTATAAAATTTGAAATTCAGACTTAAAAATATTTCATTGAATACGTGTTTCATGGTTTTTTTAGAATTCACCCTCTAAGGTTTAGAAATAAGGGGTTGAAAGTTTATATGGAAAAGTCTTTAAATCGCCACCGATTTTTATAAAAATTTAAATTCAAACTGTTATAAATATTTTATTGAACACGTGTTTCGCGGTTTTTTTAGAATTCACCCCTAAGGATGCCAATAAGCGGGCGAAGCTGCGCGCGCCCACTATTAATATAAATATGTATATAAGTATATGCAGCAAAAAAATATCTAACAACGTATTTTTTATAGGCTCTCTCCGTTCCCATTAGGGTGATTCCATTTCCCACTTTCCGCGAAGTTCTCGAAGCATTGCGTGTTGAGGGAAGGTATCGATACATAAAATGTTTTTTTTTTTTTATAAAAAAGGATACGATAACATCGTTCAGCGTCAGCAGGAGTTGCGAATCTCACTATAGCGCAACCCGGCGTAGTGAACTCTAGGAACACTACGTGCCCCAATTCGGATAACTTCTGACCGAGATTCACGAAATTTGTCGTGGGCGGCAGCTGAAAACGATACAAACGCTCAAATTTTAGAGTAAAATATTACCCAATTAGATATTTTACTCTAAACCTTAAGCCTTTTTTGGCTTTTATATTGGGTACCCTATATCAGAGGAAATCAAATATGGTACAATCGAGATATGTCAAGCAAAGTGTTAAAAGATAAACGCTAATTTGTGCATAGGTACAGGTACAAGACTAACTGACATCACAGTAGAGCACCATGGCGTCCAACGTTTCGATTTCACCTGACTATGTCAGGCGAAATTAAAAAATATAAATAAAATTAAAACAAAAAACCAGAACGAAGCAATAAAAATATTTCATTACCACGAGAGGACATCGAGTCCATAACCATCGCCTTTATGGTCAGACGCTGTACCGCAGGACAATCTCAACATCTTTGTTGTACACAAGGATATAATAAAAATATACTCACATTACTGATTTGAAGTGTAACTGGATCATTGCTCTTGTACATTTGGACATTACACGCACTGATGCTGGCTTGTGGCATATATGACATGGACGACATAACTGGCCTAATATTATGGCTGGCTATATTTTGGCCTGGCATTGGCCCATTTGATCCTGGTCTTGGGCCCATTTGGAAACCTTGGTTAACTTGTCCTACTCGTCCTACTGGGCCTACTTGTCCTATTTGGCTTACTTGTCCTATTTGTCCAACTAGTCCTATTGGTCCAACTTGTCCTACTGATCCAACTTGTCCCACTGATCCAACTTGCCCTACTGGTCCAACTCGTCCCATTTGTCCAACTTGCCCCACTTGTCCTACTTGTCCGACTTGCCCTACTAACCCTGCTTGCCCCACTTGCCCAACTTGTCCTACTTGTCCAATTTGTCCGACTTGCCCTACTAGCCCTGCTTGCCCCACTTGTCCAACAAGCCCAACAGGTCGTACCGGTCCAACTGGCCCTGCTGGTCCAATTTGCCCACTATTAGAAATTGGACACATCGAACTCGGACCAACTGGCCTTGGACCCAACATTGGACTCATTGGCCCAGTAAAGCGATTATTAGCTGATATTGGTATTCTTGGACTTGGCGCCATCATTGGCCCAATTGGTCGTGGACCCATTGGGCTATTAAGACCAATTGGACCCGACATAGGCCCAGGTCTTACTCCATTTTGGAAGGTCCTAGGATCATTTGTCTCTACTCCTGGAATAGGTGGACAGTTTTGGTAAACCATGTTCGGATTGGGAGCCCTAGGTCCTTGCATTTGTAGAGGAATCGTATTATTCAACCCTCTCGGCACAACGACAGGTTGATTATTAAAATTTGTGACCGGATTATTATGAATTTGGGGCCTATTTATGGGCGTACTTCGTGGCCTAGGTGGTCTTTGTCCGATTGGCCCAAACTGATTTGCTTGGACACTACTAGCTCTGGGCGATGACTCCCGACTTTGTTCAGACACACTATCATCATTGATTGGACTACTATTTACCGGGCGTACGTAAGAACTATCTTCTAGCGTTACTCCTAACTTATTGACCCAATCCTGTTGGAACAGGTGAGCATCAATTGTCGAGTTTTTCCCATTTAAAAAGTTTTTGTACTGATCTGCCAAATCTGGCAGCGGTTTGCCAAATTGTCCAAGCCCTGGACCTAAGTCTTGTAGACCTTTTGGCAAAAATGTTTTCATATCGACGGCATTGTTCATTGTCAGTTTTAATGGCTTCCCGTATAATTTTTGACCGTTAAGCATTGATATTGCCTGTAAAAGATGTCTTATATTGCATTTTTTAATTATAAGGAATAATATAATAAACAACTTTGGGATAAAATATGTAGGTATGTAGGATCATTCTCGTACATAAAAATCAGATTCAATTGTATCCGGCATATAGCAGGGTAGGCAGAGGAAACCTATTGTTAAGACACTCCGTACCCCACTTTCCACCGAATTTTTAGAAGCATTGCGTGTTAAGTGGCTGAACTCAATACAGACTTTTGCCTTGGTGCCAGAGCGAAGAAATGAAAATATTAAGAAATAATAATAAAAATTATTCCCTCGATTAATAATTAAATTAGCTTCACGCTGTATCCCGCACACAGCAGGGTAGGCAGAGGGAACCTAGTGTTAAGACACTCCGTTCCCCACTTTCTGCCGAATTCTGGAGGCATTGCGTGTTGAGGGGCAGAACTCAACGCCGCGCTTAACCTCGACACCAGAGCGAAGAAATGGAAATATAAATTTAAGTAAATATTTCATCTCCTCGAGTGGGAATCGAACCCAGAACCAGTCGGTTTTGCAGTCACACCTCGTGCCGCTGCGCCACGACCGGCCTCACTTTTTTTTTTTTTTTAATTTGATTAATAATTAATAATTATGGATATATTTTTTTCTTTTTTTTTCAGTTTTACGCTTTTTCCTTCATATCAATTTAGACAATGATAAAACGATGTGTACCAGTGACGTAAAACACCTCTTTCGCCACTTACTACTTAATCTTCGAGACGTTTTGTAGTAAATTATGGAACTCAACATCGGGTTTCGTATACCGGAGCAGTGATATCAAAATAAATTAAATATAATAATTCCCCCCGATTGGGGATCAAACACGCAACCGGCGCTTTTACTGTCAGACGCTGTCCTAATGTGCCACGACGCCGTCAATTATTTAATATAATACACAGTAATATAGTACATAGAATTAAAAAAATATTAAATGTAAAATAATTTCTCACCTGCACTGCTTCTAAAGGATGACTGTACATGACGTTAGCGTATTTCGTGTTGATCGTCACCACCGAACAAACTAACACTTTTCCACATAACTCCAAAACCTCTTTAAGCTCTGTTTTATCACACCGGAACTAATTTATAAGAGGGGAATAAATAAATTATTAATAATATGGAAGTACGTAAAAATAGATAATATGAGAGATATTTGAAAAAGAATGTTATTCAATCTTCCTAAAGGATATTACATTTATTATAATCCATTCAATTTACTGTATTATTTTATATTATTTTTAGCTTAACACACAGCGGAACTCAACCCACGCCTCTTGGATACCATCCAAGCGCACTAGCCCACTAAGCCATGTAGTACCAAACTACTTCGAAATTCTTATAGACTTGTTACAACGTTGTGAGCTTTTCTTTAGGGAAATGAAAATAGCATCTTTTAAATGAAAAGATTAAACAAGCTAGTGAAGTGAAAACTATGTAAACATCATCCCATTATTAAAAAAATCTGTATTAAATACTAATGATAAGATACAAGTTAAAAAATAATATGCATATATATTCAGAAAAAAATACTTAGCAATAAGATAAGATATATCTTCCATATATGGAATTTGCATAAAACCATGAAAAAAAAACAGCACAACTATATATAAATAAATAATTATTTTAATTGTTTTTATCTTCACGCTGTATCCCGCACATGGCAGAGTGGGCAGAGGGAACGTGGGTTCTCCATTAAGACACTTGCGTTCCTCACTTTCCAAAGAATTCTTATAGGCAATTGAAGGAGAGGACCTCAACGCCTTACTCTGCCTCGTTATAAGAACAAGGAAATGAAAATAAAAAATATTTCATTCACCCGAGTGAGAATCTCATAAAAGAAGCCCACGACAGCCGCGTTTGCAGTCGCTGTAATTTATATATTGTTGTTTTTTTCAGCTTTACGCTATATCCGCACACAATAGGGTAGGCAAAGGGAACCTAGTGGAAAGACACTTCGTTCCCTACTTTCTGCCGAATTTTGGAGGCATTGCGTGTTGAGTGGCAGAACTCAACGCCACCCTTTGCCTCGACACCAGAGCGTTTGTTTTTTTTCATTTCATTTCATTCAGAGTGTGTCAGGTAATTTATGTAAAAAAAATAAACTCACATTAGTTACTGTCACCCAATTTGTCAGAGGCAATTTTATACCAAGGGATTCTAAGTACTCTGTTTTCAAGTGAAATGGATTCTCATCACTTTCTAACACTTGTGTTAACACTGAAGATGTTTCTTGCACTGTTTCCCTACAATTTTTATTTTTGTAATTTTAAAGTAAAAAAAATTGTTACAATGGCAACAAATAGTTTTAAGCATATACTAAAAGAAAATGTTCAATTTAAAAAAGTGTATATTTTTGATCATCAAACCTAGTTCTGCATATAAGTAAGAAAGTAATGATGTGTGACAGAACTCAACGCCGCAATTGTTTGCCAGAGCACAGAAATAAAAGTAATTGCATTCCCTTGAGAAAAAATTAAATGCACAGCACAGCACAGCCAGTATCCCTTTACTACAATTGCTTAAGTATATACATAAAAAATCTTTTTATAATGTATAAAATATCCTATAGAAATTTAATGTTGTGTATTTAATACAATTAACATATTTGTTAGCAATAATTTATTTAAAAAAATTTAGACACTTAAAAATTTTAATACATACCTTTCATCTATATGAACCATTGATTCAGATTCCGCATCACTCTGAGAATCATCATGAGTGTCTAAAAAGAAAGCATTTTTAGCACACTTTTTTTTCACATAAAATCAGACTCAGTAAATTTATTTTTCTAAAAATCCCATCACAAAGATACACCTAACCACCACACTACCACCACAATATTTTCAATTTAATCAAAATTTAAAAACATTTAAATCAAATATTCATTGAAATATAACAAAAAAAAAACAATATAAAAAATAGAGTAGGTAGAGAGAACCTAGTGGTAAGACACTATCACAAAATTATAATTACATTTCATTAAGTAATTCACACAACAACAAACACAACATTAAAAAATTAATTTCCCCAGGTGGAAATTCAACCCACACATTTTTAGTTAAATGCTGTGCCACATAGGCCTCACTATGAACATTTATCATTATTTACTATACATTTGAAATTCACCTGGAATCAATGTATACATGAGACAATAATATATATTATTCAAGTCTTTTTTTTTTCTCTTACCTACAATTTGAGCCAAAAGTTTTCCTTCTACCTCCTTTCTTTTTAGTTTTAATAAAACTTTGTTCAATTGAGCTTTATCATTAAATTTTAACTTCATTTGGCAATTGGCTTCAGTATTCTCTCGGCTATCATTTATCGTGGATATATGGATTCCGCACTAAAATATATGCAAACATTGTAAGTTAACATAGTTTCTTATATTAAACATGTTAAGATAGCAATATAAGAACCACAGATATTTCTTCGCTCTGGCACCACAACATGGCACAGTGTTGAGTTGCACTGCTAAATATATGAGGTCTCGAAAACTATACTATACTTTTTACTTTTAGACAAAGTTTACAATATTAAATTATAAAATAAGAATATTGAAGGTTTTTTTTATGAAATGTGAAACATTTAATTGTGTATACTGTGTCAGTGATAAATTTTCTATGTAGTGTTAAGCAGTAAATAATACTTATTGTATGTAACTTTACTAATGTATAATCATATATTAAGATAATGAGCTGAAGAGTTTGTTTGGTTGAATAAACTAATCTCATAAACTCTTGTTCTAACTGGAAAATTATATTTGTGTTGGGGCTAAGACTATGGGACTAAAAATATTTGTTTTTATTATTTTTGTAAGTAATATATTGTCAAAAAAGTACTATATTGTATTATTTATAAAGTCAAATTAGCTTCACACTGAAATATATAGAATATATAATAACAAAATTAAATTATAACTTAACAGTTTTGAAAAATTATAGTTGCTAATAACTTACTATTTTATGGTTGTGTATATTATGAATACTAATTGATTTGTTGTAGGTGAAGGCAGAATTTCAACTTTATTTTAACATTCATTAACTTATTGTGCAATGTTCTTTATTTTTACCATACAATCTCCTTTGTGTGTTTTCCATATAAAAAAAAACAAGCAATAGAATACATAATACTATAACCAAATAACAGAAAAGAAAAATACCATGAATATCATACAAAAAACAAACCTGTTCTTTAATATAATCAATAACTTCCTGAGATGACCATTCATTAGATAAATTTGTTACCAACAAGGTAAAGTGCCGCCTATCTTCTCTTTCTTGAGGAACAGGTTCAGGTAAAGCGGTATCTGAATTTGTCAAAGAATCTTCATTTTGAAAATCGGAATATCTTCGTCTCTTCACAATAGATTTCGATGCATTTGACGTAATACTCATTCTTTCGTCTTCCTGTACATTTAAAGAATTGTCTTCAAAATGTTTTCGTTTTTGACCACTCACTGTACTATCGCTCGAATTGTCAATAGTTACATTTATATTTTGAGTTATATCAATCTCTTGGTCAGTGATATCCGCATTTTCTATCAGCTCCTGTTTTAATTCGGCTTTTACTGTTATTAACTCCAATTGCACTGATTCACTAATGTTATTGTTGTCATTCGGATCCATATTGGAAATAATATAGAAGCCACCTTAAAAGAGACTTAGATCAAAATATCCGGCAAAGTTAAATTACATTTTAATGTACTGGTAAACAAATAACTCGGTATGTCTAAAATAATAAATAAACAATTGCGGATATGGTAGCTATTTAAGTGTATTTAGTAATATGTATATTCATTATCATAATACATAATGTTAATTATATTTTTTTACTTTAAAATATTCACGAAAAACTAATACTGTGAAATGTCAATCCTGAAAATTTGTAAATGTCAACATACTGTCAATTGTCATATTCCTTTCTTACGTTTAGAAACTAAATTTTTAAATAAGACTTTTGACATTTTTATAATCAAAATTTTGTATTAAGTAATAAATATAAAGATTATAATATAAAATATATGAGTACAAGGTTAGGTAACAATACCGGTTATTGTGATACTAAGTTCGCTAACGATATTTACTTTCATCACCTAACGTGTACTGTTTTTATAAATAGATGAAAAGTAAAGAACAAAAAATACAAAAAAATATCATAAAAATAATTACATATAGTTTTTTTTTTTGTATTATAATAAAAACTATAAAAGTAGTTATTGCAAATGATAGTTAATAATATGTAGGTAATAATGTTACTAATGTGAATTATATGATTAGTTATATATTGATCTTTTTTAGCTACATAATTTATCGTATTTAGCAGCAAGAGTAGATTAATTAAATTCAGTGTCAAAGAACTCCGTTCCCCATACTTTTCCGCCGACATTTAGCTATTCCAAGTATTATAATGACGGTAAACACGACTGGTTGTGGGTTTGGGCCAAACTTGCGGAATTGAAATATATATTTAAATTTATATTTTCATTTTTTCGCTCTCTGATGTGGGAGCAAAGCGTGGCGTTGAGTTCTGCCACTCAACTCGCAATGTCTCCAAAATTTGATGGAAAATGAGGAACGAAGTGTCTTAACACCAGGTTCCCTCTGCTTACTCTGCTCTAAGTGTGATACAGCGTGAAGTTGAATAATATAAAACAACTATCACTAAAACCTACAACATCTAACAATAGTACATCTAGGTATTCAGTACACTTCCATATAAATTCGAACAATTGTATGGATGTTATTCAATAATACTCAATTTCTATAGCCCACTGTACACACTACACAGATAGATAGACAGATCTATATCAAACATGTCCTATTTGTAGAATCTGGATCGAATTTGCATATTACCACTACTCTACGGACTAGCACTTAAAATGGGTCATTAGAACCTCTTTTACCCTTCCGAGTCCGACGTAACTAAACTAAATGTTTATAAACCAAATGAAAACGATTTTTTTTATTTCTTTGGAAATAAGATTATTTGAGAAAGCATAAAATATTCAGATAGGTAATTATTGTTTGTTGATAAAAAATATCAATATAAAAACTACAGTTAAAAGAAACGTATAACCGCAGATAATATATATTCAAACATTTTTAAAGTGTTATTCCACACTTAGGAAAGAAAAGTACTTATTTATTTTTCTCGGTTTGCAGGAAGCGCGGGTTCGAGTCCCGTTACGTTCAAATGTTTATATGTTTTCTAAATAAGTAATATATATTTACTTATTGAGGCCTTCGTAGCGCAGCGATTGTGACACAGCGATTGTGACAATTGTGGGTTCGATTTCACGTCGGGTGAATGTGTTATTTTCATTTCCTCGCTTCTAATATTAAAACAAAGTGTTGAGTTCTGTCTTTCAACACGCTATATCTCGAAATTTGGACGGAAAGAGTAAAAAGGAGTGCATTAATGTTAAGGCAACCTAGACAGGTTTCTTCAGCTTTCCAAAAAACTTGTTTATACAAAGTCAGTATTTAATTAGATAATTTATTAAATTTAAATTCGGTGTTTAGCATTTATATGGAAATATCCTACTTATAATCAGTATAAGTCTGAAAAAATAGGTAAATAATTGAATATTTTAAAATTGATTAAAAAAGTATTCTTTTAATTTTAATACACAAAAAGGAAATGCGAAACAACATTAAGCTTTTAACTAATTTGATAAAAAGGTTCAATTTTGTTCAGTTTGAAGTACAACACGATGAGAGGAAACCGCTACTTACTTAATTGTATTGAAATTTGAAACTTTAGCCCAATGTTTAATCTTATTTTAATTGTGGTTCTCAGGAAATAAATTTGTTTCGACGATACAATACATGAAAACTAAATAGAATAGAATGAAGAAAACCAAAATTTGTCAAAAAAAAAGACGTCAACACTCCACATTATGCAACTTAGTCTCAGCGTACTTATTTATTACGTCTGCTTGTACTTTAGAATTATTTATTTTCTCATCAGAATTACTTTCGTGATCTAATAACATTATCATTTTAAAGACTGAAAGCTAAAGTTTCAATCAACTCAATAAAATACTTTTTGCAGCAATATTGTCGCATTCCATATTTTATATTGACAAAATGAAAACTGTCTTTAAATCGGTTCAACCGTTTCTTCGATTCTCCGATTATGCAGAAACCACACAGGCAAATAGATAAAATTTATAAAGTATAGTTGACAAATAGATAAAATTCTTTGACATAGTTTCGAGTTTTGAATGAGGAATAAATAATACTAGATCATACAACACTTCATAATTATGTACATATAGCTTCCATGTACAGACAGAGAGAAGTTACAGTTTTATATAGATGTGAAGAATATATTATGTATTGCTATATATATATATATATATATATATATATATATATATATATATATATATATATATATATATATATATATATATATATATATATATATATATATATATATACATAACATTATACTCACCATAGAGGCATAAAATTATCGCTTTTCAATATAATCTTTATATTATTATAATATTTACGCCAAAAAAAAGCGTGACCGCATGAAAATATAAGGGAATTTAATGAAAATAACCGATCTGTTGGCTATTTGTACCTGTTGGAAGCAGATCCCGGCAAAAAATTGCAGGTAACCTACTGAGGGAGCGCCGTCGTTACGATAAGGCGACCCCATCTGAATATTTCGACGAATAACTTTGTGAGGAAACGATCATTCTTTTTTTTTGGGTAACAGCTTTTTGTGAGGACCACGGGTGTGCCATTATGTGTGATGAAGCTTAATATTATACACCGCCTTATCTATTGAAGTTGTTGACGCTAGAAAAAAAATATAAATAAAAGGAAAGGAAATCTTTTATTTATATTTTTTCTAGCGTCTTATTGAATCCCGCACGTAGCAGAGTAGGCAGAGGGAACCTAGTGTTAAGACACTCCATTCCTTACTAACCGCCGAATTCTGTGGGAATAGCGTATTGAGTGACGGAACTCAATGCCGCGCTTTGCTTTGTTACCAAAGCTAAGAAACTAAAATATTAAATACTTCATTTTCTTCTCGTAGTCAGAGAAAACGGAGAAAAAAAGAAAACAGATACAGTGTGAAGCTAAATTAAGTGATCTTCCTCGTTATCAAGTCTCGAGTCAAGGAATGGAACCCACAACCTGTGGCGTTAGCAGTTGCACCCGCACGCTTGTTCTAGACTAGTCCTAGTTGTGACGCAGGGTCACAACTGGGTTCAATATATAGGTACAATATATTATGCAGGTACAGTATATAAATTCTTCAAGCGTTTAAATCATATAGACAAAACACTGTATGACGTTTCTCTTAATTCTCTTTATCTACTTTTTTAATTATACAGGCGTAAAAATATATATTTTATTACTGTTCAATATAAGTATCATAAATCATAACTAAATATCGGATTATACGTATTTGCATGTTTGCATATGCAAATGCATATAGTTCTGTTTTAGTAAAGTTATTGCATATTTTGGGACATTCGATAGTTCTTATTTATAGTTCTTATTTCTATGATATGTGTATACATAGAGGTACACGTACACGTAATTACTGAAATTAAATGCAGTTTTGTATAGTAAGCCCGGTCTCGAGGGAATAAAGAAAAAAGATGCATTTAATAATCATTTGTCAATCAGCACTATAATAAATGGGTGTAATTGTTTTAATTTATCGTTTATTATATGTTAGTAGATATGTTATTCTAATTTTATTGTATGTTAAAATTAGTTTGAGCATATTTCGCCCTTTGTTATTGCATATATGCACTAAAATCCGATATCTATTCATAACCATCACCTAAATGTATGAGTTCATATCAAATTCTAGATCGTTCAGTTCAATTCAGTTATAGCGCTTCGAGCGTCCCGTGCTAGATCGTTAGTAATGACCAATTTATTAGCAGAGTCGAGATCAACAATAATTGTATATTTCTCGTTTAATTTAATTTAAAGATGTTATTGGGATTTTATTCAGATATAAAAATATATAATTTTAAAATAATTTTTAAATTACCAATATTTTCACACCTAGCAACATATCAATGTATTTACCGCATCAAATTGCTCTTGTTTAATAACTTAAGTTAAAGAACTAAAGTATTCATTATTTGATTATAATGTAAGTAGCATTACTTTGAACAAGAAGCAAATGAAATTTAAACTAACTTATATTACTTAATAACGTTCATACAGAATATATATTTTCATTTTACAATGGCAGCAAATTTCGTACATCAAATTTGACAGTTTGAACTTTGACAGCTGTTATTTAAATTTTGTTGATTCTCATGTGTTTCAGTATTTTGTAATCCTTTTGTTTTTGAATAAATTTTAAGTTAAACAAAAAAAAAAAACTAAAAATAAAGAAAATTTACACGTATTCCTTTTACTATGTCAAAAATGGATAATATTTTGTACGTGAAAGGAATGAATCTTGTAAGTATACTTTTTTATTTTAGTCTTAAAAGATGGTTGTTTATGTCTCCAATAGATTATACAGTGTAAATATCTCTTCACGTATTATTCTAAGATCTCATACATTTTTGATTATAAATAAAAAATGTGACAACAGTGAAGGCAGTCTAATTTTAACCAACAAGTTTTTTATCATTTGCGCTTATAAAACAAACTTTGATATTTTAGTCTGAATCCGAACGAGATGATGAAGAAGAAGAAGATATCTGGGATGATAGTAAACTAAATGATGCTTATGATAAGGCTTTAAGGATAGCTAATGCAGAGGTTGCTAAAAGAGTTGCTATGTCAACTAATACAGCTCCAAAAACTGAAAATGGCAAGTACCTACCATTTAATATGCCTAAAAATCATTTTATACAGAAATATCTCAATTTAAAATAACTACATTCCTTTTAAAAATCCATATCAATTAAAACATTCCATAAGCTATCTTTATTAGTGAACAATATGATTTACTAAACACTAGATAGAGTTCTTTATGAAGTGAGACTTTAAATGCATGAACTCTGCCACTCAATGCACAATCTCTCGATAATTGACCAATTCACATTTGGAATAGAGTGTCTTAATACTAGGTTCCCTTTGCCCTTCTATATACCTTATACAGTGTGGAGCTAAAATATTTTCCAAAATTTTCAGATCCTAAATCGAAATCTCAATCTAATACAAAACCACAGAAGAAAGATAAATCACAATGGAAAGCTGGCATGCATTGTCGTGCTGTATATGAGGGAGATGGTATTGAATATGAAGCGCTGTTGCTAAGAATTATTAATAACAAGGAGTGTGTTGTTAGATTTTTAGGTAAGACTATCATATTTATGTAAACTTAACATTACTAATGTTTTATTCAGACATGAAAGAAAAAAACCTATTTGGTAACACAAAAAAAATTACTCAAAACCATACTTTTGAAAAACTGTCTTAGTGCTTTAATTAAATATTTATTTATTAGCTTTAGAATGTGTCATGTGTCATACACAACTCTTAGGTATTTCTACTTAAAGACATAAAGTCATGTATATAAGCTAGTTACTTTTTTTTATTCTTTGTCACATTTTACAGGATATGAAAATTCTGAAATAGTACCAATTTCCTCACTCAAGTCATCATTAGGTAAGATGGAGAGAACCCACCAGATTGAAGACGCATTAGCCGATAAAATGGATGATTATAATAAAAATAATTTATCCAATGTTGAAAATATGGAGTGTAGCGATAGAGCATTGAGTCCTGGTAGTACCGGTAAGCTTTAGTATTTTTTATTTTATTTTTTTATACCTTCACGTTGTACCCTGCAGGGTTAGGAACCTAAATGTTAAGACACTCTGTTGACCACTTTCTGCCGTATTTTCGAGACTTTTCATGTAGAATGGAATTTTCATAATAATAGAAATAAAATACAGCAAAATAGACACAGATATTGTGGAACAAGTTCACAAATTCACATACCTCAGTAGCATCGTGTAAGAAACAGGAAGTAAAGAACAAGACATCTTTTCACGAATTGCTAAGGCTCGAGCGACTTTCGCGCAACTACGACCCGCCTGGCAGTCACGTAAATTAACCCGTAGAGTTAAACTCGGGATTTTTGGGTCTAATATAAAGTCAGTGCTGCTATATGGGTGCAAAACGTGGAAGGTGACCAAGACTGTGTCGCACCAGCTTCAAGTTTTCTTTAATTGATGTCTTCGCCAAATTATTGGTGTCCACTGGTGCAAACAAATTTCGAATTTAACCTTCGTGAACTTTACCGAGAATCACCGATCGACCAGGAAGTCAAACGCCGCAAGTGGAGCTGGATTGTGCACCCGCTGCGCCGAGGTCCTGACCATATCCCGTAACAAGCTATGGCCTGGAATCCTCAAGGAAAGCGCAAACGTGTCCATCCCAAGCAAACTTGGCGACGTTCAGTTTTAGACGAGGCCAAGAAGATTGGCAAGACATGGAGCGAAATTAAACGAGAAGCTCAAGATCGTGCAATATGAAACTCTGTGGATGCCGTCTGCCCCAACTTGGGGACATAGGAATATAAAGAAGAAGACCAGAGCAACAAAATAAAAATATTAGAATTCCAATAAAGAGATAAAAGTTTAAAATTTCAAAATATAATTAGAGCTACATGGAATGCTATTACGGCTTGTTTATGTACATATTAGTTAACTATTTATGCAATAAGTAACAAAAAATACATTGCCGGATATATCTCAAAATAGTAAATCATCATGAATGCAGTATAGACGCATTTGCTGAAATATGATATATATATTTTGCGGGAAACATCGTTAACCTAATTAAATCTTTTTTCATATTTCAGTGTCATTTCAAAGGAAAAAGAAGTCCGGTAAGAAGAAAAACAAACAGAAACCAATGAATGGTTTTAATTTTCCAGAAATGCCAATGCCAGATCTAGCTCAATTAAGAAATGTAAGTAAATTATTTTATATATAAGTTAAAATGTTTTATAAATCTATGAACGCCGGCTGCACGCACGAAAGAGCATGACTCTTGTCACGTTCCGCGTGAGCCGAGAGTGCGAGTGAGAGCGCAGAATAAGCGATAGTGAGACACGATCAATCTATCCGTTCCCATTGTGACTTGTAATTAATCTTTAAGTAACAAAATATTTTTTTTATTTATTCATAAAAGCATGCAATTTTACTATTTTGAGTAATATTTTTTTATATATAAATTTTAGAAACAACTTACCTGTATTCCTCTTATTGAACATACTTATTTCTATTTATATAAAAATATATATACAGGGTGAAAGAGGCAGCGCTCCATTTACGGAAACAGCATATAGGGTAAAATATTTCAAACCTATACCTAAAGAAATTAATCAAGATGCCTCAACAGTTTGGACGTAGGATTTTTTTTTTCATTTCACGATTTTTATCCATACCTGTATTTCGTGTGACGCGATTACGTATAGATCCCAATAACATAAACACTTACTACTACAAAAATACTACTAAAGGTTAAACAACTTTTAACTTTATCGCCAATACATACGACTCGATTTCGAAATGAGGCGTGTGCGGCGGTGTTCCTTTGATAGGTTTATGTGTGCGTGCGCCATCCTTACAAATGGCGTTTCATTTTAAAATGACAATCTTATTATTTATTTTGTTTGAAAAAAAAAACTTTTTTATTTTTGGGAATTTATTTTTTTCTGAATTATATTAGGCTTTTATAGAGTAGTTAAAACTGTGGTTTCATTTATTGTGGTGCTGACACTTCCACCCTGTATATAAAAATTGTTCTTTTACTTTTTACTGTCTAATATTTCATATTCTTTTAACTTAAGCGTTATAATAGAATACATTGTCTGTATATATATTTTTTTTATTATTTTAATTTTTCTTCCATTTTTCATTGTTTCCCTGGCATACCAGGGAAAGCAGAGAGAATATCAAGCATATCTGCATTATGTCTTTACAGAATAAGGAATTGAAAATAATTCTTGTGGATATCAACCATTTATAGAATTCCACAATGAAGTAAATGATAAAAGTCAAGTTGATTCTAATCAATTCAAATATAGGCATTCCTCCAAGTAGAAATCGATACCACAACCTTCGTCTTTACAATAAGAGGCTGCCCCATTACGCCTTTCACACAGCATCTTCTTGTAAAAAAGTGATTTTGTGATTGTTTTGGGTTCTATTACATTAATAAAGGCTCCCAATAACATTTTTTCTTATTTTAATTATCATCTTTTTTTTATCTTCCATGTACAGACCTTCCGATTTATTAAGGAATTTTTAAGTTTATGTAGAGATTATACACAGTTGGTCTATATTAAAAAAATAAGCTAAATATGAATCTAGTATTTAATATGCTATTATTTATTTTTAGCTAGGAACCATAGATATGCCGATTCCTCCACCGCCATTGGGTCTAAACAGTGGAGTAGACAACGAAGACCAGGCGGTCTCCTCGATGCTGCTCAGTTGGTACATGAGTGGTTATTACACTGGGCTGTATCAAGGCATGAAAAGGTATTTGTTTGATTATTTTTATATATTTGTTTTCTTCTAAGGAAAATATTTTGGAATGTAT
This sequence comes from Heliconius himera, assembly GCA_021202915.1. Classification (NCBI taxonomy): domain Eukaryota; kingdom Metazoa; phylum Arthropoda; class Insecta; order Lepidoptera; family Nymphalidae; genus Heliconius; species Heliconius himera. The sequence goes on along the minus strand of JAJHJA010000810.1, from coordinate 276,283 downwards.
AAGTTTTTTTATGTAGTGGAAGTCCAACCTGGCCTCTTGGTAATGTCCAAGTACTCTTTAGTTTCAGTTGATTTTTGAGTGTGGAACTTGTAAAAAATTTCTTTATTTATGCCAATAATAATGAAAATAAGAATTGTGATGTAGCTCTGTAAGAGTTGCAGGTTCGAGTCCTCCGACAATCAAATTGTTATTTTTCAAATATTTCCTTAATATTTAAGTAAATGTTTAGTAGTATTTAAGTAATTTTTTTAAGTTTCTGCTCATTTTGGTTCACAATAATGTTTATTTATTATATTAAACTAATTTGGTAAAGAAAAATAAAATACTGAACACTCTTAAACAACTATATATTTATAGAGGTGCACTATTTTATTTTACATATAAAAAAACTTATAAAAAGATTTAAATTATTATTAAGTTTAAGCCGTCGCACACAGGTGAAATTTTCACGATTGATTTGCCAATATGCAAAAAATAAAGTTACTCTAATTAAAAAATAGTAACCTAAATTACCTACAAGATTTCTTTATCTATCTATTGGTTGCTAGTAAAAAGCTTGACACTTTTTATATTATTACTTACATAGATCAACAATACAGGCATTGTTTAAAGGAATGATATAGTATTATTTTGAATTATTTTTAAATCACGTTTGATATTTGTTTAGTTGATATTAGAACTAAACCATTATGGATTTCATACCTTCAGAGAGTAAACGTCTTTACAAAAATATAATAAAATATTTTTTAAACATTTTTAAAGTGTTATTCCACACTTATTAAAGAAAAATACTTATTTAGAAAACGTATAAAAATTTTAACGCAGCGGAACTCGAACCCGCGCCTCCTGGAAACCGACCAGGCGCTCTGACCACTAAGCCATGCGTTCTCGCCAAGCTGCGTCGAAATTTTTATACGCTTGTTACAACTTATTTATATTGTTAGTATCTCTGTAGGGAGATTTTTACAAATTTCCACTACCCAAAGATAATTACTAAGAATTATCGTTTGGCCAGAGAGAATACTATTTTATAAATATTTTCTAAACATTTTTAAAGTGTTATTCCACACTTAGGAAAGAAAAATACTTATTTACAAAACGTATAAAAATTTGAACGCAGCGGGACTCGAACCCGCGCCTCCTGGAAACCGACATGGCTTGGTCAGAGCGCCTGGTCGGTTTCCAGGAGGCGCGGGTTCGAGTCCCGCTGCGTTCAAATTTTTATACGTATTCTAAATAAGTATATAATAAAATAGTTAACATTCATTAGGATTGCGAAGATACGTCGTTTTAAACTTAAGGAGATATTTTATTAAATGATTTTTATACTTATAGTAAAAAAGTTTATACTTATCTGCGCTTAATCCGTATTTTTTTATTATTTTAATAGTAAATTCCAGTACCTTTTATATGGTACTAAATTTGGCTGCGTCTACTTAATATTAATAACCATTTTCAGACGATTCCTATTATACTTGTAGTATACCAATTCGAAGAAAATTGGTAAAGTTTTACTCGATGAATGAATGTAATGACCACGGAACACGATTACCTCAAAAACAAATAAAGTCTTATCCTCAAGATTATATATTGAATACACCAATATTTGTGTATTAAGCAGATTTAAAATTGTATATATTTGTTATGTATGGACGTGGTAATTAAATAAATCTGTATTCTTTACCCATACACTTATGAAAAATATTATTTCCAATCAATTAAGGCAATATTTAAACATAAATATATTTATTATAATATTGCCCAATTTTTAAATGAATTTCACCTGTGTGCGTCGTGGGACAGTTGCACAGCGTGCGACGTGAACGTGACGCTCGTGGACGGGAGGTTGACGACGACTGGTTTCACAATTTTTTATAATAATTTTAATATAATTTATTTATTTACAGGGCAAGAGAGGGGCACACTCATTAATCAAACGAAAAGACAACTTTTTTTTTTAAATACTTTATTTTTAAGTCACATAACATAATAAACTAAAATAAAAATAGAAAATGTTGTTATCATTTAAAAATAAATTAAGTTATGCCTCCGATGTCTGTCTTTAAACTATTATATGTACAAAATATACATTTTGATAAGTCAATGTTGTTTTTTTTTATTTTCTGTTTGGTGGGTTTTTGTTTGAGGACAATGTGCTAAGTATTTTTGGCTCATATTGTATCCCATATATGTCAGTGTATGCAAAAGGAACCTGGCGTTAAGACACTCAAATTTCATTCCCACCAGTTGGAATTGAACCCACATCATCACTTCACTCCGCTACAAACGCCTCAATTCAACGAAATGGAATAGATTTCTCTTTAGGAATTTTATGACTGTTTTGAACCTTGATCGATTATTTCGATTTAAGTTTTTAAAATGAGAGAATAGAATGTTAACTAAATTGGTTGTAATTTTTTTTCAACAGATTGAATAAACAGTAATCACTGTCAACCCTAGGTTCCTCTGCCTACTCTGACATAAAAATAATTTATGTAAATTGAATTCTATATATTTCATCATTTATATATAATATCTTTCACTTATATTATCTGAACAAGAGAGCCAACCCTTAGAGCCTGTCCACAAAAATTGTATATGCCTATTTTTTCATAGACAACAATACACTAGAGCACTTTATAATAAAAAAAAAATAATTTCAATAAATTGTTATGCTTTTTTTTTATTATTTTAACTAGATTTTATTAAGGAGAGTTCTCTAATTTATTATTGTCTTGTTTTATCTTTCGATGGGCTTGAATTATAAACTGCCTAATGATGTAAAATATTAAAAATATGTTTTTAAATGACTAGCTACAATTTAACATGTCAATATAAAGGTTTGAATTTGAGGAATCGATTTTTTGTTTAATATCGTTTTTGTTATAATTCACGATTATTATCAATGTATAGGCTGTCGTTATTTTAATTTTTATAAAAGAATTATAAGAAAGTATTAACAATATCTATTTTTAAACTAACATGTTTTAGAGTCCGTACATAATCTTTAACAAATTATAATTTGTACAAAATAAAATTTAAGTTGCTTTTTCAAAATTGTTTTGATATTTGTTTCATGATGCTTCAGTTTTATAATTATATAAAATAATTAGAGATTTAACTAATTTGATGTAGCAACTTATTATGGATATTAATATTCAATTGTTAAAAATCAGAAACTCAATAATAAAATAATATATATTTAAACTTAAATTAATTAAACATGGCAAAGAAGTCTTACATATTAAAAGAAATTCGAAGTTCGAACAGTATTTACAATAAATACCACAATTTACAGAATACAGATAAAAATATCTTATTTTTTTATATAAGCGCTTTTATATTTATTATTATGCAAATCAAAATAAATTGACAAAATAATATTAATAAATTAAAAAAGTTAAATCATTAACTTTCATTTATTATAATAATTGTGACCTTTAGCCATACAGTGACATTAACGTTTCCGTTTTTACGAAATAAGACGTATTTTTTTAGTATGATTCAACTTAGTATAAATCGAAATTAAATTTTAATTTAAATAAAATTTTATATGATTTATATATATATTGAAGTCATATTTTTAACTTGTATTTAAAACGGATACATTTGAAAACAGCTTACAAAACACGTTGACCTTGATTTTTGTTGTATTTAAAAATGAAATGAATGCGTCATGTTGATCAATTTCTTAATTATTAATACAACATCCTTTAAATATATAAGAATATAATATAAATTATTTGAAATTTACATTTATCTGTCAAAAAGTTGCAAAACTGTATTTGCTTTTAAAAATGTAGGAACTGTTAAGGCAAACGTTGGCATACAAACATCTTCATTTAAAAAAAGTGCATTTTTGTTTAAATATTTACAAAATACTAATTTTATTATCGAATCATTTTAGTCAATATTATAAAATTTATTATTAAAGTTATACATTTAATAATGTGATTTAATATAAATATATTGTAACATGGATATTTGTTTTTAATGAATACTTTGAAGTATTAGTTAAACCAGCGTGCTAAGCTCATGCGCGTCGTGGCTGAGGTCCACGGTGGCGGGCGGCACCCCCGCCGCCTCCGCTGCGCCTCCGGGCGGAGTGCTCGTCGGTGGCCTGGAATAGAGAAGGAAAAATGCATTCGATTATTGTGATTATTGAGATACTAAGCGCGGCGTTGAATTCCGCCACTCAATACGCAATGCCTCCAGAGCTCGGCGGAAAGTGGGAAACGGAGTGTCCTGACACTAGATTCCCTCTGCCTAATCTGCTGTGTGCGGGATACAGCGTTAAGCAGATTTATTTTTAAATGCATTACATATATTTTAGAGATGGGATGGCGCCTGACTGTAAAGATGCTTGTGAGTTCGATCGCTGCTGAATGATTATATTCCATTTATTTTCAAGACAATGCTTATCTATATTTAAAATATTTTTATTTTAAAGATTACATAAGGCCTGATATTTTAAATTCTGTTACCCAATACAAAATATTTTAAAAAAAGCAACGAAAACAGCAAAATATATTAGAAGACTTTAAGTATTCAAGTATATACACTATTTATTCTTGTGGTGTAAAATAAACGGCTTGCAAAAAATAATGCGGTTTCCATACCATACTCGTAACTGGTTGTGTATTCAAGTGAGCAAAATGAGACTTAAGTATGCAGCGTACATTCGATCTTATTATAAAAGAAAAATTTGTGGAATATCATATGTTACTTGACAATAATACATATATATATATATATGTATACTTAAGGTGCAATTTTTTTTTAAAATATTGTTTGTAAAATATATATTTTTAATTTCAACATATATCTCATACAGACTATAAATACAATGATTATAGAATCGATCTCAACTTGGATATAATATTATTTTTTAATTTTCTCGCTCTGGCAAACAACGCGCAACTTTGACAACAACATCGGGTCACAAAATTGGACAAAGCCCGAGAAGGAATTATCTTAACACTAGGTACCCAGCTATATAGAAAAAAAAAGTAAATTCTTTTTAAAAATCCTTAAAAATATAAAAAAATCCTTGAGGCCAATCGTGGCGCATCGGCACGAAATGTGACTGTAAAAGCAACTGGTTGTGGGTTCGATCCCCACTCGAGGAGATGAAATATTTACTTAAATTTATACTTCCATTTCTTCGCTCTGGTGTCGAGGCTAAGCGCGGCGTTGAGTTCTGCCACTCAACACGCAATGCCTCCAGAATTCGGCAGAAAGTGGGGAACGGAGTGTCTTAACACTAAGTTCCCTCTGCCTACCCTGCTGTGTGCGGGATACAGCGTGAAGCTGATTTAATTTTAATTAAAAAAAAAATAAACCAAACTCACCTAATAATATAAGGGCCGCCCTGTTGCAAAAGCGTAATAGGATGCGTGTACTGACCAGGGGCGGTCATACTGTGAAAGCTCAAATTTCCCACATTATTATTTAAATGGCCGTTCATTATAACACCGTTTGATGTATTAACAGTACTAGCGTTTAAATCTTGAGTGCGAAATGCTTTAACTAAATTAGTTTTTTCTTTTTGCCATACAAAGACGTTGTGGACCATCGCACAGCCGCAGAATACAATTCCTACTCCGATGAAAACCGATGTCACTATGGCGGGTGTTGAGTGGAATTGGATGAATGTGTAGAGTATTATACCTGGAACGAGAAATATTATTATTATTAAGTTATTATGTTATCATATTATTATAAGGTTATTTTTGAGCCAGTTGTGGCGCTGGGGCACAAAGTGTGACTGTAATTCGACTGGAAGTGGGTTCGATTCCCACTCGAGGAGATGAAATATTTACTTAAATTTATATTTCTTTTATTTATAAGAATATTATACAGTGTGGTCAATAATTCGTGGGCGCCCTTAAGTTAGCTGTAGATAGCTGTGCAGATTTGATTTTAGGATTTTTTATTACTTCTGATTATTTTCTTTCCTAATAAACAATCCGCAAAAGTTCAAAAAACTTAACTTCAGAGCGGCCACGACTTGTTGACCGTACTGTACTATTTAGAAATTTTAAATACTCTATTAATTTATAATTAATTTAATTCAAATTTAGTGAAATAAAGTAATAAAAGATTGAAATAAAAAAAAGTTTGAACGTTAACTTTATTACTTTTTAATTAAAACACAAATAGCGTTCTCTCGAGAAATGCTCATTTTTATTCCTCTATCAACAGATGTTCGTTGAAACATGTTGAATCATGTTAAAGTCCATATTCATAAGGCCTTTGTCGTTATTCTAAGGCTCTGATCTGACAGATCTCAATCTATTTATAACAAAACTGTTACTCATCGTTAGCTGTATATGGAAGATATTATATGGGAAAGGCTATTATTTTGGACATTTATTAATATAATAGAACCGATTACTTTGACTTTTTTACCAAATTAATAAAAATATGAACGTAGCGAAATTGGAACTCGCATCTCTTGGAAACTATCTATGCGCCTCTTTTACGATAAAGACAGTGTGGCGTTGAGTTCTGCCACTCAACATGCAATATTTCTAAAATTGGGACTACAACATTTTACGTGGAGAGCGGAGTGTGTATTAATATTAGTTTTTTTTCTCAATGGCGCAGCGGGGGAGGGGGGGGGGGGGTCGGAGATGCGAGCGGTGCAGTCGCACCGGGCATCAAATGCACCTACTAATTTTTAAAAGAAAGAAATATACAAGAAAAATGAGAAAATGAAAATAAAAAATTAAATTTCGCTATCACGCCAATCGAACATAAACTAGCCGATACTATTGGTTTTGAAAATGTGATAAATGACTTTGCTACTCAAAAAGCGCGTAATTATATATTAACCCTATATTAAAAATGTATCTAATATTAAATCTAAATCTAGTAAGTCTAATCTCTATGCTAGTGTTAAGACACTCTGTTCTGGAGGCATTGGACCAAAGCGAATAAATGAAAATATAAATAAATACTTCATTACTTTATCTTCTACTACTTTATCTTCATTGCAGTGGGGATCGAACCCACATCCAGTCGCGTTTACATCCACACACTTATGCCCCTTCGCCACGACTGGCCTCAAGAATATAATAGTACATATTATGCCATATTTTTCCAACCTTGACTTAACTTCATCATATGTACGACACACGACACAAGGTAATAGATCACTTAAATCATAAACTAAAAATTATTAGCAATTCAAAATAGTTTGCAACGCGTTGGTTATATATTCAAATTAATTGGAATTAAACTTGAGTTATGAATACACGAACAATATTTACAAGGAAGTCATTATAGTCGTTTTTAAATGCTGTAACGGATTTTATTTATATGTTTTGTTTAGTATTTTTTTTTTTTGCGTTACGTTTTTTCCTACATACCAGAGCTAAAACTTGGGAACTTAAGATCAAGACATTTTTTATTAGCTTCACGCTGTATCCTGCACACTGCAGGGTAGGCAGATGGAACCTAGTGTTAAGACACTTCGTTCCCCAGTTTCTACCGAATTCTGGAGGCATTGCCTGTTGAGTGGCAGAACTCAGCGTCGCGCTTTGCCTCGACAACAGAGCGAAGAAATAGAAATATACATTTAAATAAATATTTATTCCTCGAGTGGGGATCGAACCCACAAACAGTCGGTTTTACAGTCACACTTTGTGCCCCTGCGCCACGACCGGCCTCAAGACAATTCATTAGGGGAAATAAAATTAATATACATAGTCATTCCCCCGAGTGTGGGTCGAACTACACCACTACGCCACGACGGACTATTGTTATATTTTTGTAAAAAATATATATGTAAAAGAATATTTTAATTAGAATAAAATAAATTCCTGCTTTAAAAATTATATAATAATGTTGTACTCACCCGTTAAAAATACCGGAATCGATATAAAAAAGCCTCCAACGGCGCAAACTCTTGTAATAGCCGACTTTTGCAAGTATTTATTTGACCTGGAATTGAAACATAAAAAATATTTTAATATATTCCATATGATTCGTGAAAAATAACCCCTATAAATAAAAATATGAATATTTCTGAATTATATGCTTAATATAATTATTTTTGTAAGGAGCTAACGGAAAATTTATTTTAATAATAAAAGGTTCAATAATAAATACATAGTCCTTGTAAAGACATGTAAAAGTTTACGCCATAAAAGGACAAAGGAATTTTAAAGAACTATAAAAAATTGATTAAATAAATCGATATGATTGACGTAATAATAAAATATTATAAATCAGGTACGAAGAGGGAACCCAGTATAAAGACACTGTGTTCCCCATTTTCCTTTGAATTCCAGAGGCATTACTTGTTGGAATCGAACCCATAACCCGTCGCGTTCACAGTCACACGCTTGTGCCCCTGCGCTACTACTGGCCTAAAACAAATATTATTATAAACCGGGAACGAAAGCTGTATGTAAAAATAAACCATAAACCTATATGAAAAAGTTTTCCCACGATTTAATAGCACAACCGTATAGGAAATTCAACTTTATTTTTTTTATTCTTCTTTAAAAAGGACATATAAAATGAATGATCGTAAGAAATAATCGATGATATTATAATAAGTCGTGTCATATACCAACTCGTTTGAGCACTTAACGGGCCTGGGTCTGCACCTGTTCGTCGAGTATTCGCAGGGTTAACCTAAATATTTTATTGAATAACAATAATATAATATATTCACGTAGGTATGTCTCTTATTTTAGGGAGAACACAAAGATTACTTAGTGTTAAGTCACTCTGTTCTCTACTTCACTGCCTTTATGGTTGTTTTATCAACAAAAAAAAACAGCTTCATGCTGTATCCCGCACACAGCAGGGTAGGCTGAGGGAACTAGGTTCCCCATTTTCTGCCGAATTCTGGACGCATTGCGTGTTGAGTGGCAGAACTCAGCGACGCGCTTTGCCTCGACACCAGAGCGAAGAAATGAAAATATAAATATTAAATACATATTTCATCCTCTTGAGTAGGGATCGAACCCACAACCAATCGATTTTACAGTCACATTTTGTGCCCCTGCGCCACGACTGTATTTACTTTATGTTTCATTGAATATTGCATGTTAATCTAACGCTGACTAAATTTTTTCAGTAAGAATGCAGTATGCGAATATGTACTATACGACCATAACCTGTACCATACTTATTTAGAAAACCCACGCCTCCCGGAAACCAGTCGGTTTCCGGGAAGCGCGGGTTCGAGTTCCGCTACGTTAAAATTTTTATACGTTTTCTAAATAAGTATTTTTCTTTCCTAAGTGTGGAATAACACTTTTAAAATGTTTAAAAAATAACCTGTACAGTCAGACTCTTATCAGCTGCTTCACTATGGCATAATAGCGTAGATAAATAATACTTTGTTGAAAGAACAGAAAATCGCAAAGTATATTTCGGAACAACCACTTATATTTTTATTGAAGTAAAATACGGCACTTGTTCTTTAATTATGCAAATTTTAATTTAATTTCTTTTTGATGGCTCTTAATGATTACAAAATTAAGCATAATTAATAAAAATAACAATATAATTAACGAAATTGACGGAAAAAGTTTATTAGTTTAGTGCCCTTTGATCTGACGTAAAGCTTATTTGTCAAAACTAAAATTACGCTCACGCTGTATCCCGCACACAGCACGGTAGGCGGAAGGAACCAAGTGTTGAGACACTCCATTTCACACTTTGCACCGAAATTTTCCAAGTATTGCGATTTGAGTGGTGGAACTCAACACTGGGCTTTTGCTAAATACAAGGTATATGTTTGTAAAATTATGAATTTTATTTATAGAATAACTTTAAGCAAGTATAAACTAATTATTATTATTATAATTATAGTCCGATACTTTCATTGCGTGGATTATAAAACGTAACAAAAAATCTCTTGCTCCCCGGAATCCGTAAGTTAACTTACCAACATAACAACATAAAATTTTATTAAATGAACATTTTTTAATTAAAAATGTAATAAAAAAATTGAAAGTATATTATAAGAATGTTTGTGCGGCCAGCCCTAAATACAATGCCAATAAATGAGAATGTACACGATTTGCATGCAAGTAGACACAGTTTAAGACAGCTTAATTTGGTATCATTATACTCTTACAGACAGTTAAAAGTTTCTTGTTTAAATTTAAAATTTTTAGAAACTGACTTAATACTAGTCAGCCTTCCCTTATCCACTGAAAAAATAATTATGTAAGGAAATACAGCTAAGTATTTAATTGTCACAGGCATGGGCGTAGGACAAGAGGGAGGCTGGGGGAATCGTGCCCACTCCAGAATAGCCTGGCGTTCCGAAACATAAAAAAACAGAGGTAGAGTCCAGGACAGCTTCCCCAAGAAAATATCTCTAAATACACTAATGGCCACAGGCCTATCATATATGATATGGTAGAGAGCATGTTGGATATATCTAGCTCGTTTCATAATCGTTTTAGACATTAGTCATTTCATTTTGGAATCCTAGAAAGATTCTATTGTTATTACAACGTACGATAAAGTAATATTTTACCCTTATTACAATACTATTATTTATTTATAAAGCAATCCAAGAAGTAAGTACCAGAACATTGCTTCGTAAACGCACCGAAGCGTTAACAACACGCTTGTTGCCGTTGACAAACGCATATGGCGAATAACTGCCGTTTTGTAACGGCTATATTACGTAATTATTTATCTATACACCGAATATAAAAAAAATCCTAATTGAATGAGTCATATAGGTACTTACATCTAATTTTATGATCAGTTTCAATCTGTATCCCGCACACAACAGGGTAGGTAAGGAAAACCTAGTGTTAAGACACTCCGTTCCCCAATTTCCGCCGAAATTTGGAGGCATTATGTGTCGAGTGGCGGAACTCAACGCCGCGCTTTGCCTCGACCCCAGAGCGAAAAAGTGGAAATATACACAACCAGTCGATTTTACAGTCACACTTTGTACCTCTGCACCACGACTGGCTTTATAATTTTATGATTATAGAGCTTAAATTACTTACTTTTTTAGCATTACACAATTTCCGCATTTAGACAGAGAGACGTAGTGTTATGACATTCCGTATTTCACTTTTCGTAAATTCAATTGTGGTTTTCTTTTGAATGGTTGATATATTTCCTGTTAAAATTAATAATGTCTTTTCTCAATGGAATTTCACGCAATAGCTCCGTAATTCGGCTAAAAATGGGAGAAGGAGTGACGTAACATTAGGTTCCCTACTCTGCTATATGCTAAAGCACGTTAGCACATAGCTAATCGAACAATTAACAAATAAACGTAGATTAATTATTAAGTATAATGAACTCTAAGTAGCCACTAGATGGCTTAAAGTGGTAATTTCACCATAATAGCTAACGAACAATAAAGATCTTCTCTATCTCTTTATTATTTAGTTTTTTGGTTATAAGGATTTATAACCAAAAAACAAAACAATAAGCCCGTGCTTAGGTTTCAATATGTAATTTATTCATAAGTTCTTGTTGTTCTATCATGACAGTAAAGAATAAAATATGTAGATTATAACATATATTCATAAGTCTGTGGGCCGGCAATGTTCTAATAGGATTATTTTGTGTAGGCTTAGCCTATAAATGTTTTGATTTTTTTTATGTAGCTACACTTATAAAAAAAACTTCGAAAAATTTGTAAGTAAAAACCTAAAAAATATATATTATTCGTTTATAAGAATACCTACCAATATACTTATCTATATATATAAAAGGACTTGTGCTGACTGACTGAGGTAAGACGCACGCAGACCCGTAACCGCTGATGGTAGAAACGTGAAATTTGGGCAGATGTTTATTTTCATATTCTGGACATCCACTAAGAAGGGAATTTGAAAAATTTTAACCCTAAAGGGATGAAATAGGGGTTGAAAGTTTGTATGGAAAAAAAATTTAATCTGTACCGATTTTTATAAAATTTGAAATTCAGACTCTTTAAAATATTTCATTGAATACGTGTTTCATGGTTTTTAAGAATTCACCCCCTAAGGGTTCAAATAAGGGGTTGATAGTTTATATGGAAAAATCTTTAAATTGCCACCGATTTTTATTAAAAATTAAATTCAGACTGTTAAATATACTTTATTGAACACGTGTTTCGTGGTTTTTTTAGAATTCACTCCTAATAAGCGGGCGAAGCCGCGCGCGCCCTCTAGTACATATATAAAAGAAATAAAATAATGATATTATAAAAAAATAAAATTAATAATGTAAATAAAATATGTTTTCTAGTTTCAACAGCCACCTTCCAAATTTAAGTTATTGTAAGTTTTTTAAATTTTTAAAGTATTTTTCCACACTTAGGAAAGAAAAATACTTGTTGTCCCTGCTACTAAGAATGATATAAAAGTGGTCTTTTGTTGATCAAGAAAAGGTTGGGAACCCCTGATTTAGATAAAAATATTGATGTGACTATTTAGCTAACAAGATTAGAGTTATTAATTGAACAATCGCACTATACCATTGTATAAGATTATAACAATAAATATGGAAGAATTAAACTGTACTAAGCTTTTATTATCTGTATACTCTACTAATTCTACCGATATAATTATTACGTAAATCATTTAAATATTCATTAACATTTGGTGTAATCAGCATACAGCAGGGTAGACAGAGGGAACCTAATGTTAAGACACTCTCACTCATTTCCTCACTTTCCGAAGAATTTTTCGAGGCATTGAGTGTTGAATGGCGTCTCTCAACGCCGGGCGTTTGCCTTGAAGTCATAGCAAAGAAATGAAAATATTAAGAAATAATAATTCATTACCTCAAGTGGTGATCGAACCCACAACCGTCGCGATACAGTCACACCCTTGCGCATCTGCGCCAGCCACGACGGCCTCAATTAAAAAATAGACATGAGAAAAAAAATGTAAATATATGACGTTTTTGCTTCTTATCGTGCCCTATACTATAAAACATTCATCACTGGTGTGCATTGTGCAATAATAAAAAATGTAGAGCAAGATTTAAAAGTTATTTAAAAAATATATTTAAGAAACTAAATAGCAATAATTAAAATATTTAAGCTATATCAAATAAAATGTTATGAGCAAATTATCCCTAGAAATTATCAATTTTAATCTGAAAGAACTTTTTGTCGTCAATTCAAATATATCCGGGCACATTATTTACACACCATCTCTATAGATTAATAAATAGTAAAATAACAACAATATAATAAGTGATCTAGATTATAATACTCTAGGGATAAGATAAATACCTTATCAGCGCGTCTCTGATAGTAAATATACTGAAATATAAATAAAATGCGGCGGCATTTAATTTATAATTCAGTTGTGTCAGCTGACGGGACCGGTTCCATACCTATCTACAAATTCCAAATAACAGGTACGTATTACACAAAGTAATCGTGAACTGCACATTCCTCGTTTCGTTTGTCGGGTTTTATTTTCGGTTTTGTTATGGCGACGCAAAATGGCGGGAAGGGTTTTGGCGCCATAGCAACGTTCAACAACAGTTACACTTTAACTTGTAAAATCAATATATGGAATTTTATTATATTATATTATAGTATAGTTTCTCGATATAATGGAGCAGCTTTTTAAATAAATTATTTGTTATTTTTTTTATAATATAATATTTTATTTTTATTTCTTTTGATATGTATCTGTCTAATTGTTTAGGCTGTATAATCAAATACTTAACATACTGATTATTTTATGTCACTGAAAAAGAATAAGTTTACACAATTATTTACTTATTTATTAATAATATAATCTTTACAAATATAAACTAATTAATTTTAATTTGAATGCTTACTTTGCTTAGTCACTTCCTACAATATATTCTAATTTCTGTATACAGTTATTTATATGTATTCAATTCACTATTTCATTTAATGTTTACATTAAACTGTGAGGTTGTTATGCTTGTTTTTGTGAAAGTCAATTGTGTTTCGTAATTGGATTTTATTTTTACTTTACTGTGTGAACTCGACTATAAATTATTTTCACATCAAAATCTGTATAGATTTAATGTGTAAAATGTTTGTTTAACTGCTATACGATATTATAGCAATATCGTATAGCAGTTAAACCAACATTTATAGTATTTTATAACCAAAAATATATAAAAAAAAAACATACAGAGAAAGGAAAACCGCAACAAGTAGGTTTTCAATACACAATAATCATATAGGTAATTAACTACCGTACTAGAGTAACCGTTTGTCTAGACTCCGTGCTTCATATGAATATGTAAGTAGCACAATCACTTTAATTTATACTAATCTATCTATTATTATAAGTTATTTTCATAGTTTATTATCATAGTTAATGTTTTATTTATAGCGTTTTAAGTACATAACATTCTTAATTAATAATAATAATAAAGTTAATTATATAGGGCGTATAATTCTAGACGATTTTTAGGATTCCGTACCGTCTTAAGGAAAAAAGGAGTAGGGCTCCTTTTTTTCTTAAAACGGTACGGAAGAAGAATAAGATCACTTCCGTCCGTCTGTCTGTCTGTCAAGACCCTTTATCTCAGAAACGTTTGGAGATATGGAGTTGAAATTCAACCATATACTGAGATCTACGGCCCCATGATTTCCTGATAAAAAAACAAAGTTTATATCGCAAACAAGGCGTATTTCGACACTATAGACGGTATCAATTAATAGGGTACTTCCAGTTAAGCTAGAATTACAAAATTTGGCAGCTAGCATCTACAGGTAGCATTTATCATTAAAAAATCTAAAAAACTATACATTTGTGGTTAAATCCTAAAAAATAATAGCTTAGTTCAAGTGAAGTATCAAATGAAATGGCTCTGGCTAAGCTAGGCCTGAATTTCAGAAAAGCCCAAGACCGAGAGCGAGCCCCATTCGCCTTTGTCCGGTTTTTTTTTGTTCATTTAAATATTGAACGAAACTACTTACGTGTTAAAATTAAAACATTATGAGAAAAAGTTACAAATAACCCCCAAAGTTTAAATATTTGCATAAGAATTTTAACAATACAGGAAGCTAAGTCAAAACACTAAACAAATATGTATCATACAAATGTGAATCTAACACATTTTTACGACGCACAGTAACTGCGAAGTTCATCAAAACTCACATAACCCTAACTGTATATATTTTAGTCATGGGATATTATCTTTACACTATTCTTTTATGTTTACAACAGATTTGTAAGTAAAAAAATAAATATTTGTTGCTGTTTTTTACAGATTTAATGTTTAAGAGCAATAAAAAAAGTTAGTTAGTATTAGTTAGTTAGTATTTATTCTGTGATTTTTTTTATTATTTTATTTGATCCAATTGAATACATAAAATATCAAAACACATATAGTTAAGAAAAATATTTCTAGTAATTCTAACTGAACTAATTATTCGGATTCCTAACCATTCTTTATCATAATTAAAACAAAAAAAAAGTGTTTAAGCACTATAATTAAATAATCCATAACATTACAAAATCTTCCCAGGCTGTCTCGCACGGAAGTGTAGAGCGTAAAGATAAATCAAAATACCTACCTTTTTCAATCTAATACAAACTTTAATACCTTTATATTAAAAAACAAAATGGAAGATGTAACAATTTGGCGCGTTCTCATAGTAATTTCAAAAGAATTCTACCTGCGTTGCCTACAAGGCTGCACGATGTTGTAATTGTATAAACTTTTACTCGTTTTAATATCGGCAAGTGACTCTTAAAACTATTTACATAAAGTTTATTGTAGGATTTAATGTTGAGAGCTTTTACATTAAAAAGCTGTATTAAGGGAGACCTCAATAAAGGTGCGTTGTTTACTCAAGCAATGCAAGACGAGTTTTATCAAGGACGTTTTTAAGTACGCCGCCTTTAATGGAATATTTGCTTTTGTTCTTTACTAGGCTACTTAGGTGGAAGAAGTATGTAAGCTTAATTTTTTTTGAAGCCAGTCTTGGTGCAGGGGAACAAGCGTATGAGAAAAAATGCAACAGGTTGTTTCCAGATTATTTCCATTCCTACTCAAGAGAACGAAATATTTAATATTTACATTTCTTTGCTCTGGTGTCGAAGCAAAGCGCTACGTTGAGTTACGCCACTCCACACGCAATGCCTCCAGAATTCAAAATGGGAAACGGAATATCTTAACACTAGGTTCCCTTTGACTACGCTGGTGTATGCGGAATACAGAGTTAATCTAATACTTTTTTTTCTAAGCATTTGTCTTTGCGTATTTTGTACTCAAAATCATTAACCGTGGCTAGAATCACTCAATAACATAATTTCTAAATATTAATTAATAAAATCTTTTTAGACACTCTAGATTTATTATGGTCAGTCCAGTCGTGGCGCAGCGGCACTAATTGTGACTGTAAAAGCGGACTGGTTGTGGGTTCGATCCCCACTCGAGGAGATGAAATATTTATTTAAATTTACATTACCATTTCTTCGCTCTGCTGTCGAGTACAAGCGCGGCCTTGAGTTTTGCCACTCAACACGCAATACCTCCGGAATTCGGCAGAAAGTGGGGAACGGAGTATCTTAACACTAGGTTCCCTCTGCCTACACTGCAGAGTGCGGGATATAGCGTGAAGCTGTTTTGTTTATATGAAATACATAATAAAATGCATAAAAATAAGCTGTATAATCAAAGACCTTTTTGCATTTTGGTCCACTTAGAGGGAAATAAAAGACGAATTATATCAAGTACATTAATTGTTAACATTACATGATAGTTTCTAAAATGTTTATTGTATTAATGTTGTCTTTTTGCAGTGAAACGTCCTTGCTTTTTTGATTGGAAGTGTTAACATAATAGTTAAAGAAATCATGACGTGTTCTGATTTTTATTGTATAATAAGATATATTGTATACATAAATCTATTGGTCCGGTCGTGGCGCAGCGGAACAAAGTGTGACTGTAAACCGACTGGTCGTGGGTTCGATCCCCACTCGAGGAGATGAAATATTTACATAAATTTATATTTCCATTTCTTCGCTCTGGTGTCGAGGCAAAGCGCGGCGTTGAGTTCTGCCACATAACACGCAATGCCTCGATAATTCGGCAAAAAGTGGGTAACGGAGTGCCTTTCACTAGGTTCCCTCTGTATACCCTGCTGTGTGCGGGATACAGCGTGAAGCTGATTTATTTATTATTTTATAAATCTATTGATTTTTCATTAATCGTGTCCTCAATTCACTCGGGATAAAAATTCAAACTCTAAATTTGACTTGGCTTTTTTTACCACCAAGCACCTAAACCTGAACCACAAATATCAACCTCATAATCCAGTACGCGCTGGAAGTAGTTTATAGCAGAATAATAATAGCATTTCAGAATAATAATAACAATATATTTCTTGTGAATAATGCATCAATATAACTTTATTGAGCAATTATAGACATTTATAAAAACAACAATGTTTATAATATTAACAATTACAGTACGTATAAAAGTAGATTAGTTGAATTTTACGATGTTAGTTTTATTCTTCTGTCACAGGGATTAAGTTATCCAGTAGCGGCGTTAGGGTAGGGCGAGGTGGGGCGACCGCCCAGGGCGCCGGATAAAGAGGGGCGCCGCAGATGTCCGTTTTCGTCCAGTGCCATTTTATGATTCTTTATAATTTCCTATTCCTATTTCAATAATAGATTCCTTGCTCAATTGAGCGAGGCTTACTTACTTGTAATGTTCCCAAAATTTATAGAAATATTGTTATGTAGGCACCACTAGAATGGAATGTAGTGTTCAATACGTTCAATTTCTCGGGAATCCCCATAGAAAAATAAAATTTCTGTATGGTCTATCTATGTCTTTTTAATATTTTGTGAAACCCAACACAATCATCTTCTTGACATAAGTCATGGATGCGAAAAAGCATCTGCAAGAAAAAACCGTAAACGCTGAAGATCCCATGCAATTTCACTGTATTATACACCAAGAAGCCCTCTGTTCTAAAAAAAATGAATTTCAAAATGTCATGAAAGTGGTAGTTTGGACTGTACATTTCATAAAACTACGAGGACTCAATCACAGACAATTCAAACAATTCCTTGATGACATCGAAAGCGAATACGGAGATTTACTGTATTATACAGAAGTAAGGTGGCTAAGTCGTGGATTGACACTGGAACGCAAAGCAAAGGAAAAACAAAGAAATGTCACGGAACTTAAAAATCCTGATTGGTTGTTTGATTTGGCTTTTTTAGTTGACATTACAAATCATTTGAATGTCTTGAACACACAGCTTCAAGGCAAAAATCAACTGATATCCCAAATCTACGCTCATGTATCATCCCTTCAATGCAAGCTAACGCTTTTCAAATCACAATCGAATTCTGGAAATTGTAATCATTTTCCGAATTATAAGAAAATGGCTGAAAAATTCAACAAAACTGCGATTAATTTCAGTTATGTAGAAAAGCTAGATATTTTGATTAAATATTTTCAAGACAGATTTTCGGAGTTTAAAAAAGTGAAACCTCTATTGGACATATTCAGCAATCCTTTTCAGTTGAAAATGCGCCAGAGTCAATGCAGTTAGAAATTATCGACATTCAAAACGACCAAGATTTACGCAACAAATTAAACGAAGGAGACTTTCTGAACTTTTACCGCTGCATCGATAAAAATATGTACGAAGAGTTGCGCATAAACGCTCTAAAATGTGCCAGCTTATTTGGTTCTACCTATATATGTGAACAAACTTTTTCAATACTAAATAATAATAAAACAAAAAATCGAAACCGCCTTGCAAATGAAAGCTTGGAAGCAGTTTTACTTGTTGTTACAAGTAAATTTGAGCCAAATATAAAAAAGATTGTAAGCACTATGCAGTGCCACGCTTCAAATTAATGAATTCTTTTTCAATTTTAATAAATTATTATCAATTCTTTATTGTCTTTAATACTTCTGGGGGCCGGCCCGCCATCAGTTCATGTGGCCCCTAGTCTTAATAAGTCTGTGCAACCATGACATAAGTGAACGGACGCTTTATTAAACTAAACTAACTTCACGCTTTATCTCTAGCGGGGTAGTCAGAGAGAACGGAGCGTCAAACGCTACGGTTTCTACATACCTCTTTCGCCCCGTCCACTGTGAAGAACCTCTTCATACATGCCCTCCGGGGGTCCTCATGCTTTTTACGTGACTTTCCTCTAGTATCTTTGATACTGTAGAGTTGCAGTACTGCCTATAGTGCAGAACTGCCTTCCGAACCGTTGGTAGCTTTTTTTCTTGTTTTTTTGTTATATGTTCATTTGACGATTCAAAAGTGCTTATAAGAGTTTATTTGAATAAAGAATATATTGAATTTGACTTTGAACTGTGTTTTCGAAGGTCAACCGAGGTCTCCTCCTACCGCTCTTACCGCTCACTTTTCCATCATAAAACTTTTTTGCCATTCTTTCATCACTCATTCGTTCGACCACACAAATTGAACAACCAAGCTGACATGGCGCAACCTTGTTTAACACCCGATCGGATGTCAAACCAGGGCGACAGCCAGCTCCTACTCGCACGAGTGATGAGTGATCTCTGTAAAGAGACTTTACAGCCTGCAGCAAGGGTCCGCTCACATTGTACCGGGGTAGTATCTTCCATAATTTCGCTCTTACAACTCTGTTAAACGCCATTTCCAAATTTCCACAAAAGCACAGAAAACTTTTTGGTTAACGGCCAAAAATTTTTCCGTGATCATGCGGAGGGAAAAGATATGATCCATACACCCTCTTCCAGGTCTAAAGCCTCCTTGGGCCTCCCACAATAGCCTTTCAGATCTCTCTTGCATTCTTCTCGCTAAAACTTTAGCGTAAACTTTACTACCTAAGCTAATCAAACTGATAGCCCTATGGCTTGCGCAGTCTAACTATGAACCTTTGCCTTTATACAAAGGCACGATGACCGCATCTCGCCAATCGTTTTTTGCTTTAAATAATTATTGAATTGCTTTAAAATACAATAAGTAGTAGTAAGTTTTTTTTCCGCGGGTAGACACGTAATTGCAAAGACGTACTTTTAACAGCTCTTCAATTTTTTTACAAATTTTATTTAATTTAATAAGCATATGTGTTAAAATTTAAATACCTGTGCTTAGGTTGACTCCAACTCCACTTTCCCACACAATTTTGCACTAATTATTAAACATGGAAACACCTGTGGAACGCCTACTCAAGAGCATGGATGAACTCTCTACGATGTTCTCTTCTCGAATGGGTGAATTTGAGAAGAACCTGTCTCAGCCAAGTTCTGCAGCCCCAACTCCTACTTTGAAAACCCTGACTGCTGACTTCTATACTTTTAAGACTTTTGTGTGGAAGTCACTTAGCCTTTTAAAGTCACAGGTTGAGCTGGTTGCACATGGTATGGACCGCTTGGAGACACAATCCAGAAGAAAGGTGCTTTTATTCCATGGCATAAAAGAAGAAAAAGATGAAAATGTGTTAAAGAAGACATTGGAAGTAATATCCAGGCACATGAAATTGTCCGATGTTTCGTCTGCTTCGATTGAATCTTGCCATAGACTGGGCGGCAAAAAAGATTCTGCCAGGCCTATCCTTGTTAGATTTTGCACTCAAAAGGTACGTTCCAGCGTGTGGTTAGCAAAAACCTTATTAAAAGGTACCAACATAACCTTGACGGAGTTTTTAACAAAATCGCGCCAGGATGTTTTCATCGCCGCTCGCAAATATTTTGGTATCAAAAAATGTTGGTCAGCTGATGGCATAATAGTGATACTACTCACTAACAAATCCAAAGTCAAGATTTCGACGTTGTCAGAACTTAAACTATTAATACAACAAAATCCCTCAATGAAGTCCACTAACAACATTTAGCCGGGTATCTATTTTATTTTTATCACTTTAACTTAGCCGGCTTATACGAATTTCTTTGTATTTAACTTCTTTTGTATTTTTTTTTGACCTTAGGACACATTTACTTTCTTTTTTTTTTTACTAGTTTAATTTTAGTTCACTTCAGTTCTGTTCTTAGTTTATAAATTTAATTTTAAAAACATTTTTCTCGTATACAGTAATAAATTGTTTACATAATAACATATTTGACAAGTGTCATTGCCGTAAGATGTAAATATTACAGATAAAACTTTAAATTAACTATATCCATAACTATATCCTCGAAATTCCATTATGCCGCACGAGATGCTATAGTGACTCTTTTACTGTTAAAACAGTAAAACTATGGAATGAGCTGCCATTGGAAGTAAGACGGTCCCAATCGATTGGGATATTTAAAAGACGTCTTAAACAGTACTATCTTAAACTTAATTCATAAAAGGACAATATTATAAATGTATATGTATTTATTTTTAACTGTTGTATGTATGTATGTATATATGTATGTATGTATGTATGTATGTATGCATGTATGTATGTATGTATGTATTTATGTATGTAATATGTATATATGCTTAAAACAATTTCGTATTCACTATATATTGGTACTTTTTGCACCTTTCTGCTTTCTTTATAAACTTAATCCTTACCTTTTCTTTTGGTTGCCTGTAAGAGATCGCTTTTAGTGATAAGGCCGCCATTGCACACTTGTTAATCGTTGCTATAATGTACTATATTTTATTCGTGTTCTTATTTGTGCAATAAAGTATTATATTATTATTATTATTATATTGAATCATAGTTGTCATTGGGTTCTTATAATTATCTTTGATGGCGTTCCATTTGGTTTTACATGTTTTTTTTTTTTTTTAACAATTTATATTTATTTCTTTTAATTACTGCTTTAATGTGCAAATTACTCCAAAAATCAACTTGTGCACGTGGATTGTATTTGTTAATTTTGATTGAAGTTTTTTTTATATATATAAATATATATATTTAGTTTTTTTTTTATATTATTAGATTAGTTTTTTTTTATTATATTATTATATATAAATATATATATTTTAGTCTTTATTATAGTATACATTTTTTTATGTACATATTTATAATATATTAAAAATATGAATAATGATGATGAGTTCTTTTCTTGCTCATCTAGTAATTATGATAGTGTTGAGAGTAATAACTCATCACTTTCAGATTCAGAGACACTTGTAGATAAGTTATCGAATATCTTTAATAATCCATCTGGTTCGCTTTCCTTAGTGCATATCAACGCACAGAGCATACCAGCTCATTATACTGATCTTCTCACATCCTTTGGATCCGGAATAGTCGATTGTATACTTGTATCGGAAACCTGGTTAAAACCGTCCCTCTCATCCGCTTGCTATTCTCTTCCAGGCTTTCAGTTATACCGTAATGACCGCACTGAGCGGGGTGGTGGCGGCGTTGGTATATACCTCCGTAACAACATTCCTGCCAGTGTCGTCTCTTGCTCCCCTAATCAGTCTGTTGGATTTCTTGAATATCTCTTTTTAGAAATAGAACTTCATCATAAAAAAATTCTTCTAGGCGTCCTATATTCCCCTAATGATAAAGTAAATTATTTTAGTGCTTTGGAAGATGTTCTGGAAAGTCTTTTTCATCAATATGAACATATAATTTGCATGGGCGACCTAAATACGTGCATGTTAAAAAATGATACTAGAACCAATCAACTCAAGGCACTGAATGAGTCATATAACTTACATATTCTACCTATGTCTTCCCCCACCCACTATTTTCCTAACTGTCGACCTTCTTTGATTGATATTATCTCCGTCTCTAACCCTAATTTTGTTATTTCTCATGGCCAAATGACTGCACCTTTCTCTTTTCACGATTTAATTTTTCTTTGTTATAAATTACGCCCTCCCAAGGTTAGAGGCAAAATTTTTCTTCAGCGCGATTTTAAGCATATTGATCTGGAACGCTTTGGGAATGATTTGAGGAATATCGACTGGTCACCCATAATGTCACTAACTAATATTGACGATATGGTAGACTCGTTAACATGTGAACTGATTAATATTTTTAATATTCATGCCCCTGTAAGACCAGTTCGTATCAAACATGTACCCGCACCATGGTTAACACTAATTATTAAACGATGTATGGCTAAGCGCGACCGAGCAAAAATTAAAAACAAAAGATATCCTTGTGAAGAAAATCTCACAGCATATAAGAAACTGCGAAACATTTGCAACAGGATGTGTAGGGATGCTAAGCGTCGCTACATTCACAGTACCATTCAGAATCTCTCTCAAGCGCAAGTTTGGAGATTCTTAGAGTCGCTTGGTGTAGGTAAAGCCACTGTTCATCATCAGATCTCAGTGGATCTTAATGTCTTAAATTCTCACTTTACAAACCCGAATATAAATATAAATGCCCACATAAAAACACAAACACTTGCTTCTTTATCTCAAAATTTCCTACCAGACTCAACTTCCTTTTCATTTAAAACTGTATCAGAAGAGGAAGTCAAGAAGTGTGTCCAGTCCATCTCCACTAAAGCCATTGGAAGTGACAATCTCAGTCTCGAGATGATTCTTCCCGTGTTGGATGTCATTGCACCAGTGGTCACCCACATTATCAATTTTTCACTGTCCTGTAATGTTTTTCCTTCACAGTGGAAGAATGCTTATGTCATTCCATTGCCTAAAACCTCGAATCCTACTGCTATCACTGATTATCGTCCTATATCCATTCTACCTATCCTATCCAAAGTCCTTGAAACCATTGTTCATAATCAACTCTACTCCTTTCTCTCCTCAAACAATCTACTATGTCCCTATCAGTCCGGTTTCCGATCCTTCCACAGCACAGTTGGAGCACTGCTGAATATTTCGGAGGACATTCGGTGTGCCTTGGATAACACCAAGCTCACTGTAATGGTATTACTGGATTTCAGCAATGCTTTTAACTCTGTTGATTTTGACATACTTCTTGCTACTCTTCGCGCAGTTAACATTCCTTCCACAGTTTTAAACTGGTTTCACTCTTACCTCTTGGGTCGCCGACAGTGTGTGAAAGCCAATGACAATACATCGTCTTGGCTTGATCTCACTGCTGGTGTCCCACAAGGCGGCGTTCTTTCTCCACTTTTGTTTTCGATTTTTATTAACAATATCTCTAAAGTCATTTCTTCTCCTTACCACCTGTATGCCGATGATTTGCAGTTGTATCGACATGGATATTTACATGAATTGCCTGAGACCATCGCATTTATAAATAAAGATCTTGCTGCGATTCAAGAGTGGGCTAAATCTTTTGGACTATCTGTTAACCCAAAAAAATCGCAAGCAATTATTATCAGCAGTAGCAGACTTGGATCTAAAATTAGTTGGAACTCAGTACCTTCTATACTGTACTCTGGATTTCAAATCCCATATTACGACAGAGTTAGGAATCTGGGTCTAATTTTCGACAGCAATATGACTTGGGCACCCCATATTAATGATCTTAGTAAACGTTTGCATTTCTCTTATCATTCTCTAAAGCGTCTCCAATACTTCCTCCCTCATAAAACAAAAATTATGCTGGCGCAATCTCTTCTACTGCCTATTCTTGACTACGCCGACGTCTGCTATTTGGATGTGACCGAGGAGCTACTCAACAAGCTAGAGCGTCTTCAAAATCTCGCCATACGCTTCATTTATGGTCTTCGTAAGTATGATCACGTTTCCCAGTTTCGAGCTCAGCTTGATTGGCTCCCAATCCGCCTTCGCCGAGATATGCACATCCTTTCACTCCTTTTTAAAATCCTTAATTATCCAAATTTCCCCTCTTATCTTCGCTCCCGGTTTAATATACTTCCCACTCCCACACGCTCTAGGCGGTCTTGTGTCATACCGACACTTGACATACCGAAAAGTAACACCAAGTTCTTCCAGAAATCCTTTTCGGTTTATGCCGCATCCCTTTGGAACAAACTTCCTAAATCTATCCAGAGAAGTCCTTCTATAGTTACCTTTAAATCACAATTAAAAAAATATCTACTTGCAACCTTAAACTCGTAAACTTTATTATACTCGTAAATTTTCATCTCATGTGTCTATATATTTTTATTTATATATGTATATATGTGAGTTTATGTATGTATGTATGTGTATGTGTGTATGTATGTATATATATGTATATATATATGTATGTGTATCTTGTCATATATATTTTAATTATATATTTACATATAATAATATATTAGGTGTATTTTGTTTTGTTTGTTGTTATAATTATTTAACTAAATGATTTAAGTAATAACATACTTGTACTATGTTCTTACCCGCTACTTGTTACTCATCCACTTCCACTGGTTGGCTGGAAGAGATCTCTTATAGAGATAAGTCCACCTTTGTGAACTAAATGTTTTATTGTTGTTTTCTTATGTATATTTTAGTACAATAAAGAATATTATATAATTAGACGTTTAACGTTTTATTGCGATGTTCTTGTTCGAACTGCAGAGTGGCATTTGTATTATTAAGTAAATCTCTACAATCACCAGATATAGATCTCAGTAAATGCACAGAAATGTTGAAAAAATGCTGCACTTTGTGGAAGAAATACGAAATATATATATAAGAATATAGACTTTCAAAGCGCCATTTTATCTGCAAAGGAATTAGCTGAAGAACTACAAGAAACTGAGTTTAGACCCATAAAAAGAATTCGATTTGTTGAGCGTCAAGCTGATGAAACTGTCCGCGACGAGCCTATTGTTTCTCCAGAAAAGAAATTTGAAGTAGATTTTTTCAACTAGTAGACACTACATTAACTTCAGTTAATGAAAGATTTGAACAGTTGAATGAGTTAAATGGGTACTCAAATTCTTGGTCTTTTTTGTACAATTTCAAACAAATTCTGAAAAACCCAACCTTGGTGATCTCCAATTAAAATTAACTGTGGATTCTAAATCAGATATAGATTGGTTGTAGGTTGTGTGATGAACTCATTAGCTTGAATTTTTTTTTGCCTGATCAGAATCAGGTTGCCCTGTGTGGAACCCCTACTTATGTTTAAAAAAATTATTAAAGATCGCAACTTGCAAGAGCTATGTCCAAATGTATGGATAGTATTGCGAATATTATTAATTATACCTCTAACAGTTGCTAATGGGGAAAGGAGTTTTTCTAAGCTGAAACTGATAAAAACATATCTGCGATCGACAATCTATCAATCTAGATCGACAAACTTAGCAACTTTGTCAATCGAAAATGAAATTGCTGAAAAATTAGATTTTGATTGCCTCATAAAAGGATTCGCCGATAGAAAGGATAGAAAAGTTAAATTTTATGAGATTTTTTCCTCGTGTTAAGACGCTCCGTTCGCCACTTTCCGCTAAATTCTCTTAATACTGCGCTTTCCTTCGACAACAGAAATTAAATATAAATTTAAATAAATAGAGGCCGGTCGTGGCGCAGCGGCACGAGGTGTGACTGCAAAACCGACTGGTTGTGGGTTCGATCCCCACTCGAGGAGATGAAATATTTACTTAAATTTATATTTCCATTTCTTCGCTCTGGTGTCGAGGTTAAGCGCGGCGTTGAGTTCTGCCACTAAACACGCAATGCCTCCAGAATTCGGCAGAAAGTGGGGAACGGAGTGTCTTAACACTAGGTTCCCTCTGCCTACCCTGCTGTGTGCGGGATATAGCGTGAAGCTAATTTAATTTTTTTTTCCTTTCCTAGAGTGGGGATCGAACCCAAAACCAGTAAATTTTGCAGCACACTTATGCCCCTGCGCTACGACTGGTCTCTATTAAATATATATATTTTTTAATAGATGGTTATTTCATTGTAGGTACCTAGTTCCTTTTTTGTGTGTAATTGCAGTTTGGGGGCGCCGAACAAATCTCGCCCAGGGCGCTGGTAATGCTAAAACCGGCACTGAAGTTATCTAAGCTGTTATACTCGTTTAATATATTTATACACTAACGTTAGCAAGCTTTTCTTACATGTAAGTACGTTTTAAAATTTAACTATAGATTAAGGGTAAAAAAAAATCTATATTATTATTTTATGAGGCCAGACGTAGCGCAGAGGCACAAAATCGACTGGTTGTGGGTTCGCTCCCCACTCGAGGAGATGAAATATTTACTTAAATTTATATTTTCATATCTTCGATCTGGTGTCGAAGACAACCGCAACTTTGAGTTCTGCCACTTAACACGCAATGCCTCCAGAATTCGGCAGAAAGAGGAGAGCGTAGTGTCTTAACACTACGCTCTCCTCTTTCTGCCCCAGAGATGGTGTCCCAGAGGGACAATGCCTACCCTGCAGTGTGCAGGATACAGCGCGATTTATTTATTTATTATTTTTTAATTATAATTACTTATATAAAATATTATTAATAGAAATAAATAATTGGACATGCAATAGTTCAAACTTTTCTAGAAAACAATTTTGCAGTCTAGAACATCAACATCATCTCAACCGTCTGAAGGTCGAAAAATAAAAAAATCCCGTTGTATCGGCGACTACAAAAAGTTAGGAATGTTATTGTTGTTTTGAAAATACATGCTCTCTTTCTATTAAGGTGTATGTTCTACAAATCGGGAACCATTCAAAATTATTATGGAATTTCAATCTTAAACATATTTGTATTAATTATATCCCTATTTAGGGGCTAATCCTCTGCACAAGCAGAGGCACAAGCGCGTGACTGTGGACGTGACAGGTTGTGACTTCGATTCCCAGTTAAGGAAATGAAATATTTACTATTTTCATTTCCTCAGTCTGGTACCAAGGCAAAAGCGCGACGTCGAGTTCCCCCACTAAATACACAATGTCTTCAGAATTCGACGGAAAGTGGGAAACGAAGTGTCTTAACACAAGGTTCCTTCTATCCGCTCTGCTATCAGTGAGATAAAGCGTAAAATCGTATATATTCCTATTTTTATTTATCACAAACTCGATCATCTTACATATTATTGTTTAACATAAAAAAACCTATTTGAAAATAGTTAATCATTGATGACTTTTCTTTCTTTACATATACTTTATAAATTAAAAAAAAAATCAGCTTCAATTCGCTGTATCCCCCACACAGCAGGATAGGCAGAGGGAACTTAGTGTTAAGACACTCCGTTTGCTCATCAGACACTCCCACTTTCTGCCGAATTATGGAGGCATTGCGTGCTGATTGGCAGAACTCAACGCCGCGCTTGTCTTCGACATTCTTTCTTTAAATACACATAAGTATAGATATAGAGCTTTAAACATAAATATTCGCCCTGAGCGGTGATTGAACTCCTGTCCCGAGGCAAGTTAGTCATGCCACATTGCGTGTTGTAAAGAAATATTTTCTACAAAACCAACCAACTAATCGATGGGTAACGGAATAGGCCCGGTACGTCTGTCTTCAGCCATTTTCAAAGTAGGTTAATCGTCAGTAAGGAAGCCCTATACGTATCTTGGTTCTTTGGCATATATTGCATGTCGATAATGTGATTACTTTAAAAGGTTTTTTTTATATAGCAACATTTTGTAAAAGTGTATTTTTTTATTTATTTAATTAATTTTAAATTAGTTTAAGTGGTTATATAAAATGCTTCGAATTTCCATTGCGTTGTGTATTTACGACTAAAAATAATTTTTACACTAGGTTTATGTGTACAAGATGATTGGAAATTTAAATTTCATTTAAAATAATGTTTATAGGCGTTTTTAATTTATCGATCGATATAGGTAAGTATGGAAAAGAGAGAGAAGAGAATCATTTTGACAGATTCTCTATTTAGTCCGTTATCAGAAAACAACAAAAATACCAAATATCTTTAACAAATGCAATAAATTTGAATAAAACTAGTCGTCGAACGCATCTTGTTTGCGTGGATCTCAAATATAAAAACCCTTCTTTCTTCTTCCAGTTCCCGTTGGAACATCCCAAAAATTTTTACTTATTGCTCCCCTACACTCCCTAAAGTACAAACCAAGTTTCATATTTTCAGTCAAATAGTTCCATCAGTGCGTTGTCTGTACGTCACTTAGTAAATGAGGAGTTTTATATAGTTATATTTAGTTATATGTATGAATGAAACGTTGGTATTTGCGAGATACGTATAACTATGAGCGACCCGTGGCATTCTGACCCACCCACAGCAACCGGCTTGGAGTTCAAAGTTTGTTACATGTATGCATATTGCATTTGTGAATTTCCTTAGAGTTTAATGTTAATATTTAAAATCTTAAAGAGTTTTTTCCCAAAAAAATACACATAAAAATATAAATCATGTGAGGAGCATTGGAAACAAATGTAATTATTGATAGATAGGAATTGTAATTATTCATAGAACGAAAAATGGAAGTTTAATACCACTAGGTTCCCAAGTTCCCTCTGCCTAACCTGCTACGTACCCCTACCCTTTCACGCATATAAATGAAAAATACTATTCATGTATACGCGTGAAAGAAAAAAGTAAAACAAGATATATTTTTATAATAAGAACAGATATCTATTTAGCCCTATTTAGTATCTGATAGGTAGTTTTCTTAGTTACGTAAAATTCATACAATTCACTTAATATTAATTTTTTTTCTTATTATTTTTACTTATTGATCGTCGTATATTAAATAAATCGCGGTTGAAGGTATGAGTGACTGCCCAAAGCCGCGGAAATGCGCGGTCATCGGGTGTCTAATGACGTTTTAAGGCTTCCGATAGAATTCCTAAGTATCTTGTTTCTTTACATACGATGCATATTGTTTAAATAGACATAGCCAGCCAATAAATAAATTAAATTATATAGATAGGTTAGTTGTGATGCAGGAGAACAAGTGTGTCTGTAAATACAACTGTCTGTGGGTTCAACCCCCATTCGACAAAAATAAATATATATTTGAAATTTATATTTTCTCCCTCTGGTGTTGAGGCAAAGCGCGGCGTTGAGTTCCGCAATGCCTCCAGAACACTCAACACGCAATGCCTCCAGAATTCGGCGGAAAGTGGGAAACGGAGTGTCTTAACACTAGTTTCCTCTGTCTACACTGCTGTGTGCCTGATATAGTGAAGCTGATTTTATTTAAAAGTATTCAATAACGAAAGAGTGTGTATTTACCGTTATTTTATACATTACATCAGTTGTTACGTATCTTAGATCCCTATCTCATTGATCAAACAAGTAACATAGTCATTGCGACCAAATATAAAATAGGGAAAGAGCTGTTGCATTCTTTTTTTTTGACATAGGTCTAGGGACTAACCTATGTTGATTGACTTACCCATGTTAATGTGGCGGAAATTGGGAAAGTTGTAACATTAGGTTCCTAGCTGCCCCCCTGCTGGGAAACCAAAGGGAACTTAGGGCACAGCAATGTGCGGGATGAAGCGTGAAACTTAAAAAAAATCTATTACTGAGTGACAAAGCACAGTCAAAACTATAATTAGTAGTAGAAATATGAAATTTGGCGTAAAATGTTCTTAGGTTACGCTCTAGAAGAGGAAAAGAGAGGATTTTAAAAAAATCGTATGGGGAAAGGAAAAAAAACTTTAAGATTTTTGATTTTAAGCTTAGTAGTTCACGAAAATGATGCACCGGGCTACAGCTAGTTCTTTGCTTCTTCAAACGCTTCGAAAGTTGTTATATATTATTATTAATAACATTTTCTGTTCTAATTTAAAATGTTTCATTTATAATTATAATTTAAAAGTGAAGGTCGGAGAAAGTGTTCAGCTATATGAAAGCTTATGAAACTATAGGTATTATTATAAGAGCAAACTAAAAAGTGTATCTAATTACAAAAAAAATAATTTCATATATTCTTCGAAATAGTCACTTTACAAATAAAATAAATTACTAATTTATGTTGAAATGGATTAATTATGGATAAAACTTTAATTAATAAATATTTCATAAATTTTATTCCACACTAAAAAAGTATTTCAAATAATTATATTTAATTAATTGTTTTATGTATACGAAATATCAACATGAAAGATAAAAGTTAACTTTTTATTTCTAATACAATTTTTTTAAATTTGTGGTTTAAAAAAATAAAAAAAAAACGAATATCTTTATATTATAATATTTTGCGCTTCGTAAATAAACGAAGGTCATATATATAAGGTCATAAATATAAGAATAAATAATATATTTTACTACAGATTTTCTTTACATTAACTTTTAAAATTGTGACAAATTAACATATTGGTTTTTTATTACAAGGACATTTACCTATTTTTTTAGCTGCATGTTGTATTCCGCATATATCAGGAGTGGCAGAGAGAACCTGGGAACCTAATGTTAAAATACTCCATTCCCATTATAACACTTCCGTTCCCCACTTTCCGTCGAGTTTTGGAAATGAAAATTTTAAGCCCGCGCCACGACTGTGGCCTCATACCTCTCCGTCGGCCTTCCCCCTGCTTTTCCACTGATAAAATGAACAAACCTAGATATTTTTATACAAAATTACTTAAGGCTAGTAGAGGCGCAGAGGCACAAGCGTGTGACTGCAAACGCGACATGTTGTATTCGATTTCCACTCGAAGAAATAAAAAAAATGTTTTTCATTTCCATCGCTTTGGTAAAAAGGCAAAATTTGGCGGTATTGAGTTCCACTCAACCCAAAATACCTCCAGAACGCGGCGGAAATTGAGAAACGAAAGTATTTTAATGAGAATGGAGTGTCTTAACACTATATTTCCCTCTGTCTACTCTGCTATTGCGTAAAACGACAAAAAAAATAGTACCACTATAGTACCAGTTAAGCTATTGTTCTAAACTAAACCGTAAGTAACCCAATCCACACGAGATGTCTCTAAGTGCTTATTGTGTAAGATGGTTCCGCTCTGATTGTATAAAATGTCGTTTTATTAACATTGTTAATAGAATAATAGAAGCTGATGTGTATACGTTTGCTTAGTACTTGTTTTTGTGTGGTGTTTCAAGCGGTAAATTTTATTCAAGTACCTTTTAATGATTTTATTAAATAAATCAAATATCAGGTTCACTCTGTATCCCGCATACAGTGGGGTAGGGAGAGGGAACCTAGCGTATAGACACTCCGTTTCCCACTTTCCGCCGATTTTTTTGAGGTATTGCAAGTTCCACCAGTTGGTGGAACTCAACTCCGGGCTTTTGCCTCGGTGCCAGAGCGAAGAAATAAAAATATTAATAAATAATATTTCATTTCCTCGAGTGAGGTGTGGTTTTATTATATTTTCATATTGATTGATGTTTTTGGAAATATATAATTGTCGGATGTTCACTGGAAGAGAATTTTTTATAATTTTTTCCTTTAATCTTTAAATACTTCGTTGGTATAATATACATATTTACTTAATAATTTGTTTCTTTTAAAAATAAAATAGTTTAGGATTTGGGTTAAAATTATAATAGTACCAACTTCTAACTTAATAAAAGTTGTTCTATAGCATTGTGGCGCAATGGAATAGCGTCCTACTAGCTACTATGAGCAAGCGATGTTTGTAGCTTCGATCTCCATTCGAGAGAATTAATTAGTTTCATTTTTCGCATTTTAACAGCTTCATCCCGCATTTTGCAGTGTTAAAGGAAATCAATATCATATACATATAATGAAAAAAATCTCGATTGCTCACAAAATTATAAGTCGGTTATTTAGAAAATGAATTGATGAAATGAAAGAATTGAACGGTAATAAAATATAAATGACAAAACAAATTAAAATAAATAATTTAGGTATAACGTATATAAATTGAATAATATTTTTATTATGTTATCTAAAAAAATTCACTTAAGCTTATTATCATTAAGCTTTACTCAAAAAGCAAATGTCACATTTATAAGCACTTATCTCTATTTTTTTTTAATTTCAATATGAAAGGACGTCGCCATCGCTGTCATTATTTGAGTACAGAATATAAATATAATTTAGAAGTAATATTATTATCAATAATGTAGATAAAGATTATCTTTAATAAATTTAATCAGTTTCGCGCTGTATCCCGCACACACAACAGTAGGAAGAGGGAACCTAGTGTTAAAACACTCCTTTCCCCCTTTTTCGCCGAATTCCAAATTCTGAATGGCGGAACTCAACGCCGCGCTTTGCCTCTACACTGGAGCGAAGAAATGAAAATAACAATGTAAATAAATATTTCACTTCCTCGAGTGGGGATCGAACCCACAACCAGTCGATTTTACAGTCACACTTTCGAGTGAAGTTTTTTAAAGAACTTTTTATGAGTTCGAATAAATCGTTTCTAAATAAGTTTGTTAACTGTTTCTTATTATACATAATATTAGGTAAATACTACATTAGATATTTTTTTTTAACTTTACGCTGTATCCGACACATAGCAGGGTAGACAGAGAGAACCTGGGAACATAGTGTCAAACACTCCGTTGCCATTAAAACGTCTGTTCTCCACTTTCCGTCTTATTTTGTAGGCATTATTTGTTGAGTGGCATAGCTCAATGCCGCGCTTTGCTTCGTTGCCACAGGCGGAATGGAACCCACAAATTGTCGCGCTAACAGTCACATGCTTGTGCCCCTGCACCTGGACCATTCTCCATGTTAAAATAAAAAAAATATTAATATAGTAGTACCCTTCCAGTAAAGACAGTTCTTCTTAGCCGTTGTTAATTTTTAAGTAGACTACTTTTTAATGAATGCTTCATTAATAACGACAGCCGACAAACTCAATACAATATGTTTTATGTTTAGTAGTTACTTATCTATAAACCTCTTCACTAGAGTAAATTATTAATCTTATTCAATTTTTTATGCTGTCTCTTTTTTTGTAAGTAAGATTCAAAATGAAAATTGGTTATTAATTTTCTTCAGCGGCACAATGTATGACTTTAACACGTCAGTTGTGGGTTCAATTCCCACTCGGAGCAATGAATTATTTTCGCTTGGATAACTAAAAAAAGTGCAGCGTTGAGTTCTCCCACTAAACGCACAAGATTATCAATATAATTACACAATAGAGTGTCTTAGCTCTAAGTTTCAAGAGAATAAGATCAAATTGCATAAATCTGCAGGTATCTGTTTTTTTAATGAAAATTATTTGTAATAATGATACATGATAGTGGAATAGATTACACCAGGGTTGCCATCAAATATCATTTGAAAGATAATCGCATAAGGAATTGCAAAAACCTCTTAGTCTGCCGCAACCCTAGGATTTTCTGGTTTAACGAGCAGAGGACCAAGAGAGAGAGTTTATTGAAATGTAATTTTCCATAACAGTTTTTCGTATTGTAAAAATAATACATAAAAGTGTCGATCAGTAAATATTAACTCAATTAGGGTAAATAGCTTATAATAGTAACAAACTAAATAACACATTATTTCTCTCTGTCATTCAATAAAGTTTCTCTTGCATTACTATTTATAATACTATATAGTGTGGAACGCAAGTGTTTTAATGCATACGGAGTGTCTTAACATTAGGTTCACTCCGCCGTCCCTGCTATGCAGGCTACAGCATGAAGCTAAAATAATATATGTTTATATACTGATTTTATACCCAGAATATAAAATGACAGCTAAAATGCGAGTGTCGAAGACAATTAAATTTATATTTAAGAATATTTTATTAAAAAAAAAGTAGATACATAGGGAATCTCTTAAATATTTACCTCATTCTAAAATCAAACTTGCAGCCACCAGCAACAAGTTCGATGACCATTCAATATCAAAAGCCACAAGTATTTTATTCGTTCATACCAAGATCCAAACAGGTTATAGTCAAAGAGAGCACTAAAACCTTCGGCAAGGTCGGGACGAAAATTCCAGCTATTTCCGGTCGCTATCAATTAAAATCTTCTTAGAAGAATGTTGAAAACCGTTTAGAATATTTCGCAGTTCGTATTTTACACCTTCAAATTTAATTATCGGTGTTATAATATATGTATATTCCTATTTATATATTATCAGCTTCACGCTGTATCCCGCACACAACAGGGTATTTAAAGGGAACCTAGTGTTAAGATACTCCGTTCCCCACCTTCCACCGAGTTCTGCGTGTTGAGTGGCGGAACTCAGCGCCGCGCTTTGCCTCGACACCAGAGCGAAGAAATAAAAATATAAATATAAATAAATATTTCATTTCCGCGAGTGGGGATTGAACTCACAACCAGTCGATTTACAGTCACACTTTGGCGCACATCAATATGGCGCAGTGGAACTGTAGACGAGCTGTAAGTTCGATCTCAAGTCTGGGAATTTTTTTCTGCTCTGGTAAGACAAATCGCGGTGTTGAGTTACGCCACTCAAATGGAACGTAATGAACGAAATATGTTTTATATTAACTTTTAAAGAGAAGCTTCATACTTCATAAATAGATAGGGTAGGTAAAGACTTACCCTATCTATTTATGATAGAAAAAAATCTTTGTAATCAAACAACATTAAAAGTGTGAAAGTGATTGACATTTGACAAGTATTAACAGGGTTTTAAAGAAATCAACTTACAACCCCTAAATGTCTCACATTATTAAGGATTGTATTATTAAGGAATTTGTTTTATTAATTCACATAAGATTTAAAGAATTCTCGTGAGAATTTAAGATTATATGTAGATCAAAATTTCATTCAGTATCACGAAGAAAGATTTGTATTGATAAAATATAAAAGTGTTTCATAAATATTTTCTTTTTACTTTTGTATATAAATAAAACCCTCTTTTGTATACCCTTCTTTTAAGTGTGAAACTTATTCTCAATGGGTACTGTCAATCAATTCCACAATAAATTACTTCAGATGTTCATTGTTGCAAACCAAAAAAACGTTTTTTGTTTCGTTTCCCAAAGAACCTTTAGTTAAATATCTTTTTTTTATAGTACTACGCGTTATATATTCTTTCGGAGTGCTTTCATATATTTCTCTATAGAAATACATATTCACTTGAGTTTTCAATTTTATTACTCAAAGATCATCTTGAAAAGAATATTACGTCACATGTAAATATATATTTTATATGATTTTAAATAGCTGAGGTCAGTCGTGGCGCAGTGGCACAAAGTGTGACTGTAAAACCGACTGGTTGTGGGTTCGATCCCCACTCGAGGAGATGAAATATTTACTTAAATTTATATTTCCATTTCTTCGCTCTGGTATCGAGGACAAGCGCGGCGTTGAGTTCTGCCACTCAACACGCAATGCCTCCAGAATACGGCAGAAAGTGGGGAACGGAGTGTCTTAACACTAGATTCCCTCTGCCTACCCTGCAGTGTGCGGGATACAGCGTGAAGCTAAATAAAATAAATAAAATAATTTTAAATATAAAATAATAATAACCCGTAGTTTTTATATATTTATTAATTGTTAACAATATGTCATTTGTGTTGTTTTGTCACACAGAAATAAAAGCAAAAAAAATTACATTGATTGGTAAAAGTCCACACATCCAGTCCGTTTAAAAAAAAGAATTGCTTATTTAAAAATTAAATATGCAAAAAATATAACTAAAAAGCACTCCGCCAATTTTAATTCTCCATAAAAAAAACTTTAAAAAAAAAAAACCAATACTTTACAATAATAATTATATACAACAAATCTATCCCGAATCCGGTCGACCCAGTTTTAAGTTTGTATGAAAGTTTACGCAGTGCATGAAATGTTTACGAGAACTGGAATGGAATAAGGAAGCTTATATGTGTTAACGGAACGTTAGTACGTGTTGAAATAGTTATTATACCTACAGTTAAGATTAACTGTAGTTTTAACTATATACTTTTTGTATTATAATCAAGCTTTGATAGCTTCACGCTCTATCCCGTATATTGCAGGGTATGTAGGAGGTACCTATTGTTTTTTTTTAAATTAAATCAAATCAGCTTCACGTTGTATCCCGCCCGCAGCAGGGTAGGCAGAGGGAACCTATTGTTAAGATACTCCGTTGCCCACTTTCCACCGAGTTTTGAAGGCATTGCGTGTTGAGTGGTGGAACTCAACGCTGCGCTTTGCCGCGACACCAGAACGAAGAAATGAAAATATAAATTTAATTAAACATTTAATTTCTTCGAGTGGGGATCGGACCCACAACCAGTCGACTTTACAATCACACTTTGTGCCTGGTCTGGTCTTTAAATTGAAAATGTGATAACTCTACAGACATATGGTACGTACTTTTTTCCCATAGGAACCATTACGTGTAAAAAAATAATAATATTTATTCTAAGCCCAAGGCCATAATGCCTAAACGACGTTTTTTTTACATTTCTTCATTTTATATAGATAATACTTATCACACATATTTTCAGGTATACAAAAAGTTAGTGCTAAATCTCTCCGTTCCCCATTTTTCATGCATTGCGTATTGTGTGGCACGACTCAAAACCACACTTTGTCTAGTTATCATTGTTATCATAGACGAACATTTCCTTGAATGGGAATCGAACCCCCCAACTGTCGCATATACTGTAATATACGTTTTTTAAAGATATATGACTATTTAAACATATTTAACCTCACGTTTTTATCTTTTACCATACAAAATCGTAAACACAGAAACAAAACTCTTTTTGTGGGAATTTTATATGTCAAACGAAACAATGTATAAAGTAATTGAATTAAACAGTAATAAATCCTTTCACTTACAAAGATGAACTCATAAATACGTAATGTGGATTCTGCTTTGAATATTTAATTTATTTGTAAGTTGAAGGTGTATAAGTTGAAGATGGAATATTTAATTTATTTGTAAGTTGAAATGCATCGTCTAATTTTCCATAATACGACGAGACGGTCACAACTTTTTTTCACTTTCACGCTCTATCCCGCACAGAGCAGTGATTGGGTACTTAGTGTTGAGACACTTCGTTCTCCGTTTTACGCTGAATTCTGAAGGCATTGCGTTGCGAGAGTGCTGGAACTCAATCCGACGCTGTGCCTCAACACCAGAGCGAAAAAATGAAAATATGAAATATTTCATTGAATAAATAATTATATGAAATATTTCATTGAATAAATAATTATATGAAATATTTCATTGAATTAATAATTATATGAAATATTTCATTTCCTCAAGTGGGGATCGAACTCACAACCAATCACGTTTACAGTCACCAACTTTTGTCTCTGCGCTACGACCGGCCTCTACTTTGAATATTTAATTAACTTATATAAGTTGTAGGTATAAATGCATTGTCTAAGTTCCCATACTACGGCGATGCGGTCACATATAAAGTACTAAATTATTGTAAAAATTCCGTTCACGATGCGGTAAAGTGGTGTTTATATGAAAAACAACTTAAAGTTCTATTTTGAGCTTTTTTTAGAATTCGTTGAATATTTTAAACTTAGTATTTGCTTAGTAAAGAGTCTAATGTCAATTCGATTTATTTTTTCTGTTCTATTTCTTTTTTATTTATGTTGAATTGTAGGGATAATATATTCTCGATTCCCGGATAAGCGGGGTAAGGAGAAGAAACCTAGTGTCAAGACACTCCGTTTCCCACTCTCCGCTCAATTTTCTAGACATTGAGTTGCGGGTAGAATGGTGGAATTAAATACCGCGTTTCGACTATCAATCAATCAAAGCGAGTAAATCAAACGACGACGCCATCATAAAATCAAATTTCACAAACAAAACAATATTTCTTTATATTCTTATTAATTAATAATACTTAGTACAATAAATTATCATAAAAAAATATGACAACCAGCAAAAATATTCCTTCAAAGCAACATTTGCCAATACAAAATAAAAAAATATATAAATCACAACGAAGAAACCATTGCGTAGTTAAAAGGACACTCACCTTACACAATCCTATATGAAAGAAGTAATGAATTACATCATACATTCTCATACAATTGCACCTGGCTTAATATTTCTTGTTTAACAACTTCAACGTTCAACTTGAATTCTACAATTAAAAACGAGTTTAGTTTGTATCAGTATAAGTAGTTTAGATTTCTCATGGCTATATAAAGAAATTCTCTCGCTCATTAAAATTGTGGTG
The DNA here is from genome assembly GCA_021202915.1 of Heliconius himera. Lineage (NCBI taxonomy): Eukaryota > Metazoa > Arthropoda > Insecta > Lepidoptera > Nymphalidae > Heliconius > Heliconius himera. The sequence goes on along the minus strand of JAJHJA010000810.1, from coordinate 237,527 downwards.
ACATTTTTTTATATACTTGTTATATTATGAGGCCAGTCGTGGCGCAGCGGCACAAAATGTGATTGTAAAACCGACTGGTTGCGGGTTCGATCCCCACTCTAGAAGATGAAATATTTATTTAAATTTATATATCCATTTCCTCGCTCTGGTGTCGAGGCAAAGCGCAGCGTTGAGTTCTGCCACTCAATACGCAATATCTCTAGAATCCGGCAGAAAGTGGGGAACGAATTGTCTTAAGACTAGGGTCCGTCTGCCTACCCTGCTATGTGCGGGATACAGCGTGAAGCTGATTTATTTTATTATGTTCATATATATATTGTATGAATGTATATAACCGACATCCGTCGATTTCCATTCGAGGAAATGAGTTATTTTAATTTTCTTTACTCTAATAACAAGAAAAAATGCGACGTGTTAATTGCTGCATGATGTCTCGAAAATTGGCCGGAAGATAGAAAACGGAGTGTCTTAATTCTAAGTTCTGTCTGGCTTCCCTGTTATAAGCTGGATACAACACGAGACATTGGACGTCAGGGAAATAAACCCGCAAACACCGCTTAAGTACCTTTAATATGAAGCTAACTTTAACAACTTATATACTTTTAACAGGATTAATCGCGTATATTTGGTATTATACATTTTTGGAAACCCGACGTTTCGAACACTTTGCAGTAGTCCGTGGTCTACCCGTGACCACGGACTACTGTAAAGTGTTGTGCAAGTGCATGTGTATGTATGTATAATAATCGTGAAAATCATATAACTTATTATCAGTTAAGTACCTACTAAAGATTACCAGCGTCACGTTACGGTCTAACTGGAAACGTATTGATTATAAGGGAAAATGAGATATTTTTCCATTTACCGTTTTCTTCTCAAGATAAATTGCGGCGTTGAGTCCCACTACTAAACACATTGTTTGAAATCAAACCGGCAAGTGAAGAACGGCCAGTGGGGCCAGTCGTGGCGCAGAGGCACAAAGTGTAACTGCAAAATCGACTGGTTGTAGGTTCGATCCCACTCGAGAAAATGAAATATTTATATAAATCTCTGGTGTCGAGGCGACGTGAGCACGGCGTAGAGTTCTACCGCCACTCAACACGTAATGCCTTCAAAATTGAGGAACGAAGTGTATGCTGTGAGTGTATGCTTGTGCGGGATACAGCGTGAAGCAGTTAATTAAAACAGAATTGAACCACATAAAAATTTCTCACCAATGACTCATGTAAAATATCAAGTTCATTAAACAGTACCTAAAAGTTTGTTTACATCTGAGATTATGTATTTTGGTCATTTGATTAGGTATATTATATTCAACTTATCGTAATTTTCATTAAACGCGATAACTTTTTTCGGTTTTTGCATATTCAAGTGTTACACTCCTTTTTTATTTAATCTATACTAATATTACTAATACTAATTTTAAAAATTGGAAGAGTTTGTCGGCGGAAAGTGGGGAACGAAGTGTCTTAACACTAGGTTCCCTCTGCCTACCCTGCTATGTGCGGGATACAGCGTGAAGCTGGAAGAGTTTGTTTTGGTTGAAATCGCAAATTTCTGATGTTACTGGTCTCAATTAAAGAAACATCATGGAAGGCTATACTAGTACATAACGTATAATCATCAGGCTAAGACCAATGAGATAGGGCTTGAGTAACAACAAAAAATTTTGTTAGAATGAGAGAATGTGCGTGTTTTTTCTACATTAGAAGTAACTAAAGTACGGAACGGATATATATTTAAACATACAACGCAGGCGAGGACGGGTCGCTAGTACTAAATATTGTTTTAAAAGTTAGAAATCTGATGAAAGCTAACCTATATATATTTTGTGAGCTCTTAAAACCCTCTCTTATATTCGATATGGGTAAAGTTTAAGCTTGTAAAGACTTGCTAATAATATAAAAAATACAAAAAATATAGGTATTGGTTACATATATACGTATAAAAACATTGAGGTAATAAAAGAAAATATTCTTGATGTCACATTGAGAATGAAGAAGAATGTGCTCAAGTTGTTTAGTCACATCGAGAGAGTAAGTGGCAAACGAATAGCAAAATCAGATTTATGGAGCAAGAGTGACTGGTAAGAGAAACAGGGGGAAACCCCAATTGACTTTCGAAAACACAGCATTGAGAATACTGAAGGAAGGTCACGCAAAGATCTGGTGACGAGGATTGATGTAAATTTTAAGGGGCCCATTAAACCTACTACTGCAACACCATAGGGCCCCGCATGGTGAAGCAATAAAATACTTAGGGGCCGTTCAAGTATTACGTAAGCACTGTAGGGGGGCGGGGGGGTCTTGGGTTTGCTTATTTTTGATGACATGGGGGATGGGGGGGTCTAGCTAGTAATTACGTAAGCAGAAGTTATTTTTTTTTTTCATATATATTATGGCTATATTTGGTAGACGTATGTATGTTAGACGATATAACTATTCGTTTTATAATATAATATATATGTTTCTTGAATGGCACATTGTCAAGTTTTGTCTAAAAACATTGCCATTGTCATTGTCTAAATTTAAAATTTTATAAAAATCTGTGGCGATTTAAGGATTTTTCCATACAAACTTTCAACCCCTTATTTGCACCCTTAAGGGGTGAATTAAAATAAACGACGAAACATGTGTTCAATGAAATATTTTAAAGTCTGATTTAAAATTTTATAAAAATCGGTGCTGATTTAAAAGAAATCCATACAAACTTTCAACCCCTATTTCATCCCTTTAGGGTTAAAATTTTTCAAATTCTTTTCTTAGTGGATTTCCAGAAGTCGAAAATAAAAATCTGTCCAAATTTCACGTTTGTACTATCAACGGTTACGGCTGTGCGTGCGTCTTACCTCAGTCAGTGGGAACATGTCCTTTTATATATGTAGATACTAATAACATATTAATAAAAAAACACCTTAAAAAATGGATATACCAATGTTTACGTAAGCATTGGGGGAGGGGGTAAGAGGATTGCTTATTTTTGATGACATAGGGGAGGGGAGAGTCAATAATTGCAAAAAAACTGCTTACGTAATACTTGAACGGCCCCTTAGTGGCTTTTCTTCTTAGCTTCTCTCTGTATTTCTTCGAATGTAAATTGAACCCACAACCTGTCATAGAAGACCAGAGCGAAGAAATGAAAATACAAATTTAAATAAATATTTCATTTCCTCGAGTGGGGATCGAAGCCACAACCAGTCGATTATACAGTAGAACCCCTGCGCCACAGCTGGCCCCAAAAATTTATATAAACGTGCGTAATTTGAATTTGCCATCTCATATTATAACATATCGTTTCCTATCCCATACTGGTATAAGATATAAGGTCACAAAGCCTCGCGGAAGACGACCGACCGGTCAAAACCTGCTATATTATATTGTTCAAACTGGTATCATACAATCACTTCAACATATATGTACAAGGTAACTAAAACCACTTGTCAATTTGTAAACGCACTGTGGCTCTGTATCGTAGATTTTTATGGCCGTCGTGGCTCAGCGTGTGTAACTGTGAACATGGGTTATGGGTTCGATTTCCACTCTAATGGAATTATTTTCATTTGTTTGGTCTCTGGTAAAAAGACAAAGCGCGGCGCTCAATTCCACCATTCAATATTCAATGTTTATTTACTCTGTCACTGTTGGTCAAGTGTCCATAGAAAGTTCCATTCGAGACAGTACTGGTTAGCAGAAACTAACGCTGGGGTTTGTCTTAAGGCGTAGATGCAATTCTCTTGTAGGATAGCCTTGATGGTAGTCTTGAAAAAGTAATAAAGCTAGCTGTGAAGTAATCTCTACCATAATATAGATTTTATGGAAACTAGCATACCTTGAAAACGGCGAGACCGTAAAAACAACTAATCAGCCATAATCAACAGATGAAAAGAGGAGGTTTTGGAACAAAATTTAGTTTTTAGTTTAGTTTTTATATCATTTTTAGACGTATATAAAGATATATTTTATTATTTCAATTTATTCAATAGTTCTTACGGCTTCACAGCTATAATCAATTTCTTTATTGAATTTGAAATGAAATTTGAATTGCCTGCAAAGTTACCCTACTACTGTTATAAATGTGAAAATTTATTAGATTAGATGTTTGTTCCACTTTCAAGCAAAAACTACTGAACTGATTAAGATGAAACTCTACAGTTTCATCTTACTCACTTTTAGCTTATACATCAAAATAACACAATAATTCAATGTGAATTGAAGCCGGTCGTGGCGCAGCGGCACGTAGTGTGACTGTGAAACTGACTGGTTGTGGGTTCGATCACCACTCGAGGAGACGAAATATTTACTTAAATTTATATTTCCATTTCTTCGCTCTGGTGTCGAGGCAAAGTGCGGCGTTGAGTTCCGCCACTCAACACGCAAATGCCTCCAGAACTCGGCGGAAAGTGGGGCACGGAGTGTCTTAACACTAGGTTGCCTCTGCCTACCCTGCGGTGTGCGGGATACTGCGTAAAGCTGATTTATTTTTTATAATTTGGCTATAATATAACAAAAAGTACGATTGAGTCTCCATAACATTTACGCCAAGATCTTTAATCTTTATACATCTAGAGACACACCGATAAATCAAATGCCAAGCCATTCAGAAATTAAGAATCTATCCATTTAGAATTGTTAAATAAATTCAATGTCGCGTTTTGTATAGATAAATTATTGACCAAGAAATGGCAACATAATAAACATTCCACTAAGAGAAAATTTAATTTACAAACATCGATTATATTCAAAGTTACTATGGCACGATGACGTCTCACATTTTCCTTGCGTTACTAAGTATTCATATTTTGTTCCCTTATAGGCAATCATTTTTAATGTAAGCTGTAAGAATAATTTAACTGATAATACGAAATCATCGTATTTTATAGTGCCAACCGCTTATTATTGTGAATTAGTAAGGTAATTCTCTGTAATCGCGACAGTTGGGAGTTCGATTTCCACTCGGGGAAATTAATGATTTTCATTTTTCCGCTCTGGTATCTAGACGAAGTAGGCGTCGAAAATTTTATGAAATGCTATATGCAGGTTACAACGCCGCGTTTTGTCGTCTTACTAGAGCTGAGAAGAAATCGAACCCACGACCGTCGCGTTTACAGTCAGAAGCTATGTATTTTATAAAGTAATTAACTGAGATTTCTTTACACTTCTAACTTCTAAGTTTCAATTTTAGTAATCTATTTAAAAGTTTATATATAAAAAATATTTTATACTATTTATTAAAACATTGGAATCTCTAAGTATTCCGTTGCTTTCGCCTTATGCGGCCGCAAAACAGCTATAGGTTCACAAATTGTATACAAGTACGGAAACGGGTACCGGTACTCTTAGGGAGAATTCACACTATAGTGCTGGTCACCGCTCGCTCTTGATTCGATATAATATTCTTTTATGAGATATTCGTACATGCGTGTTTGGACCGGAGCTTGATCGGAACTATGGTATGAATGCTCTCGTTGTTTCTCATATAAAAATATTTTTAACAGACTGAGGTCGGACCGAGAACCAACCGTGACTGGCACTATAGAGTGAATCCTCCTTTACACATAAGATAAAACCGTATAGCAGATGCCACCTCTTATATAATTCCTATATAAATATGCGTAGCAACATGCAACGATGCCCCGTCGCAGAATAGGCCCAGAAATTTTACTAACTTAGAGAATGTGTTGAACAATTTAAAAAGATAACGTTTACACGAACATATATGTTCAAAGCTAAAGTCCAGACATCCCCGAAAATATCTCCAGATATATCCATGCCTATACCTTAACAATTAAAAAAAAGCCGTCTTCCACTGGATCCCATAGTCATAACCTAACCGAACTCTCTTCAAACTACCCTTGAAGTGTATTCTTTCCCACAAAAAAAGAATCATCAAAATCGGTTGGCGTGATATTTTTTATCGAGTTATTCGTCCATTTGTCGCGCACATACTTAATACATATTTAAAACTTATATGATTTTCTCATTGATAACATTGTCAGAAATGGACCAAATTAAGATGGGGCCACACCGAAAGCACCAGTTTTCTAATAAACAAGAATCATCAAAATCGGTTCACCCAGTCAAAAATTCTGAGGTAATAAACATACAAAAATACAGTCGAATTGATGACCTCGTCCTTATAGAAGTCAGCTAAAACGCTAGGCACAAGAAGGCAGTTTGATTACAAGTTGATTAACGATTTATTTCAATGTAAACAAAAAAAAGTTTCTGTTATATGCTTTTATTATTTTGATAATCATTTTCTTTTTATTTCACGTTATTTACCAAAGGCCAAATAGAGTTTCATGGAGTCTAATTTTACTATTTATTTATATAATAATCTGCATGTAAGCAAATTATATATTAAATATTTTTATATATAACTATGCTGCTTTTCTTATCTTTTCCATAAGTATTTCAAAATGTGAAGAATAATTTCTATCTCTTATTCATGGAGTTATTTATATATGTATCAACTTCACGTACTTTACTTTTATAATATTAAGAGTTTTCGAATCTTTACTTTTCTTATTACACATATATAAAACGCGTGCGAGGATTTATCAACCGTCAATCGTATTTTTTATCGTAATATGTAACCGCCGCTGGGACCGTTACCACCTGCTACAAACAAACACATACAAGAGTCGATAAAAAAATTGTGAATTTATAGAAACCGGTAACAAATTTGAATTTTACATCCAAATGATGGATGACAGGTCAGCGATACATCTCAAACAGTTATGTTGTGTTATTAATTTTTAAAAAGAATTCGAAGCCAAATATATCAGCATAAATTACTGTTAACTCGATCGTTGTGAAAGAGATAACCTAATTTAAACTAAGCTTTCGTCACATTAAGATAAAGCCCAACGAGCTCCAATGTTTAAAACGATTTATACCAATTCTGTGTGTCATTTTGTATCCAAACGTACTGGGAACGTAATCAGCGGAACCGGTTTTAAGGTATTTTTAACGAATAACACTCGCCGGCTCGAACACGGATTGATAGCAAATACTCACCGGCCGTTAGGTGCCGAGGGGGAGTGCACTAGCTTCACCGCGAACAAGAACTGGATCGCACAAACTAACAGACAACAGAGGTTCAACGATAATGTCAACGCACACAGAGCTAATGTCACTTCGTAAACCACTGCGAATTCCTCGGGGGCACCCGTCGCGGGGGCTGATATCTTGAGGAGAAACAGTAGCGCGAGTAGTGCCAACAGTAAACTGATAAGGCACAGTAGAGCTAAAGACGTCAGGGCCTCCTCTGTCGCCGCCCTCGTGCTCCGCACTCTGGTGGAAGCCGGTCTGGCGGGCGGAACTCCTGAAGCAGTTCCATTAGCAAGTTTCGGAGGTGATGCGACTGGAACTGGAGTGATCACGGGCACGGTGGGCGGCGGTTGCGCGCCTGGACTGACACTGGCGGACGTCCCGCCAACCGAATGCTTCGAGGAGTCCAGGGTAGACACGTTCAGTGGCAGGTGGTGGTGCGGCCGCCGCGGCATGTTCTGGTAGCGGTGGTCATCGCTCGCCGCCGGCGGCCGCGTCGCATGCTTCAACATATTTCAACTCTCACGCTGTAAGCCGCCATCGCGTCGAGTTTCGCATACGGGCTGACACGAGCATATCGTGCGGCGGGCGCGCTGTGACTGAGACCGAGCCCCCTCTATACCTGCTTCGAGATTGTCAATCAAACGAGAACTCTACATACAACAAGCGGCTTCGTCACAGACCTACCCTTATAATACTCATACAATTGTTATAATGTAAACTAAATACTTCAGTCTATTGTGTATGTAGAGCTGAATAATTTGTTTATAATGCTCCAGACAAGTTGTTTGTAAACCTGCTTATTCTCTACCTTGTAAGACAATTAGCCTCTGCAGTTTATTAACTAAATTATTATACTAAAACTGAATATAATCAAAAGGAAACCGAGTAAGTAATATAATCTCAGTTTAATTAGTAGGTCGTAGCTTTATGTAATTATGACTTCATTGTTTAAACTAACTAAATTCTCATGAGTTGAATACTTTGGAACCTGTTTTCTTTAAACAGGGTCAAGGTGTGCTTTTCATTGGAGAATTTCGAAATAACTTAAAATCCAAGATTCTTGTTGTAAAACTATTTAAGTATACGTGTGAATTTTATTAGGCAATGATATGAAACAAAAACTAGCTATCTATACATATAATAAACTCTATATAATAAACTCATTGCTTTATGTACATGGAAGATATGCTTGTATAAAAAAACTTTAGAGAAAAAATTATTGCGGTTATTTATTAATGTAATACAACTGACAATGCCGAGTTTTTAAGTGGTCGTCTGTTTGTTGATTTGTCTATTTGAGTGTTTCTATTTACGTTTGTGCTCGTTAATCTCAGAAACGGCTTAATCGATATAAATATATTTTTCACTGTTGTATTTTAGCAAACTTCCCATAACATTTAGTGTTAGTCTTATTTCTCTCTCTCTCTTGTCTTATGAAGTCATAAATAAAAAAATAATGTCAATATAAAGAATTGCATACGACAATCTTACTATAAAATGAGTAGCTTAAAACTATTTTTTTTCTGAAACTAAAGCTATCAGTGTGTGAATATTGTTTTTAAAATGATAATGTTATTAAATCACCAAAGTAATTCAGTACTAAGAAAACAAATCTAATGTAGTATAAACGGGCGAAGCCGCGAGCGGATTGCCAGTTTTAAATAATGTTATTGCTTGTATTATACACTTCCATTTATAATACTCCGTACATAATTATATTGAATACAGAGTAAGTTCTATATTTAAAAACTTAGATAAAATACGTTCTTTTACTTAATTTCAGATTTTGGGTACCTATTTCCTTTTTAAGTATTAGGTACAAAATTTTGTTTTCTTTCCGTTTTATTCAAATTAAACGACAGATGATCAGGTGATTCTGCTACTGCTATTCACACCTGTTCACAACGAAGCCATTAGTTGCTTAACAATTTAGAATGATAAATAAAAAATAAACAAAAAATTGCAGAAAAAAATCATATAAGTTAGGGCTGTTATCTTAAAAAAATGAGGCCAGTCGTGGCTTAGAGGCACAGTCGTGCGACTGTAAACGCGACAGGTCGTGGGTTCGATTTCCACACGAGAAAATGAAATATTTAAAATTATCATTTTCTCGCTCTGGTAACGACGCAAAGCACGGCGTTGAGTTCCTCCACTGAACCCACAGAGTCTCCAGATATGCCTAGATAGAAAGTGGGGAAGGGAAACTTGTTTAAGTTTATATTAATAAATTTGATCTTATCTATGAGAGTACCTAGCACTTAACCATATAATGCATCTTTTGTTCTGTAGAGTCAGTGAAGAAAGCCAAGAAAACATCTACATACTTTAAATATAAATATTCTTTTTATATAATGATTTCATTTTTTAACCAAAAAATGAAAAAAATAAAAAACCAATATAATTATGTTTGAAATGGATGCAAAATTATTATTACAATGCAGGCGACCGTATGAAATATTACACAGGCCAGTCATACGTAAATCCGGATGGACACGTGGATAACACCTGCTCAGCAGATGTTTTAATATAACACATAATATATATTAGAAAAAACCTTAATACTTGGGGCCAGTCGTGGAGCGGGGACACAAAGTGTGACTGTAAAACCAACTGGTTGTGGATTCGATCCCCACTCGAGGAGATGAAATATTTACTTAAATTTACATTTCCATTTCTTCGCTCTAGTGTCGAGAAAAAGCACGGCATTGCGTTCTGCCACTCAACGCGCAATGCCTCTAGATTTCGGCAGAAAGTGGGGAACGGAGTGTCTTAACACTAGGTTCCCTCTGCCTACCCTGCTGTGTGCGGGATACAGCGTGAAGCTAAAACTTAATAAAAACTTACAAAAATTCCTTTTGTGGTACACCATTGTCCTTAAGAAATTTGTAGGTGTTGCACAAAAACCTTGCTACAAATAGAGTCAAATTCAATAGGGAAAATGAGCACCTACTACAACTAGTGACAATACGTAAAAGATTTAAATTACTATGGCGTTTGACCGACGAATTGACCGGATTTAATTAAAAGGACGTATTGTCTTTAAATTTTAGTTTTTATTTAAAAATAAATAATAATAAATAAATCAGCTTCACGCTGTATCCCGCACACATCAGGATAGGTAGAGAAAACTTAGTGTTAAGACACTCCGTTTCCCACTTTCCGCCGAATTTTGGAGGCATTGCGTGTTGAGTGGCGAAACTCAACGTCGCGCTTTTACCTCGACACCAGAACGAAGAAGCGGAAATATAAATTTAAATTAATATTTAATTTCCTCGAGTGGAGATTGAACCCACAACCAGTCACGTTTACGGTAACACATTGTGCCAGCGCGCCACGACTGGCCCCTAGTTTTTATATATGAAATCATAATTATGTATGTATCCACCAACTATGATCCAATATAAGATAACACCGGTCGTCAAAAATGCAGCTTGTCTACTTAGATCAAATTAGAAGATATATAAATATTGCCCCGTTTACCGTAAAATTCAAGTTTTTATCATAAATATTTATTTGAGACCGTCATATCGCAAAGTATGATTGTAAATGCGACGTTTGTGGGTTCGAATCCCGCTTCCCGCGAATTGAATTATTTAATATTTTAATTTTTTCGCTCTGTTAACAAGACAAAGCACGGGTTTGAGTTCCACAACTCTACACGCAATGTCTCGAATATTCATCGAAATGTGAGGTTTCTTCTACCTATCCCGCTATATACGAAATATAGTGTGAAGTTAAAAATCGTTATTTAAAATTTTTTAAATATATATGTGTTAGAAGGGCACAACGTATCAAGGGCTCTAATGTGTCGGCATATGTCAAGACCTGAGACTGTAGCTGTAATGTCTTTTTAATGTTCTCATAATCATAAGTGATGGAAAAGAAAGAAATTTCTATGTCAAGTTTTGATGACTCTCATTGAGTTTCACCAATGTAAAATATGAATGCTTATTGAGGTTCGCCATTATTTAACTGGGATTCGAGTAGAAAACATGCAAAAACTAAAGTTTCTTCGATTCTTTTTTTCTATTTTTACGTATTACTACTTAGTGATAATGAACTCCTTAAGGTTAAAGGTTAAAGAGGAGTTTATATGGCTATATTTATAAAGTGCCTCCTCAGTAATCTGTGCTACAGTAGACGTGACAGGACAAGTCGACAAAGAATGCAGCTCGTCTAGTTTTCGCTTACCGCTCTGCACTATGGATTTTATTTTCCTATATTTTTTAGCTTCACGCTGTATCCCATACATAGCAGGTAGGCAGAGGGAACCTGGGGACCTAGTGTTAAGATACTTTGTTCCTATTAGGACACTTACATTCCCTACTTTCCACCGAATCCTGTAGGCAATGCGTGCTGAGTGGCGGAAATCAGCATGTTGAGTTGAATGGGAATCGAACAAGCAACCTGACGCGTTTTTTTTACCTTGAATCTCCATTTTCTTATATTCTTATAACAAAAACTAAAAATATTTATTTAACTTTCATCATATATTTGTACTTATTGAATAGTTTTATCATTCACACCTGTACTTTATAAATGTAAATAGATTTTTTATATAAAACTAACGGTATTTATACTATCCAGTTTGACTTCCTCTCAAATCTTACGAATTTGAGCTTATTTTAATTTTACCGTGTTTCAAATGTGCTTGAAATTGATATTTAATGTTTTTATATAATATTTAGTAAATATAGTAAACTAATTATATTTATCATTGAATAAAGTAGCACTTAATGATAATGTAGAGCTTTCTAGATGACAAAAACAAATATTAAAATAATGGCAACATTAAAGCATATATAACTTCTAGAAATTTTCTATTATTTTATTTCTATAAGTAACGGAATTAAACAGACTTAAACAATTTAATATTTAAATTAAAAGAATTAAGAAATTCTTAAAAGACATACCTGCAAAGTTATAAATTGTTATATCGTATATGTTATCTACAATTTGATGTTTGAGTTATTCAAAAATTATGCTGCCGTGACTGGATTTTGTGAAACAAGGAAATATATATACAAAAATAATTTAATTAAAATGTAGTTATTACAGACTCTGACTTTATATTTTTAAAATATTAGTAATTCTATGCAATATTATTATTGTTATGGTTGACACATTATTTGGCGCCATTAATCATAAAAAAAAACTTAAATTCTTTTTGTGTAACAAGTAAAATTATATTCAGCCAAATATGTAATTTTGAAATATTATTGTAAATACACGAAAACATATTTTAAATAAATATATGCAAATATGTATAACCTATAAAATAAAAATTATCTCAGCTTACCGTACTTAAATTTATCAAATCTGTTAAAATCGTATTGTATTACATAAATAATATAAGACGAAACGACTTTATATATTAAATACGATAATTACACTATCAATTGCGCAATAAAGTTTCTGTTTAAGATGAGGTCAGTTGTAGATAAGCTTCAGATTTCCTCGGTTTTATAATTTGTTAATATTTTTTAACAGATGTCAACGTGAGTATTTATTTTTCTAAATTTAATTCGTGGTTTAAAATGAACTTTATTATCTAGCTACTGTCTATTTATATTTATTTCTTTTTTATTTTAAAACATATTGGTGTGTGAAAGTAACCTAACTTTTTCATATTAAGTAAATTACGTAAAAATTGCCTTATATGTTTGTTGAAAGGCAACTTTTATAATTATAAAATATGGATAGCCTTGGTCGTTATTTTTTTTATATACTATCTATTATTTACTATATATATTATCTTCTCGTTCCTATTTATATGATAATTTATAAAAAAAACATTAGAAAAGAAAGCTCTACTGGCTTAATTATATGTATATTTTCGACATAATATGTATTTAGGACGACGAAACTGTAAATTGTACAAAATTTATTGTCACCCTGGTATCGTTTGTGGGGCATGCTTCATTGCACACTATAAGTGTGGATTCTAATCCTACTATTAAAAATGTTTGTTTACTTTAAAAAAAAGTATTTCATTCCCGGTTTTTTCCTCCTCGCAAGAAAGGTAGGCAGAGGAACCTAACGTTCCGCCCAATTCTCAAGAATGTTTCGGGTGGCGGAATTGAGCGCCGCGCTTTGTAACATATTCTGTGTTCGATATTACACAAAATGTTGCTAGGATTCTCCGTTCGATAGTCAATGCCTTGTTTTTTATTATTTTATATTATTATTTGCATTTTTTTACTTGGACGTTATATCAATTGTGTCGGTGCAACGTGTTTATTGTGTTACGTTTATTTGTTGTTTATGTATTGTGAATGTAAATAATCTTGATAGTTACAAAATATGTACAAACATGGCTTTTAGTATCTGATTAGTGATTGTAATGATGTTCATACATTTATTCGTAGAGCCTCCTATAAGATTTGTCCCTGTGACCTCGTGCAAAAATTTGAACATTTAACCAACTTGGCTATATGTTCACATCCGCCGTAAATAGTATAAGGAATTTCATTAAAGTACGAGTCGGTCGACTAATCATTCAGAGTGGCCACTCTGAAGTTGGCTGTAAATGGCTTGCCTCGGATTTTAGATTTTTTTTCTCTATTTTGATTATTTGCTTCCTGAGGGAACAATGGACAAAAGGGTTTTCGTCCTAACTTCAGAGCGACCACGACTCGTCGGTTATGCTATACCTCTTTACGTAAAAGATGATTTTGTAACTTTGTAAGGATGGTTCTTTTTTAGGGTTCTGCACTTTAAAAGGCAAAAACGGAACCCTTATACGATCGCTTTATTGCCCGTCTGTCCGTCTGTCAAGACCATTTATCTCGAGATCACATGGAAGTATCTATCGTTTCTGCTGTATTTTGTATGAAATTCGCCGCGGAATCAAATCCTATAATTACTTCCCGTGCACTCCCGTGGTAAAAAATAAGAACTTACAATACAAATAAAGGAAAATACCCAAAAAAATCATTACAATCTTATATTTGTATGTCAACAAACTTAAGTTTATCAACGTTATTCCCCGCGTAATGAAAATCTATATGGACTATTTCCCTTGGTACAATAATTATGAAAGAGTGCATATGCAATTTTTATAAGTTGCCTATTGCTTTCCGTTGACCTCAATCGTGAAATTAGTATAGAACCCTCGTAGGGCGAATCCGACTCGCACTTAACCAGTTTTTTATTTATATTTAAATACCTACCTGCATGTTAACCAATATTTTGTAATTTTGTTGGCAATGTCGAAGGCAAACTTTCATAAAAGTACCTATTACATTACGAATAGGATTTTCAATTTTAATAATACATACTACTTACTTACAACGTTACATTGGTGAAATGACTTTGTGCTCAACTAACACGTTCGAAACGCCATAAGAAAAGAACTGAACTCATTATCTATACTAATTATGAAGCTGTTTGTTTGATTGAATGTTCTAATCTCAGGAATTGATTTATTTTTTTATTATTACGTTCGCGTTCATTTTTTCGATGTAACATACTGTAGAGGCCGTCGTGACACAGGGGCACAAACGTGCGACTGCAAGCGTGACATGTTGTGGGTTTGCTTCCCACTTGACGAAATTAAATATGATATTTTCAATGTGCTCCACCATTGAACTTGCAATGGCTCCAGAATTCAGCCGACAGTGAAGAAAAGAAAGAAGAAGAAGAAAAAAGTATTTTAATGGGGACGGAATGTTCCTAGGTAACCTCTGCCTACCCTAGTCTGCGGTATATGGCGTGATGTAAATATTTCATTATCTCAGGTAATCGAACCCACAACCATCGCGTTTACTACCATACCCTTGTGCCACCGGGCTACGAGAACCTCAAATTACATACAATTTTTTTTTTCCTGCAGCCGCGTAATGGACGTGATCGTGATAGGCTGTGGTGCGGCTGGCTTAGCGGCGCTGCGACAGCTGCATAACGCAGGGCTGAACGTCCTGGGTTTGGAAGCAGATGATAGAATCGGTGGCAGAATAAAGACAGTTGATTTTGGAGATCGTCATATAGATTTGGGGGCCGCTTGGTAAGGGTTATATGTTAATTTTATATTATCAACTTTTTTAATACTAAAATGCTACTGTAAATGCTATGGTTGTGGGTTCATAACCCACACCACATACATCTCTCTATTTTCATAAAAAAACTACTTTTTGATTAGCTATTTTTTTCTGATCTTTTTTATGGCTAAACATAAATATAGATGTTTGTAAAGTAGGCAAAATAATGACAAGGATTGTAGGTCTACACAAACGAAGTTGTAAAACTACAAGAATTACTAAAAACATTATAAAAGTCCATGTTGACAATAAGAATATAATTACAATAACTAAAAATTATTGAAAGAACAATGTTTACACATTCAATTTCCGGTCATTGTAAGCATTTCCATACCAGTTATATTAAACATAATAACGTAAGAGTTACTTTCAATAAAATTAAGTATATATAGTCATTTCCCAGCCCGATCAACGGCTGCAATCCGAGGTTGGAATCCCGCAGGGGACGCCCTTGCCGTCAACAGCCACGCAAGCATCGACGCAGTGCTTGCAGTTATTTCAGAGATAGAGTATCCCGTTTCAATACTCACCCGATGTTACTTTGAATGCCAATAGTACGCCGTGTAAAAAGCATTAACCTCATATTAAAAAAAATATAGTAAAGTATAGATATTATATATAGTAGATACTGATAATGATAAGATGATCACAAAGAAAGAAAGTTTAATCCTCCCCAAAGTGGTCCAATAAAATGATATAATACGTAGTTGACTGTCGGTTGTGGCCGTGCAATGTCTGACTATAAATCCAGGCAGTCACTAATATCTATTTATATTAATTCTGATTTAGCAGATCAAATGTGGCGTTGTTTTCTACAAATTCTACAACTCAACAAGTCTCTAAAAATGTCCGAGTGTCCCAAAAGTTCTAAAAATCCATGAAAATAATAAAGAAGACGTATATCTATATTCGTATTCTGCTTTAAGATGTGTAATAAAATCTTAATAAACGAAATTAATTTTCAGGTGTCATGGCGAAAAAGACAACGTTGTATTTGAACTAGCAAACCCTTTAGATCTCTTCGGCAGACCTCAACCTGATAATAAATATTATGTCATGTCCAATGGCGAACTGCTCCCGAATGAGGCTAGCGAGAGTATACTACAATCCTTGAATAATGTAGTAGCTAAAGCTGATAAAAATTCAAAAAAATCTATTTCAGAATGTGTGCGAAATGCGTGAGTACCTATTATTATTATCTATTTTAGCTTCACGCTGTATCTCACTTGTAGTAGGAAGATGTGGGTGAAGGCGTAGGTAGGGGGCGAGCTGGGTGGGCCGTCGTCCCCAGAAATTTTACTTACAACAAAATTTGTCCCGATAAATAAAAAAAAAACAATTAGTCCAGGTTTTTTTGCTCTATTCTGTTAGGTATTATATTCAGTGAAATGTATAAAATATAATATGTGATATCAAATCAATACGGGATAAACGTAATGTACGATTCTTGCTTAATTTATAATTAATAGTTTTTTTTTAATATTTTATAATGTAATGTTAGATTTCTGTCAGATTATTTATATCGTAAAAATATAAACTACTTAATAGGTAGCTGCAGTACAGCTGATGGTCTGTGGCCTTTCTGAACGTTTACACACCCATAAACAAAATAATGAAAAGTAAGAAAATTCCTAAAATAAATTTAACGCAGCATTCTACAGCTAACTTCAGTATGGCCACGACCTATCGAATGTACTATATTACTTATTTATGTTAATGAAATTTTTTACCTTTAGTTATTTACAATGCGCAAAAGTTCAGAAAATCTAATTTCAAAAACAAAAGACTTAATTAATGATAATTTTCAGGCCAAAAGTCGACCCAAATCTCAAAAGAGATCCCATCTTGGTCCAATCGTTTATAGAATGGTTTGAAAGAAACAGTCATGCTGGTGGTCAGAGCGATCCTTTGAAAGGGAAATCCCTGAAGGGTTTAGAAGAGAGTTGGCAATGTGAAGGTGAATTTATGTTGAACTGGAAAGGAAGAGGTTTTAAAACCATACTTGATATTTTATTGGTATGTAAAATAAAGATTTTGTTTTATGTTTCACACTGTATCCCGCTCATAGCAGGGTAGGCAAAGGGAACCTGAAAACCTAGAGTTATGACACTCCATTCGCATAAACATACTTTCGTTCCCTACTCTTCGCCGAATTGTGGCGGAAAAGTAGCGGAACTCGACGGTTACATCAGTATGATTTTATAAAATTAGGAGCAGAGTGATTTGTTTCTTGTTTATTTCTGTGTGATTATGGTTATTTATTTACAATAGATAACGTTCTAAGTATTTGTTGTTTTTTTATTTATTCCTTCTTTGGAAATGTATTAGAAGTTACTTATAAAATATCATGTGCTTCAATACAATATATTTAAGTATTTTGCTGTAGTCTCAGTAAGAATCATTAAAATTAAAAATAGCTTCACGCTGTATCCCGCACACAGCAGGGTAGGCAGAGGGAACCTAGTGTTAAGACACTCCGTTCCCCACTTTCTGCCGAATTCTGGAGGCATTGCGTGTTGAGTGGCAGAACTCAACGCCGCGCTTAACCTCGACACCAGAGCGAAGAAATGGAAATATAAATTTAAGTAAATATTTCATCTCCTCGAGTGGGAATCGAACCCAGAACCAGTCGGTTTTGCAGTCACACCTCGTGCCGCTGCGCCACGACCGGCCTCAATCATTCAAGAATCATTAAAATTTTACTAAATTTTCGAACTCTGAAAAAACCTAAGACAAAGTGATCAATCTATTAAATATAAAAAAATCTCATTTCACAGAATAAATATCCCGATCCGTCCAAACAACTACCAATATCTATTCATCTAAACAAAGAAGTAGAGAGTATAAAGTGGAGATCCACCAAACAAGAAGCGGGGAACCCCCTAGTGCAGATCACTTGTAAGGACGGCAGCCTTTATGCAGCCAAGAGTGTTATTGTCACTATGTCTATAGGTGTTTTGAAAGAGAGGTAAGATAATAATATAAAATACGTTAAAACTTAAATGTTATGGAAAGTTGTTAGTGTCTTAGAAGACTATTCGTCTTTTTTAACATTTTTAAAGTATTATTCCACCCTTAGGAAAGAAAAATACTTATTTAGAAAACGTATAAAAATTTAAACATAGCGGGACTCAAACCTGCGCCTCCTGGAACCGACCAGATACTAACAACATAAATAAGTTACAAGCGTATAAAAATTTCGACATAGCTCGATGAGAACGTATGGTTTAGTGGTTATAGCACCTGGGGCGGGTTCGAATCCCGCTACTTTAAATTTTTTATACGTTTTCTAAATGACTTTACGTCTGTTACAATACTGTTATTAAGATAGATTATAACATCTATTTTTTTTTCAGCTTCACTCTGTATCCCGCGTGTAGCAGGGTAGGCAGAGGGAGCCTAGTGTTAAGACACTCCACTTCCCACATTCAGCCAAATTATATAAGCATTGCGTGTTGAGTGGCGAAACTCAACGCGGTGGTTTACCTTGACACCAAAGCGAAGATATGAAAATATTAAATATTTCATTTCGTCAAGTGGCGATCGAACCCATAATTTGTCGCGTTTACAGTAATACCATTGCAACAAGCCTCATTGCAATTTATTTATTTTTTTTTTGCATGAAATGCAATTGATTGGATGATTTTTTTATTTTAATAACCTAAGAAAGGTAAAAAAAAAACTAAATTTGCATATTACTATACTTCAGATACACACAGCTATTCAGCCCAGCGTTACCAGCCGAGAAAATTAATTCCATAAACACACTCCAACTTTGCGTTCTTAACAAAATATATATAGAATTTACTGAACCATGGTGGCCAAAAACCCCAGCTAACATCTCAATCTTATGGAAAAAAGAAGACAAGTTAAAGTTTTCACCACAAGAACAATGGGTGACAGAATTGTATGTACTATATACAGTGGATTACCATCCAAATGTATTGTGTGCTTGGATTTACGGTGAACCTGCGGAATGTATGGAGAAAAAGAGTGATGCAGAAGTCAGGGCTGGTGTTAGTAAATTATTGGATATTGTGTTTAAGAAGAAATTTAATGTTTCTCCTATTAAATCTATTTTAAGGTACAAAAGAATTTATTTATTTTTCGTTATGGTAGGTTTTAAATGTTATTTAAATTAAAAAAAATCTTTGGCCTAAATTACCTTGCATTCGAATCCAAGAGAAATAATTGCTTAAGTGTTACGTTTTATTGAAATTATGAAATATACAATTTACTAGTGGAGATGTAGGTATATAGGAATAAAATAAATAAATAAATCAGCTTCGCGCTGTATCCCGCACACAGCAGGGTAGGCTGAGGGAAGTTAGTTGTTTGCCTCGACACTGGAGCAAAGAAATTGAAACAAAAAAATTAAATAGATATTTCATCTCTTCGAGTGGGATTCGAACCCACAACCAGTCGGTTTTACAGTCACACTTTGTGCCCCTGCGCCACCACTGGATATGGAGGTATATAGAAATATTTACAGTTTAATATAATAATATCGTTTATATTTTTATGTACATTCCAGATCTCAATGTGCATCCAATCCACTCACTCGAGGTTCATATTCCTACCGCAGTGTTGCAACTGAACAAAATGGCGGCAGTGCTGCCATACTATCGCAACCATTGTGTCACGGGGACTTTCCCGTGCTTTGCTTCGCGGGAGAGGCGACTTCCCATCACAGACACGCATCTGTACACGGCGCTATAGAGTCCGGTTTTAGAGAAGCTAGCAGACTTATTGAGCATTTTAAGAAAGGAAAATAATTATATAGCAAGCAATTTTACATATATACAGGTGTAACGTAATGGACGGATCAACGGTTGTCTATGGGTAGAGGACCTCAGTACTTATCAATTTCGCCACCATATATGTTAGCCGATTTGCATATAAAGCTTAAATACTACTTTCGAGAATCCGATTTTTTCAATAAAATCAATATTTCTGAAATATCTGCCGAACCACTGAGAATTGGCTAACATACACAGGGGTGAAATGAATAGGTACAGAGGTCCTCTACCCATTGACAACCGTTGATCAGACTATCGCGTTACATCCTGTATATACAATATGTAACTTTAACGTTTAAAAATGTTGTAATTTTTTAGAAGTTCATGTGTCACACAATATTCCAGTGTCGTGGTTTTTAAGATAAATAAATATTGATTATAAATTATAAATATATTTTTTGAACCTGACGTTTTGAACGAATATGATTATTATAATATGCTTTATTTAAAATTATTTTTAAATAAATAAGTTGTTACTTGGGGTTAAGTCCATTTTATATTTTATAGACATAATGAATCACAGTAACACATACATACTTCCTTAAAATATTTAATTTTTATTTGAAATAATAAAATATAATTTACAAATGAGAACATGAGACCATTGTGGCGGGCTTTTTAGGTACCCAAGTCGTATTGACCTGGAAGCACTATCACAGGTAGGCCAATCCACAGTTGCGTGGTACGTGGAAGAAAGTTCCCACTGAACTGCATAGTAGTGGATGGCCACGTTTCCAGATGGTATGGATGATATTTAAGTTTGTGACGTACGGCGAATACGGCGGCAGGTAACAGGTCAAACAGTTCCCCAGAATACTCCCCATGATAAATGCGGTGGAGAACGCACAGCGAGGAGACGTCTCTACGCAAAGCCAAAGTTTCACAAACCAAACAAAAGCAAACCTTTCACAGATCATAGGGTCACCAACGATTCGAATGGTTCTACGTTGTATGTGATCAAATGGATCAAGCTGATACTGGGGCACACCAGCCCAGAGATCAGAACAGTACTCCATATGATGCCGAACTTGGGCCCTATACAGGGCCAATTGGTGTTTCGGCGTGCAGTATTGTCTCATTCTGCTGTTGCCCAGTTTCTTTGAGGCCAACCAGACTTTGCAGCGTCTGTCTGTAATAGGCGTTTAGACACTAAACGATAAGTAAGTGTCTAGATTGGGAGAGTAAAGGGGGAGCTTGCTTAGTTATTAGAAGTTTTAGAGGAAAAATCGTCATGGCCCAGTATGTAATTATACGAGACGGTTGTTGGTTGGTTTCCACTCGGAGAAATGAAATATTTAATAAATTCATTTTCTCGGTCTGGTAACGTGACAAAGCGCGGGGTTGAGTTCCGACATTCAACTTACAATGTCTCCAGAATTCAACGGGAAGTGGGAAACAGAAGTATCTTAATGGGAACGAACTAACTTAACTCTAGGTTCCCAGGTTGCATCTGTCTACCATGCTCCATGCAGAATACACCGAGAACTAAAACAAACAAATAATTATAAAATTAAAATATTTTCTATATTATTTCATTTACAATATGTAACAACTGCATATCACAATAACAACGAAACAAATGAAATAGCACTAAAACATACAATTTAATAAGACCGCAAATAATTGCATAGCTAAAATAAAAAAAACAAGCAGCCAATTAAGAAAGTCAATTTTGAAATTAATTGAATAAAATAAGTCTTTAAACCATAAAAATAATAAAGACCATCAATGTGCATTGATTTAATCCCACTCTAGCGAATGATGATATTTCTATTATTTAAATATTACCGTTACTGGTAAGGCATAACGCAGCGTTTAGTTCCACAACTCAACACGCATTAATTATTTCCCCGAGTGGAATTGAACCCACAACTATTATTTTATATTACATTTTAAAATATAATTAAAAACTATAGTAATTCATTTGCAAAATCAACTTTAAAAGTAATTAAAACAAACTCAACTATATATAACATCAGTAATAGTTTCAGTACTAATAATATTTCCATCTTCATCAACGTCACACATCATAATTTCAATTTTATTGTCATCTTCTTTTTTGTTTTAACTTTCGTATTTTTTAATTAAACTGTGATTTTACTGAGTTGAGCTGGTTTTTTTTTATCCAAATTCAAGAAAATTTTAACTTTTTAACTATATATAACATCAGTAATAGTCTCAGTACTAATAATATTTCCATCTTCATCGACATCACACATCATAATTTCAACTTCATTGTTGATTTCATTTTTCTTTTCAATTTCACTATTCTTGAATGTAATTTCAAATCTTTTGGGCGTAGTTTCAGTTGCTTCAGCTATTTCTTTCAAATCAAATTCAAATTTATTAGTTAAAGACTCTTTTGGCCAACTGTAGCCATCTACAATTTTCTTTGAAACATCCTCAAATTCAAATCTTGTTGTCGTCAGTCTGTACATGCCATCTTCACTTATTTGATATCTGAAATGATTATTAAAAGAAATATATTTTAGCCATTTCTAGTGTATTATGAAATAAGGAGAAAGAAGATAGAGTTGCCATTAAAAAAATCCATTCATACAATTTTCTTTTATAGGCGTCTCTCTGTCATGTCTTTGAAGTATTTTTTTTAAATGTATTTTTTTGACGTTTAATCAACAGAATAGCGACAAAGTCAGTCTGAAAATGAACTACACCAAATTAATGGCTCGGAAAAAAACTAAACTAAAATAAACTTACCTAAACCTACTGTGTCCACACGGCCACTGAGCACCATGAACTTTAATCAAATGCGTAGTCAATCTTGTTCCTCGTGAGAATATTTTCACTGCCTTCTCCGGACACAAGTGACACGCGTATTTCTTCACTTTCTTCTTCTTATTCACTGTTTCTTCTTTATTTTCTTCTTCGGACTTCTCTTCGTCAACATCACTAGTGTTCTCTTTTTTTATTTTCTTTTTTTTGCGTGTGTGCGTTGGTATGTGTTTGCGTAGATCTGCTTTTGTTACTGCTCTGTAATAAAAAAATGTAACATTTATATTATGAGTTCTGCCACTTAAGACGCAATGCCTTCACAATTCGGCAGGAAGTGGGGAACGAAGTGTCTTAACACTAGGTTCCTTTGCCTATCCTGCTGTTTGCGGGATACAGCGTGAAGCTGATTTTATATATTTTTTAGCTTTATCCATCATCTGGGGTAATAAAAGATAGGCACAAAGGAGTATATCCTCAATATTCTCTGCTTTTCACCAGACGTTAAGTGAAGAAAGTAAATGACACGATTCGTTTTGTAGTAGGCTTTAGCACAGAGTGGATTTTGGGTGTGATTACATATCCACACGTGATTCACCCGAAATCACACATATGATCTCACAACCACACATGGGATTGCACATCTACACATGTGACTTTATATTTAAAATAAAAAAATAAATCAGCTTCACGCTGTATCCCGTATACAGCAGGGTAGGCAGAGGGAACCTAGTGTTAAGAAACTCCGTTACCCACTTTCTGCCGAATTCTGAAGGCATTGCGTGTTTAGTGGCAGAACTCAACGCCGCGCTTAGCCTCGACACCAGAGCGAAGAAATGGAAATATAAATTTAAGTAAATATTTCATCTCCTCGAGTGGGGATCGAACCCACAACCAGTCGATTTTGCAGTCACACCTTGTGCCGCTGCGCCACGACTGGCCTCAATATTTATATCTAGTAACTACCTTATGCCAATAAAAATCCAACAATAAAAGTATTCTGCACAGAGGTCATGTAGAAAATATTTAAGAAATTTTGATTGAATCTACAGGCCGTCGTGTTCACAGTTACGTTCACATCCATTCAATTGGAGAAAACAGGAGTTGAGGAGTGGATTTAGATATAATGTAAGCTGTTGAAAGAAAAAGTCAAAGTGATTTTTTATAATGTTCTTTTGTACCTATATATATTTCCATTTCTCCGCTCTGGTGTCGAGGCAAAGCGCGGCGTTGAGTTCTGCCACTCAACACGCAATGCCTCCAGAATTCGGCAGAAAGTGGGGAACGGAGTGTCTTACACTAGGTTCCCTGCTTACCCTGCTGTGTACGGGATGCAGCGTGAAGTCGATGATGGTGTGAGTTAGTGTCTGTGTGTGTGAGTGACACGTGCGCGCGCTCGTGCTCCTGGCGCAGGTACGTTAGTGTCTGTGTATAGTGACCTGTAGTCGCAGTGCGGGCACAGGTGCGCGCGCGTGTCGCGCTCGAGGTGGCGGTAGCGCACGTGGTGCGCGAGCGCGGCGGGCGACGGCGCCGACATGTCGCACAGCGCGCACGCGTACGCCGACACGTGCGCGCGCTCGTGCTCCTGGCGCAGGTACGTTAGTGTCTGTGTATAGTGACCTGTAGTCGCAGTGCGGGCACAGGTGCGCGCGCGTGTCGCGCTCGAGGTGGCGGTAGCGCACGTGGTGCGCGAGCGCGGCGGGCGACGGCGCCGACATGTCGCACAGCGCGCACGCGTACGCCGACACGTGCGCGCGCTCGTGCTCCTGGCGCAGGTACGTTAGTGTCTGTGTGTGTGAGTGACCTGTAGTCGCAGTGCGGGCACAGGTGCGCGCGCGTGTCGCGCTCGAGGTGGCGGTAGCGCACGTGGTGCGCGAGCGCGGCGGGCGACGGCGCCGACATGTCGCACAGCGCGCACGCGTACGCCGACACGTGCGCGCGCTCGTGCTCCTGGCGCAGGTACGTTAGTGTCTGTGTATAGTGACCTGTAGTCGCAGTGCGGGCACAGGTGCGCGCGCGTGTCGCGCTCGAGGTGGCGGTAGCGCACGTGGTGCGCGAGCGCGGCGGGCGACGGCGCCGACATGTCGCACAGCGCGCACGCGTACGCCGACACGTGCGCGCGCTCGTGCTCCTGGCGCAGGTACGTTAGTGTCTGTGTATAGTGACCTGTAGTCGCAGTGCGGGCACAGGTGCGCGCGCGTGTCGCGCTCGAGGTGGCGGTAGCGCACGTGGTGCGCGAGCGCGGCGGGCGACGGCGCCGACATGTCGCACAGCGCGCACGCGTACGCCGACACGTGCGCGCGCTCGTGCTCCTGGCGCAGGTACGTTAGTGTCTGTGTGTGTGAGTGACCTGTAGTCGCAGTGCGGGCACAGGTGCGCGCGCGTGTCGCGCTCGAGGTGGCGGTAGCGCACGTGGTGCGCGAGCGCGGCGGGCGACGGCGCCGACATGTCGCACAGCGCGCACGCGTACGCCGACACGTGCGCGCGCTCGTGCTCCTGGCGCAGGTACGTTAGTGTCTGTGTATAGTGACCTGTAGTCGCAGTGCGGGCACAGGTGCGCGCGCGTGTCGCGCTCGAGGTGGCGGTAGCGCACGTGGTGCGCGAGCGCGGCGGGCGACGGCGCCGACATGTCGCACAGCGCGCACGCGTACGCCGACACGTGCGCGCGCTCGTGCTCCTGGCGCAGGTACGTTAGTGTCTGTGTATAGTGACCTGTAGTCGCAGTGCGGGCACAGGTGCGCGCGCGTGTCGCGCTCGAGGTGGCGGTAGCGCACGTGGTGCGCGAGCGCGGCGGGCGACGGCGCCGACATGTCGCACAGCGCGCACGCGTACGCCGACACGTGCGCGCGCTCGTGCTCCTGGCGCAGGTACGTTAGTGTCTGTGTATAGTGACCTGTAGTCGCAGTGCGGGCACAGGTGCGCGCGCGTGTCGCGCTCGAGGTGGCGGTAGCGCACGTGGTGCGCGAGCGCGGCGGGCGACGGCGCCGACATGTCGCACAGCGCGCACGCGTACGCCGACACGTGCGCGCGCTCGTGCTCCTGGCGCAGGTACGTTAGTGTCTGTGTGTGTGAGTGACCTGTAGTCGCAGTGCGGGCACAGGTGCGCGCGCGTGTCGCGCTCGAGGTGGCGGTAGCGCACGTGGTGCGCGAGCGCGGCGGGCGACGGCGCCGACATGTCGCACAGCGCGCACGCGTACGCCGACACGTGCGCGCGCTCGTGCTCCTGGCGCAGGTACGTTAGTGTCTGTGTATAGTGACCTGTAGTCGCAGTGCGGGCACAGGTGCGCGCGCGTGTCGCGCTCGAGGTGGCGGTAGCGCACGTGGTGCGCGAGCGCGGCGGGCGACGGCGCCGACATGTCGCACAGCGCGCACGCGTACGCCGACACGTGCGCGCGCTCGTGCTCCTGGCGCAGGTACGTTAGTGTCTGTGTGTGTGAGTGACCTGTAGTCGCAGTGCGGGCACAGGTGCGCGCGCGTGTCGCGCTCGAGGTGGCGGTAGCGCACGTGGTGCGCGAGCGCGGCGGGCGACGGCGCCGACATGTCGCACAGCGCGCACGCGTACGCCGACACGTGCGCGCGCTCGTGCTCCTGGCGCAGGTACGTTAGTGTCTGTGTATAGTGACCTGTAGTCGCAGTGCGGGCACAGGTGCGCGCGCGTGTCGCGCTCGAGGTGGCGGTAGCGCACGTGGTGCGCGAGCGCGGCGGGCGACGGCGCCGACATGTCGCACAGCGCGCACGCGTACGCCGACACGTGCGCGCGCTCGTGCTCCTGGCGCAGGTACGTTAGTGTCTGTGTGTGTGAGTGACCTGTAGTCGCAGTGCGGGCACAGGTGCGCGCGCGTGTCGCGCTCGAGGTGGCGGTAGCGCACGTGGTGCGCGAGCGCGGCGGGCGACGGCGCCGACATGTCGCACAGCGCGCACGCGTACGCCGACACGTGCGCGCGCTCGTGCTCCTGGCGCAGGTACGTTAGTGTCTGTGTATAGTGACCTGTAGTCGCAGTGCGGGCACAGGTGCGCGCGCGTGTCGCGCTCGAGGTGGCGGTAGCGCACGTGGTGCGCGAGCGCGGCGGGCGACGGCGCCGACATGTCGCACAGCGCGCACGCGTACGCCGACACGTGCGCGCGCTCGTGCTCCTGGCGCAGGTACGTTAGTGTCTGTGTATAGTGACCTGTAGTCGCAGTGCGGGCACAGGTGCGCGCGCGTGTCGCGCTCGAGGTGGCGGTAGCGCACGTGGTGCGCGAGCGCGGCGGGCGACGGCGCCGACATGTCGCACAGCGCGCACGCGTACGCCGACACGTGCGCGCGCTCGTGCTCCTGGCGCAGGTACGTTAGTGTCTGTGTGTGTGAGTGACCTGTAGTCGCAGTGCGGGCACAGGTGCGCGCGCGTGTCGCGCTCGAGGTGGCGGTAGCGCACGTGGTGCGCGAGCGCGGCGGGCGACGGCGCCGACATGTCGCACAGCGCGCACGCGTACGCCGACACGTGCGCGCGCTCGTGCTCCTGGCGCAGGTACGTTAGTGTCTGTGTATAGTGACCTGTAGTCGCAGTGCGGGCACAGGTGCGCGCGCGTGTCGCGCTCGAGGTGGCGGTAGCGCACGTGGTGCGCGAGCGCGGCGGGCGACGGCGCCGACATGTCGCACAGCGCGCACGCGTACGCCGACACGTGCGCGCGCTCGTGCTCCTGGCGCAGGTACGTTAGTGTCTGTGTGTGTGAGTGACCTGTAGTCGCAGTGCGGGCACAGGTGCGCGCGCGTGTCGCGCTCGAGGTGGCGGTAGCGCACGTGGTGCGCGAGCGCGGCGGGCGACGGCGCCGACATGTCGCACAGCGCGCACGCGTACGCCGACACGTGCGCGCGCTCGTGCTCCTGGCGCAGGTACGTTAGTGTCTGTGTATAGTGACCTGTAGTCGCAGTGCGGGCACAGGTGCGCGCGCGTGTCGCGCTCGAGGTGGCGGTAGCGCACGTGGTGCGCGAGCGCGGCGGGCGACGGCGCCGACATGTCGCACAGCGCGCACGCGTACGCCGACACGTGCGCGCGCTCGTGCTCCTGGCGCAGGTACGTTAGTGTCTGTGTATAGTGACCTGTAGTCGCAGTGCGGGCACAGGTGCGCGCGCGTGTCGCGCTCGAGGTGGCGGTAGCGCACGTGGTGCGCGAGCGCGGCGGGCGACGGCGCCGACATGTCGCACAGCGCGCACGCGTACGCCGACACGTGCGCGCGCTCGTGCTCCTGGCGCAGGTACGCGCTCGCGCACGCGATGCCGCACATGGAGCACGCGTGCTCGGTGCCCGGGTCCACGTTCTGCGGGGCCGATACCGATATTTAGAATTAAAAGACAACAATTACATTAACATATCTGTTCAAAGCTAAATTGACCTCAGAAAATATCTCTAGATACGTGCGTGTGACAGTGTAGTGCCAGCCTCCACCGCTGATGATGAACCCCGAAGACATAGGCACTTATTGAAGGGAATCAATTGATTCTGAAGTGTTATGGATAGAGGCATCGATCACGATGCCTAAGCCAGCTGGGCGTGTGGTTTGTGATCACAATGCCCAATTTCAGTCAGAAGAAATTATTACATATTTTTTACTATAATGTTAAACATGATATATATACCAGGTTCGCGACTCGTTTTTTGTTATGAAAGTTTGACAGCATTCAGTTTAGTTTAGTCTAGCATAAACAGACACATAAAATACGAAATTGAATTCTACTATTCATATTTCATTATTAAAAACTATACAGTTTGTATGTGTAGAACTGTTGTGGGTTCGATTCCGACTCAGGAGAATGAATTACAATAAATCATCAGGTAAGATACAGCCTGGCATTGAGTTCCATCACTCAACATGCAATGACTTACTACTGAAATACTGAAATTAGGTGATTCATGGAAAACAGAATGTCTTATCACTGTTCTCTTTGCTTAACCTAATGTACATGGCATACAACATATAACATAATGTAGTTTAAAATATTATTGTCTATTAATAAATGACTTTATAACAAACAAAACTTTTTCTTTTATTTTACCTAAATATTTTTATTTTATTTTAGAGAAAACTTTTATTGTAACCAAAAAAAATTACCTGTCTCAACAAATGATCACCAAGTTTCCTATTACTTGCAAAATGGTGCCCGCAATGGAAACAAGCGATCAATCTCTCTCTTGTATGAGATCTAACATGCATTGTGAGAAACACGCGCCTTGGAAACACTGCCCCGCATCCCGCCCATGAACATAGGAAATCTTCTGAATAAATTATGTGTTGCTTGACATGATCGAAAAGGGCCTAAAAAGGATAAATATAATTAATACTTTATAAAGGCCAGTAAGTTTTTGAGGCCAGCCGTGGCGCAAGAATTGTAGTGTGACTGTAAAACCAACTGATGAAATATTTATTGAAATTAATGTTTCCGTTTCTTCATTCTAGTGGCGAGGCAAAGCGCGGCGTTGAGTTCTGCCATTCAACGCGCAATACCTCCAGAATTCGAAATTAATTAATTTTTTTTTTATTTTTTTACTAACTACTTAAGCAGCATAGTGTGCTCTCAAGTATTCTATACATTTAAACTATTAATAGGCAATTAATTTTACAAGCCTTATTAGGTTTACAGTAGTCATCTATGAGTATTTGGGTTCAAATCCTGTAACCTTTATGAATCAGTAATAATATTCTTTTAAAAAACTCTATCAAAATAAATAAGCTGTAAGAAGCACATTATTTACAGTAATCCTAAATCATCTTAAATCAATATAATATATTATATATTTTCAAAAAATAAAAAAAAAAACTTAGTTTGCAATGACTTTTTAAAAATGAAAAAAATATAAATAATATGATAATATTTACATTAAAGTACCTGAATAGCATTAAATGTAGCAGAGCAGCCGACCCACATACAACAATGTTCACTTCTTAACAGTGGCAAAATATTTCTTCTACTGGAATCCTTTAAACATCTTTTTAATTTCAAAGTGGCTCGGCCATTGAAGCCTATAGCCAAAAGCTTAGCATGGTATGCATGGTAATTAATATGGCGGACCATTTCAGGGAAATCAGAAGTACTATGGCCACATACATCCCACAGGCATATATATTGAACTGAAATAAATAATTAATTTAATATTTCTATTTAGTTTCACACTATACACCATACATATAATAAAAGGGGCAAATGGAATATAGTTTTACAACATTTTCTTCCCTGCTCACTGTACAAATATTAAGACATTGGATATAGAGTTGCAGAATTCAATACATCTCTGTCTTGTTACCAGAGTGATAAAAATTAAAATACCTCATTTGTCCACACGGAAAGTAGTTTACAATTAGAAAATCATGATTTTATTTTAATAGTATACACTTACCTCCTCCTTTACTCTCAGTCACATGCAGATCTGATACATGCTTTGCAATATGTTTCTGAAAGTTTTCATAGTTTGAAAAATATACTTTGCAAAACTGCCACTCACATTGCATACATAAATTTTCTTTTCGTAAACGACGTAAAGGCTGCAATACAATAAGATATTAACATATGTTTGTAATATAATTTAAAATTTAGTGATATATGAAAGTATATCTTTATTTACCACGGCCCTAGGTTCAATAGCAGGCTCATCGACACCTGCAGGTACAGTAGCTGTGTCATCTAGCTCTAATTTAATTTTTTTGCCATATGTTTTGCTTTCAATAACAAAATTCTTATCATCTTTGTTTTCCAAGGATTTTTTTTCTGGATCGTTTTGGATCTGCAGCCACTCTAAGCACCTATGCAATTTCAACTTTGAAGATTGTTTTTTCCCTTTATTTTCAGCCATATTAAAGATATACTATATAAAACACCATGTCTAACACCTGTTGCATGCCGTAAAACATGTATTTAATATTGAGCACATAAGCAATACTTAATTAACAATTTATTTATAAACATATAGAATACAATATACTTTTGGATTTGTGTAAGTAATTAAATTATATCGAAAAAAGGAAAATAAATTTAACATTTGTGCGCGAACAATGTTGACATTTGACGTTAGCGGCAAAACATATAACAAATGACATAGATTATTACACTAATTTAAGTTGTGGTAAGTATCAGATTAAACTAAAGAAAAATAATAAAATACATAACGTAAATAGCTTAGAGTAAGTAAATTAAAATAAAATTACTTTATTAAGTAGTTATTTTAGTTAATTTTTGTCTGCTATTTATTTGCATCTTAATACATGAGCCTTTGAAATCGTTCCTCAAAATAATTTATAAAATAATAGTTGATAGATAGCAAAACATCAACTCATTGAATAAATAGTATTTAATATCAGTGATTATACCTATTTTACTAAATAAATACCGTTGCAATTTTACGTATTTATCTATATACAACTTAATATTAAATCGTCTTATTTTGGTAATTGTTTTAAATTTAAAGTTTATATATTAGTTTTATATACTAAATATTTCATAAAACACATTGAACCGTATATATTAGGTGAATATTTTTTTACGTAACACAAATTAAAGTGATAAATTGGCTACACCAAGTGCCTGCTCTGTCTTTCGCTTGACAATTCATTCAATAAAATATAAAAACGTGCGTGCGAGGCGACGGGCGCGTAAATTGCGGCGTATAAGCGGCTCGACAAGAGTCCCCACGTTGCAAGTAGCTATAGGTACTTCTTATCATTAGTTAAGAGGTCACGAATAGTTCGTAACTTCATTACCAACTACATTTAGGAACGACGGACCGGAGATCAATTTAGTCCGGTGCTGATGAAATCAACTATTATTCTCGAAGAAGTAGTGAATAAATTAGACCATCTCGCTTCACCGTTACCTGCCAGGATGCCTAACATTAAAGTTTTCAGTGGTAGCTCCCATCCCGATCTGGCACAAAAGATCGTGGACCGACTCGGAATTGATCTCGGCAAAGTGGTAACCAAGAAATTTAGCAACATGGAAACGTGCGTTGAAATCGGAGAATCCGTCCGCGGCGAAGATGTTTACATCGTTCAAAGTGGTAGTGGTGAAATTAATGACAACCTAATGGAATTACTTATTATGATCAACGCTTGTAAAATAGCCTCAGCGTCTCGTGTTACCGCTGTCATCCCGTGTTTCCCGTATGCAAGACAGGACAAAAAAGATAAAAGCAGAGCGCCCATCACTGCTAAACTTGTTGCTAATATTTTATCTGTTTCTGGAGCTGATCATATAATAACCATGGACCTTCACGCGTCGCAAATCCAGGGTTTCTTTGACATCCCCGTGGATAATCTGTTTGCGGAACCCGCTGTCTTAAAATGGATTAAAGAGAATATACCTGACTGGAAAACTAGTATTGTAGTGTCACCGGATGCTGGTGGTGCTAAGAGAGTAACATCTATTGCTGATCGCCTGAATGTAGAATTTGCACTTATTCACAAAGAGAGAAAGAAGGCTAATGAAGTTGCATCTATGGTGTTAGTTGGAGATGTTAAGGACAGGACAGCGATCCTTGTTGACGACATGGCAGACACTTGTGGAACTATATGTCACGCTGCTGAAAAGCTAATTGAAGCAGGAGCAACTAAAGTCTATGCTATTCTAACACATGGTATTTTTTCCGGCCCGGCCATCGCTAGAATTAACAACGCTTGCTTAGAAGCTGTTGTTGTAACTAATACAATACCTCAAGAAAGGCACATGCAGGAGTGTCCTAAAATTCAATGTATTGATGTCTCAATGATGCTAGCTGAGGCTGTTAGGCGCACTCATAATGGAGAATCTGTTTCATACCTATTCTCCAATGTTCCATATTAGTTTAATTTTTCTTTTTATTTTAACTAGCATAAGGTCTCCAACATCATCATTTAATTGAATATTTTTTTTGAATATATATATTTTGGCTTTTTCCTAAACTCAGAGATTTAAAATTTAATTATATAGAAGCAAATAAAGCAATCTCTATTCAATTTAATATTTGAAAACTTAAATAAAATATGTTCTCATAGTAATTCCAGTAACTTTTGATTATAATATTTTTGAACTTTAACTGTAATTCACTCCCACACTGTGTGTGATACAGTGTGAAGCTATAAAAAAAATGAATTATGCAAAAATATTTAATTTTTTTTTTATATTACTGCTTAAAAAAATGGATATTGCTGTATTTGCATCTATGGTTTAATTGCTTGTTGGAAACCAATAATTTAGTTTTAGCAATAATCTCATTAAGTTAATGTAAGACTAGTGATGTTCTCTAATCCATATATATGTCAATGCATAAAAATAAAACATGTTTCTTAAAAAGACATTTGATAAAATTATATTTTAATACACCAAGGCTGGTGTAGACCCAGTGTCTGACTGTAAGCAAAATAGTTGTGGGTTTGATGCCCACTTAAAATTATTTTATATAATAGGAAAGAAAACATGAAGCTCCTTTTTTATATTTTAGTACTAAATTTCATGACATAGATGTTATATGTAGTGTGTTAGAACCTGCCATATTGTAGCAAGTGTATACAATCAAGCATTTATATATTTAGTCAATATAAGTTGTTAAAAAATATTTTCTTTGTCTTGATATAAAATATATATATTTGATACTTGAAATGAAATAAAATGGAAACATTTGGAAGACAATATTTTTTTATATATTTGCAAAACATGTTTAATATGAAATTTAAAGAATTAAACTTATACATTGCAGCTTTTTCTTTTATTTATGTATAAGTTTATGATTACATAGTTTATTAAAGCAAAAAAAAAACTTTATTATTTTTGCAATGAAATGTTATTAAAAAGATTGTAAGGGGCCTTGTTTGGTATAATATACTAAAACAATTAGTTTTAAATGCATTTTGATATTTATCATATATTTTTATATGAGTGAAAAAAATTTAGATATTTTCATTGGCTGAATGCTTATTGCCATTTGTCATTTGTAAATTATGAGAGGTTTTTCTAAATAACATATTCTGTATATTTGGTCCATATTACTAAGACATTAAATAAAAATACAGAAAATATTTTTCATATTTTTATTTCATTATAATTATATAACTAAACAATAACAGCTATTTATTTTGCACAAAAGTAGTAAAAAGATTTATTTTTATTCTAAAACAAAAAGAAAAAGGTAAATTACTCTAATGGAGATGCTATTCAAATTAAAGAAATTTTTTAGAAAGGCTAAAAAAATGGATTACTTATCTTTTAATTACTGATTATAAATCAAACGCGATTTAAAGAGAATTCTAAAAGCTATAGGTTTTTAAGAATTTGTACATATTTTTTCGTCTTTACTATTAATGTAAATTAATTATGATAAATTATATATACGTGAAGAATAAGATAACATTTAAAAGATGTCCTCATTTATTTACCGTGTTGATAAATCAGTTAAATTCTGTTGTTTTTTTTTGTTTATACAGTTGGAATTTTTTGAATAGAACATGATACTTAAGCTACAAAAAATAGCAAAGTATAATATAATAAATAAACCGGATTATGTTGTTAAATATGTGGCGTGTCTTTCTAAAATGACGTTGATTTTAATTACACTCAGATTAAAAAAAAATAAGATAGGTACAATAAGATAAGCTTTCATAAGTTTGATTTATTGCTAATATTTTCAAATAATATATATATATATAACTATATAAATGAACTATTTATATAATATGGATTAAATGCGCCTAGTCGTGGCGCAGGGGCACTAAGTGTGACTGTAAAATCGACTGATTGTGGGTTCGATCCCCACTCTACAAAAAAAATATTTATTTACATTTATATTTTCATTTCTTCGCTCTGGTGTTGAGGCAAAGCGCGGCGTTGAGTTCCGCCGCTCATCACGCAATGCCATCAGAACTCAGCGGAAAGTGGGGAACGGAGTGTCTTAACACTAGGTTCCCTCTGCCTACCCAGATGTGTGCAGGATACAGCGTGAACGCTGATTGATAAAATATTGAAATAATAGTCTCGAAGAACAATATTAGATCACAATGGAGCTATAACGCAATGTAAGTACGTACATATGTATGTAGTATACATATTTTCTTAAATTAATTTGTTTTGTTACATCATGAGAGATACAGTGCAAAGTCTTGACCCGAGGTCGGCAGTGATGTAAATTGTAAATGTTTTGATAGTGGGCGCGTCGCGATATCAATCTAAAAACAAAATATATAAGGTTTCTATAGTCCATTGGTTCCCAACTAGTGGTCCGCGGACCACTAGTGGTCTGCAGAAGCATAAATATGGTCCGCGAACGATTTTAATTTTATGACTGGGGATCGTGAGGCAAAGTTTTTGTTTGATTATCATAGGTAATTTTTATTATACCTACATGCATAGTGGTCCCCGCTCCCAAGAATGATATAAAAGTGGGCCTTGAACAAGAAAGTTTGAGAACCCCTGCTTATAGTCGATCCATACAAATACACTTTATTTAGCCAACAGTATATAACACTATCAGGTAATTAGACGGTGTGACAAATGTTTTAAGTTAATTAAAAGATCTAGTTAGCGGTAATGGAAAGCTAGTTTTACCCGTTGTCTATTCTTTTTATTTTTCCTTGTATTTTTATAGTTTTGCAGGATATAGAGTACAGAACTTTTGAGTTAGTCATTTTTTTTTATTTAGTCTTCTTTATATAGTGGTAGTCTTCTCTGGATCATATTTAGTTTTAAAAATACTGAATGGAAAAATACAATGGCTCTTCACTAAGCTAGTTCGTAGTTATATTAAGAAACTAACTTATTTTTATTCAGCTTCACACTCTATTCCGCGTTTAAAAGGGTAGACACAGAAAGCCTAGTGTTAAGACACGTCGCTCCCTCCTTTTTAAATAAAAAAAAATGGGCAAAAGCTTAGTCCAGATCATCCAGACATTCTTGGGAATAATTGCATTATTTATCTCTAATATAAAGAAGAATTATTGTAACAGTAAAAGCTTTCATAAAACAACGAGGGGTCCACAAGTTATTATTAAATATATTTAACAAAATATAATACAATTAAAAAAATATATTTACAGATAATAACATATACCTCCTAAAAATAATAGTTAGCATTAGACAAAAATATTACGGGAAAAAATATATAATAAAACCTCATTCAATTTACTTTAACTGCGACGCCAGATAAAAAACGTATATTTTATTAAGAACGTGAATTGATAAATTTAAAGGACCTTGTGTAATATCTAGTTTATATTTATAACTATAGGTATGTATTATATTTCTTTACAGCGTTGATATTAGAGCAAAGCTTCGTTGCTATCTCGAGATAGCGGTATATTTACGATACTAATTTCAATCAGTCATTCTCGTCTAGATTATATAAATGGTATCATTTAATGACTTACATTCAAAATACTTTGCTTGGATTTTTAATGGAGATTTAAAAAAAATAATTAAAAAAGGTAAACTTTAATTTCATTAATCAAATTTCATTTTTTTTAATAAAAATATCTTGGATTAATCGTTATTTTGTAAGTGTTAAAATATATATTTATATAATTATGTTATTTATTAATCATTTCGTTAATATTGACGATATAAATTGTCTAATAAGTCTCGTTTAATGGCTTACGTTGAAAAAACTTTGCTTGATTTTTAAATGGAAAAATTATACACTGTAATCTTAATCAACTTAGTTTTTTTTAAAATATATTATAATGGATTACCCGTAAAGCTATAACTCCTAAAGATTTTTTTTTATTTTTAACATCCCACTAATTTTAAATTTTTATATGTTTCTAAAAAAATATATTTATTTAATTATTTGTATTATTTTTTGACAATTTATTTAAATATACGATGTTATTTAATACATAGGTATCTCGAACATAACATATTATAGTCTAAAACAAACAATTAAAATGTCCCAAATAGCATTTTTGGCATCTGTCCCTCATTGCCAACAAGAATGCTATGTTAGATTATTATGAGATCACGTTGATGTGATATTAAAGTTCTTAAAGACTATTAAAACACAAAAATAAAATAGTTTTTCATATTACTAAATACCTATTTCATATGCTAAAATCAAAACGCTGAACCGCAACTCTCGGTCATATAAGTAGGTATTGTTAAATACTTATTTAGAAAACATATAAAAAATTGAACGTAGCGGGACTTGAACCCGCGCCCCTGGAAAAAGACCAGGCGCTCTTAACTCAACAACATAAATAAGTCGTAACAAGTATAAAGTACGAACGAACGCACAAATTACAAAATAATTATTATCTTATTAACATCGAGCTCACAACCTGTCGCGCTTTCAGTCACACTCTTGTGCCCCTGCGCCACGACTGACTTCTTACTAAATTACATAGATTATATTACAATTTATCATAGCTATTAATCAAAAATGATTAAAATATTAATCAAAAATGTTAGTAAAAACTAATCTTTTGAATATTATAAATGTGAAACTTTGTGAGAATCGATCTTTGTTCCATTTTCATGAAGAAATGAATGAATTTAAATACAACTTTATAGTAATATATAGTGCATCAGAGTAACACATAGGGTCTATAATTTATGATTTGCCCATAATATTATTATTTGTTAATAATAAACAATAAGTTTGTTTATACAGGTGAAGCCGTATTTGGGTCGCTAGTAGTAAATACAATTCGTTCGAATACTATGAAATAACGGTTAAATTTCGGCACATCCGAGTGGAATTTGAATTTACGCATAAAGTCAGATACTTTGTGATTGCCTATCGAGTTATGTATCTTCTCTAATCTTCTCTTCTCTTCTTTAAAATAGCCTGCCTGCAGCCTTTCTACCACGACCATTCAAGTTTACGTTAATACTTAAATTTGGTTCGGTATCCCGGTATATTCGTATTCCGGGATCCGGATTGCGACAACTGGACTGCCGACGGTGTCAATATTTGTTTTTATACATTCAAAAATATGATGACGAATACGATGACGCCTCGAGCGTAGAGTACATTAATTCATTATATTTCCGGCTATTGAAGGTTGAATAAAGTTTTGTTAGATATCACGTAAGGTTAACTTGTTCTTCAACGTTTAACGAAACCAAATTCGTCCACCTATAACAATATATAGACAGACATCTTATAGTAGAAACCATCGTGACACAGAGCTACTATAGTGTGTAAACGCGACTATTACGGGTTCGATTCCCTCTCGCCACCGAGAATATAATATTTAATATGTTTATTTCTTTAACACAGCGTTGAGTTTCGCTACTCAACACGCAATACCTCTAGAATTCGACGGAAAGTGAGGAACGGAAGTTCCATTAGCTTTGAGCGGGATAGCGCTCTTTGTAATGATATTAGCTGCTTAATGGCAGAATTCAACTCTATATTATCCGACAAGTACATTTTTTTTTAAATATTATCTGTTTCCCTAATCGGAGATTGGTATCGGAATAATAAATGATAGCGGTTTTCTAACCAATTCAGATTTTAACTAAAACTATGAGAAGAAAATTAGAAATATTTTTTTATTTAGTATTTTCTTATCTATAAATACTAATAAATTATTCACATGTACTCGCATGTGTAAAAAATATATGTCCACCAAAATTATGAATTAACTGATGTTTATTGGTTGAACCTCACTAGTTCAAACTTCACATCAAACAACAACAACAAATTCAAACTTCAAACAACATCACTTAAGTAAGGATAGGCAAAAATAGGGTGTTGCTATTAGGATTACTAAAGCATAACGTTATTCTGCCTACTAAAAATATATCGATATAAAATATCAAATGCTCAGCTTACTTATCTGCCAATAAAGTCTATTTCGAATAAACTAAATAAAACAAGCGCGAGTCGGACTTGCCCACCGAGGGTACCGTACAAAAATTGGAGATCTCGAGCCTTTTTTGAAATTTAGGCTTACCGTAGTCAGAGCCCTTTCATCTGTTACCCCATTATTTTTTTTCGACCTTGAGGTCAATGCTGTTAGCCCTATTGACTTTTACAGCGGCACCGGGTGGGTAGGAAAGATGGTACTCTGTCCCAGAAGAAATGCAAGCACTTGAGAGGACTCGACGACTGTAAGGGCACTCCCTGCGGGGCTCTGTTACGTCACTTGAACTAGCAGCTTTAACATCAAATTTTGCCCCTCTTTTTAAGCATTTTTTTTAGGATTTAACCAAATGTATATTTTTCAGTTTTTTCTATAGGTAGGGGAGAGGGGGGCACATTCGAACGATTTTTAAACTTTGTGTCATATCTAAAAATTCTACAGTTTTTAACTTCTTTACTATTTCACAATGCTTAGTCCATCTATTGTGCCACACAATCGTAGCATCGTAAGTAGAAAAATATATAAGGTAAAGGTGCAATATCAACTTTAGTAGCAGTAGTCAAATGTTCAAAGCTGCCCCCCTTGCGGGGTAGCTTTGAACATATATGGGGCAGTTTTGAACTATCATCGAATTCAATGAAATTAAAAGGCTTATCAAACTTTTAAGTAACTTTATTAATAAACTTAACATTAGAAACGATGGAGATCAAATATCAGTACCATGTTAATTAAAAAAAATAATATACCTAGTTTAATATTGCGATTGTACTAGTACTAGTGTTAAATAACTTTAATACTATTAATAGGCTTTAAAAAACGAACAAACAAAAAAGTAGCTTTGGCTTCCTAGAAGTAATGAACATTATGGGATCAATCATAGAATAAATCTAATATTATGAAAATAAAACAAAATATTTTTTAAATAAACAGCTTACTACCCTAATTTGAACTTAGAAAAATTAAATTTAAAGGAAAACATGGATGTAGTATGTGACGTAACCAACAACTGATATTGGGGGAAGTAGTTTACGTAAGAAATAAAAATCAGCTTCACGTTTTATCCCGCACACAGCACGGTATGCAGAAGGAACCTAGTGTTAAGACACTCCGTTCCCCACTTTCCGCCGAATTCTGGAGGCATTGCGTGTTGAGTGGCAGAACTCAACTAAATAAATATAAATATATAATAAATTTAAGTAAATATTTCATCTCCTCGAGTGGAGATCGAACCCACAACCAGTCGGTTGTACAGTCACACTTCGTGCCGCTGCGCCGTGACTTGCCTAAAGTCTACTCTACGTAAGACTTTTGAAAAACTAACGTAGCACTTGTCCTCTTTCTCAATAAAGAATAAAAAATACAAGCTACTTTTTTATTATTCACAGATGATGAGACATTCGCTAAAACAAAGTCTCCAATATTTATTAAGTTGTAGTCTAATTCCATTTCGTAGTCTTCATATGCACAGATTTCAGTATCTTCATTCTCTTCACAGTAAATTGTCACTTCTTCTTCTGATTCCAAATGCATTTTTGAGTCAGTTTCTTGTGAAGAAAAGTTAATTATAATTTTGTTTTTCTTTCG
This sequence comes from Heliconius himera, assembly GCA_021202915.1. Classification (NCBI taxonomy): domain Eukaryota; kingdom Metazoa; phylum Arthropoda; class Insecta; order Lepidoptera; family Nymphalidae; genus Heliconius; species Heliconius himera. Next base: position 197,522 of record JAJHJA010000810.1, on the reverse strand, counting down.
CGGTATTTTTATACATATAATAATATTCAAAACTGCCCCCTTTATTTTGTTCAAAGCTGCCTCAGTGGTAATTAAAAAATTACAAACGTTTTTTTTCAAGTAAATGTTTAAAAATTGTAGTCATTTCTAGTTTATTGCATGATATATGAAACATTCTAACTAAAAGAGGAAAAAATAAAACCATATACCTTGAATTGGATCCCTGCGATCCTTACGCGTTTATTTAAAAATGCATAAAATTTTACTCAAAATCAAACACTCCTCGTAACTTAACAACTGGTTCTCATATATCAGCGGTGACAAGTGACACGTGTGCAGATTAGTGCTGTCACTACTCAAAAAAAATCTACCAAAATTTATTTTTAAAATAGCTCTGTTAACACATATTTTCAAAGGTGCCCCTGTTCAAAGCTACCCCCCTCTCCCCTACTTGTACTATTTACTTGTAGATGCTAGCTGCCAAATTTTATAAATCAAGGTGAATCGGAAGTACCCAATTAATTTTGATTCCCTTTACACTGTTGAAAAAATGCGTTTTTGCTATAAACAGTCATATCTTTTTTTAAAGTAAATTTAGAAGATTTTTTGACCGTTGACCTTGATCTACAATCTTGAAATTAGTGCGTTACTCCCGTTGGGCGAGTACGACTCGCACTTGACCGGTTTTATTAATTCTAATAGACTGTCGTGGCATAGCAAGTAGGTATAAGTAATGGTTGTAATTTAGTGAATTATTACGTAATGCTTGAACTCGGCTATCTAGAAAAAATGCGACATTCAGTTCTAATCATTTAAAGTTTTTTCCTGACTCTCCCGCAAAATCTGGAGGCGTTGCGTGTTGAGTTGCGGAATTCAACTCCGCTTAGTTTAAAGAAAATCTTTTAACTGAAAATTTAGTCCACTTGAATAAAAATAGTATAATAAAAAAGTATAGAAAATTAAATAAACAAATTGCGTGACGCTAAGATAGCTGTGACCCTCGAATGCTTTATACATAATCATGTTATTTAAATAATATTATTTTCATATTAATTGACGCCTTTGTAACTGAGCTGGAATGCAGTTAAGGGCTATCATGTTAGTCGTAAGTTACAATTTAGAAAAACATTTGTAGAATTCGCAATTTCGTTTGGGTGAAGTATAAGATTGAGGCCAGTCGTGGTGCAGGGGCCACCAGTGTGTGACTGTAAACTCGATTGGTTGTGGGTTCAGTCCCCACTCGAGAAAATATTTATTTAAGTTTATATTTTCATTTCTTCTCTCTGGTATCGAGGCAAAGAGCGTCATTGAGTCTCGCCAGTCAATACGCATTGTCTCCGTAGTTCGGTAGAAAATGGGGAACGGAGTGTCGTAACACTAGGTTCCATCTGTCTATCCTGCTGTGTGCGGCATACAACCTACCTACCCTGCCTGCCTTATATGCCTACCCTAACGAATATAGATGGTTATAGAAAATGAGGAGTGGTGACTTATCACTATATTCCGTATATCGTTAGCCTTAGAATGTGCAAATATAAAAATAACAAAATATTGTATGATATGAGGAACAAAATAATAATTGAACTTTCTAAACAAACAGTAAACAATTTAGTAAAGTTAATTTGCTAAACTTATATTTATGGGCAGAAAACAATAATTAAGTAAACACAAACACTTGACGCAACGTTATTCTATTCAATACGTAATAACATAATAACTTCGACAGAGTAAATATTAGTTTGTTTACTAGTTAAATAGATATTAGCTAAATTATAAGATAGATATTTTTTCCTTATAGTTTTTTTTAACCTTACGCTGCAACATGCAAATAGCAGGATAGGCAGAGGAAACCGTGGGGAAACTAGTGTTAAGACGTTGTTTTTTGACCCATTTTCCACCGCATTCTGGAGGCTGTTGAATGGCGGAACTCAATGTCGCGTTTTGCTTCGACGCCAGAGCGAAGAAATGTAAATATTAAATATTTCATTTCCTCGAGCGGAAGTCGAACCCATAACCTGTCGTCTTAACGGTCGTGACCCTGCGCCACGACTGACCTCTTTTCCTTATGAAAAGTGTAAAAGTAAAAAAGTTACACTCCTTATTAATTTGTTAAGGAAAATGAATGCAGAACAAGGTGTTAACGGGTAAACTCTGAAAATTGTGTATTTCTAATAAAATTTCCTTTATATGCCAAACGCATCAAAATTTCTTGCTTTAGATTATTTCCGTGACACAAGCGTGCGACTGTAAACGTGACAAGTTGTGGGTTCGATTCCTACTCTAGGAAATGTTTCTTCGTTTCATTCTTCATTTCTTCTCTGCCACTCAACACACAGTGCTTGAAGAATTCGGCAGAAAATGGGGAAAACAGTGTTTTAATAGAGTGTCCTAACACTAGGTTTCCACTGCCTACCATGTTATGTGAAAGGTAAAAAAATCATAAGATAGGAAAAACAGATAAATCATAAGACAGTATTATATATTTTTTGTGCGTAAAGATAATTTAGCGTCAACGCTACGGGTGAAACTAGAACTAGAGGGGCCTTGGCTTTAGTTTCGAACTGATCGTTTTATGTAGATAAAGGTTATGTATGTAAAGGTTTTTTTGTAAATTTTTTTAGGCTTATTTTTTGAAAATAAAAATTCTGAGGGTGTCACCAGACTATTCCGCGGTGAGGACCCCCAATTTTATATCCATAAGCGAGATTTAAAAAGAAAGAAATTAATATAACGAATGTCAATAAAAGTGTCATATTTTTTTTATATCGACATCACTTGAAAATTATACTTGTTCATATTTTATAAAATTATATAATTATAATTTGTTTACATTATATAAAATAATAGCATCTAAGATAAAAAATTATAAATTATGAGTAACTTCCAATTTTTATCTCCGAATTTATTAGACCATTTATCACACAAAGTAAAATATAACAACGCATGTAAGTAGGTACTTATAATAAAATTCAACAATGGATCCAAGATTCGTCATAATAATAGTTAAGGTTAATTACTAATTTTGAATAAAACTTTGTAAATTAAATGAAGTAATGGCGTATAATTTGGTCACGTTTACCGTATAAATAATAATTTCGTTACAGGTTGATCGCGGAAAATGTAGTGTGCTTATAAATATTTACAATTCTAATAATAACATATAATACGACATATCTGTAAATGAAAACCTATACTAACGTCGCAAGTGAGCACTTATTGGAGCTCCTCACACAACAGGATAGTGAACTTTATTTTATAAGTAGGTATAGTGTCCATAGGGCGCTCGGGTTTTATACCAGCCGCCACCGCGCTGGTTGGCTGCTTCTGTCATATCATTGTTGTAACATGATGGCCCAAGATTAGCTGTCTCAGGGAGCGCTGCGGCGCCCGTGTGCATTGCACACCCAACACTATATAATAAGGTATTAGGTTGGTTGGAGCTTGGTCCAAATGTAAAACGAAAATCTTACCCTTACTTAGGCCAGTCGTGGCGCACTAGTACAAATAAGTGACTGTAAATGCGACTGGTTGTGGGTTCGATCCACACTCGACGAAAAGAAATGAAATATTTATTTGTTTTTTTTTTATTTCTTCACCCTGATGTCGTAACAAAACGCGGCGTTGAGTTCCGCCAGTCAACACGCAATGCCTACAGAATTCAGCGGAAAATCGGGAACGGAGTGTCTTAACACTATGTTCTCTATGGCTACTCTGCTGTGTGCGGGATAGAGCGTGAAGCTGAGAGAACTAAAACAATATTTAAAAAATAATAATACAATAGCGATTGTAATTTTGATAGATCAATAACATAATTGAGACGGACAGTTGTAGCGGCCTATAACATTGTACTATTATATTAACTCTCTTTAGGTACAAAGTTCGTCTCGATTTATAAACAAGTTCGGCTTATTTATTCACATTTTTTTTTGTTGTAATCATCATATTTATCAACTTAAGAAAAAATAAATGGTAGGGAAATAAGTACTTAGCTCTGATATTTTACAATAGGGGGGGCCTCCCCCCTATTCCTACCCACACGTATGTACCTAGCTCAACGCCGCGTTTTGTCTTATACAAAAGGTGCTTACTTATTTATTAGTTATTGTATTTATGTATATCGTTACACAGAAGTCAACGCCGCGTTTAGTCTTATCCAAAAGGTACTTATTTATTAGTTATTTTTAGTTTTTGTATTGCTATCGCCTCATGAAATTTTTTTTTTTTAATGTATTACTGTTATAAATTAAAACATAAATCGTTATTTAAATCTTTTGTGATTTTATTTTGTTTTGCTCGAATAAATTATCTTATTTAATAATAAAATTTTAAAATAGTTTGTTTTAGTATCATGTAAACATAGACAAAAAAAAACACTAAGTTTGTTTGTGAACTTAAATTTATTTTTGTATAATTGAGTGGCAAATTTTTTCTTGCTCTGTAATAACGTTTGACTAAAAGGTTGAAGGTCGTAAGTTTATCATTTAGTTATATTTTTATTTGCGGTCGTATACCTTAATTGGAAATGGAACATATTATATTTATTTTTAAATAGATTTTTTCCGTTATTCTGTTTTTCAAATGGAGAACTCAATATCGTGCCAGAGCGAAAAAATTAGCTTCACGCTGTATCCCGCACACAGCAGGGTAGGCAGAGGGAACCTAGTGTTAAGATACTCCGTTCCCCACTTTCTGCCGAATTCTGGAGGTATTGCGTGTTGAGTGGCAGAACTCAACGCCGCGCTTAACCTCGACACCAGAGCGAAGAAATGGAAATATAAATTTAAGTAAATATTTCATCTCCTCGAGTGGGGATCGAACCCACAACCAGTCGGTTTTGCAGTCACACCTCGTGCCGCTGCGCCACGATCGGCCTCAAAAAAAAAAAAAAAAATTTTTTGTTTCCTTATGTGGAAATCGAAAAGCCTGTCGCATTTAGGCTCCCTGTGCCACGACTGGCCTCCAACTGTGGTATATATTTGAGACTAAAGGACTAAAAAATAATCAATTTGTATTTATAATTTACGTTAAAACATTAAAAATCGACCTTTTACAAATAAATTCTATCGATTAATAAACATTATTCAAAGAGAAATATTACTAGGTTAGGTTTGTAATAACAGATTTTATTGCAACATTCACAATCTAGAAATTGTTTATACTTATTTCTTAGTTTCCACAAAATTATTCTATTAATTTCAGTTGTATAAATTATGCATTATAATATTAAAAATAAATAATGGCACAGGCGTAGCACTAGCGTGCGACTGTAAACGCGACAGGCCGTGGGTTCGATTCCCACGCGAGGAAATTAATTACATATTTAATATTCCTATTTTTTCATTCTGCTAACGAATTTGGTGTTAAATTCGCTTTCAGAATTTGACGAAATATGGGAAATGCGAGTGTTTTAACAGGAACGAAGTGTCTTAGCATTTGGTTCCCTCTGCCTACCGTACCATGTTCGGGATACAGCTTGAAGCTATAAAAAACAAAAGAAATAAAACAAAAAAAGAATATTTTAAATGTTTAATAAGACTAATGGGCGTGAGCGTGGTGAGCCTGGGCGGCCGCCTTCCTCATCTGCACCAGCACGTTGCTCATCTCCTCACGCTTCCTCTTGGCGCGGATGTGTGTGCCGAGACGACGCTTCAGGAACTTCAGGGCGCGCTTGTCTTTTGATACCTGGAAGTTAAGAAAAATAACTATAAATGATAATAAAATAATAATATATAAGGATATAATTATTCTACGTGATTTTGGTATTTCTTGAAAGGTGAAGAGGAATATTATTTGCCTATACCTTATAGGCTTTTTAATGTCTTTTGTTTAAATTAAAATCAAATTTAATCAGCTTAATGCTGTATCACGCATACAGCAGTAAAGACAGAGGGAACCTAGTATTAAGATACTCCGTTTCCCACTTTCCACCGAATTCTGGGGGCATAGCGTGTTGAGTGGCGGAACTCAACGCCGCGCTTTGCCTCGACACCAGAGCGAAGAAATGGAAACGTAAATTTAAATAAATATTTCATTTTCTTCATTGGGGATCGAATCCACAACTAGTCGCATTTACTACCACACTTTGTGCTCCTGCACTACGATTGGTCTTTAGTTTTACATATTAAAGAGTCGGGGCCATCACGGCACAATGAAACATCATCTGACTGTAAGAGATGGTTGTGTGTTCGATAGCTGAAAAAAAAATGGGGGTCTCGAGTTTTTTTGCGATTTTAATCAAGACTAGCATGGCCAGAGCTTTAATATAAAATTTTGCTCTTTTTATTGCTATTATTTATTAGGTTTGAAAGCTGCTAGCTTAACTAGCAGCCAAATTTCATAAATGTAGATTAACTGGAAATACGTTTTAATTTTGATTCCCTTTATAGTATCGAAATACGCGTTTTTTGCTATATAAACGGTTATATCTCTTTTTTTAGTAAATGTAGAAATATTTTTTTAGGAAATCATGGAGCCATCCTAGATCTGAGTAAAAGTTTTGAATTTCAACTCCATATCTCCAAGCGTTCCTGAGATATAGGCTCTTGTCAGACAGACTTTGTTCTCTGTCAAATACAAAATTCAAAATTCTTCAGCATAAACTTTCAATTGAATGATGAATGACTATAACAAGGCGAATATATCATTTGTAATAACAGTAATAGCAACAGTTATTTAAATAACATAAAAAGATAATTTCATAAGCAATACAATGGAAATCAATATTTAACTTTGTGTAAAAGATTAAATATAAAACTTAAAATATTTACCCAATTATATTGATTTTACAATGAAAGACAAATTGTATAAGTATTACCATAGACTTTGTATATATGGCATATATAAATCAATTTTACACTTTATCCCTTATTTGGGTAGACCTAGTGTCAAGACACTACACTCCATGTTGAGTGGCAGAACTCAAAGATGCATTTGTTTACCAGAGTAAGGAAATGAAAATAATTACCTAAGTGGGTATTGTTTTACGATCAAACACAAACAATTTATAATGTGTTTAAGAATAACATTTGATGATTTAAAATTATCTAATGTCAATTAAAGAATTAAAAAATAAAACATGTATTTAATACAATACAATAAAGCCATTATGGAGTAATGAGACAAAGTTTGACTGTAAATTTGATATATGATGGTTGTGAGTTCTGTCCCAGCCGAGGGGCTGAATTTTGTTTCCTAAATAGTGAAATACTTTTTTTTAGCATCACACTGTATCTGGCATATAACCAGGTAGGCAGAGTGAACTTAGATACCTAATGTTAAGGCAGTCTTTTTCCATTAAGACAAATCTGTAACCACACATTAGGTGTTGAGAAAGGCACTCAACACAGTGCTTTGCCTTGTTATAAGAGCAAAGAAATGAAAACATTAATTATTTCAATTCCTCGAGTTTAACCCACTACAGCTGCAGTCTTGTGCCACAATGGCCACAAATGCAATACATTTCAAAGCTAAAAATCAAATGTATGGTTTTACATTTATAGAATGTGGAACATTCAATAGAAACTTAAAACTTGACAACACAGCATTATTAACCATGATTTATGGGCAAAGATGCATAATAATGCTAAAATAATAATTCATTTTATTATTTGATTTATATGTTTTAATATTGTTTTGTTTTGTAACAATACTTGATGTATATGTATTTTTCTTTACTGGTCTCTAAAATACATCTTTATGACACATAATAATTTTTAAATGCATATAAAATTAGTTATTTTTATTTTTTTTTACCTTACACTTTGTGCTATATATAGCAGAGTTAGTGGCTTATTGTTTACTTGAAATATGCATGCCGAGTGGTAGAAGTGTAATGATAATAAATTCATTGGTATTGAAACCCTCAGTAGCTTTTATATAGCACCTACTTTTCTAAATATTTTTGTATATTATATATTATTATAAGTAAATGCTAAAATGTACAAACCTTAAGCAATTCCATAGCCCTCTTCTCATATGGAGCATGGCCAACAACTTCACGGACCAAGTCACGGACAAACTTTGAGTGTTTGGTTTGCAACTGTAAATAATTAAAAAAAAGTAAAATTAGATATATTTATGGAATGTTTTTGTGTCAACAAATATATAGTAATTAGTAACAGTAGTAATATAAGAATTATAGCTATAATTAAGCAACAGTAGGCATTATTTTATTTACTTAATAAATTTTAAAAAGAAACTATAAGTCTACTCCTAACTTATACTGTATAAGATAAACTATCCTTAGAAATTGTTAGCTAGTGTAATTGACTCTTTTATAATGGGAGTAGTTTTCATTATTATTGTTATAACATTTAGGTTATAAATATAAAGTCTAATACAAAGTCAAGAATTCAAATGTTATCATATGTTCTAATTAATAACCTTAGATTTATCTTTGGTGTAAGCATCTCTTATAATAAGATCTAATGTAAATTAATCAAATATAACACAACAAAAATGAACAAGAAAGTTAGCAAAATAATTTTAATAAGGAAAATTTATTAAAATACTTACACCCTTTAGCCTAGCTGGTCTGATTCTGATTGCTTTGTTTGAAATACCCTTTTTGCCAGCGGATATTTTCGTGGTCTTGTGGCCTTTACGCAGACCAATTGCGATCTCAAACCGGGGTGCCATGCTGAAATAAGCAAAAGGTGAACTTCTAGAAAGAAAATACTTCCATACACTGCTCACTTAATATAACTCAGCACTAAAATTCACAAGATCATAATATTAAGATACAGGATTATATTGATAAAAACAAGTAAAATATAATTTCACGTACGTTCCGGATTGACAGTTCTATCCAAAAAGGACTCTCGTTTTGACAGATAAACACATTTCAAAGTGACATTACCTTTTAAGTATCCATAGACAATTTGATGAACGTTCAAATCATACTTTAGAACCAAGTGTAACAAAAAATACATTTTTATCTAGTTATTTTTTTATGTATAATATTATTTTGTACATTAATAAATTAATATAATATAAATTACATTTTGGTATGGTATATATTATCAAAAAATCTATTTTTGAAAATTAATAAACGTAATACGGTTACTGACAATTGCTTTTGACATTTAAGTAGTTGTGATTGTGACAACCTGGTTTTTTGGGGTTAAGTTTTGCGTTTATATTTATGAAAATAAATAAATTAAAATGGAAGTTGGTGCAGTGAAACAAGCCTTTAATAATGAAGTAAGTGTTAAATTATTGTAAAAACTAATATTTGACTACTACTTTATTATAGATTTTGAATTCTTTCCTGAAAAAATCAAATTTCTAAATCCTCCTTTAAAACTTTTCAGATTATATTACTTAAAAAGAATTTAAATCAAGCGAAAACACAAACAATCCACAAACTAACCAGAAAAGCTAAAACTTTAACAGAAAAAAAAGCACCTGAAGCCCTGAAACTAAAGTTAACAAGGAAAGCGGAATCTGCTGTTAAAGAAGTACTAATTATTAAGGTATTTATGTTTTTTTTATATATTTAAATATTTTTTTATCCACAGTTTGTAATTTGGCATCTTATTGTACCATACAGATCTGATTATGCATATTATATATTTATATGCAATTCAATATCCCTTACCATCAAAGGGAAAGAAAGATGTGGAAGGAGAAAGTAGAGATAGAAAGGCAAAATTGCACCTGTATTAGGTATACAATTAAATTCAAAGTATTTTAAAGGCAGCATTACTAATATTATTCAAAGTAGGTTATCTGAGTGGGGTTATTTTATGTTTATTATTAATTGATATTTTTTGTTTGGTTCTTGGCTTATTCGAGTAGTATATTAGATAGATTTTCGTTAACTTCTTGGTGTGGTGTAAGTTTCGGCCCTGTGCGGCATCGGCATAATATTATTTAAGTATAAAGGAAAAAATGGTTGGTTAATTCAGTTACGTTATCTATGCAGTAGTTTTTTGGGATTTTATTTGATATTGCTCGCATAAATTATCGAATTTAATGTAGAAAGGAGTTTACTTATTTCATATCTATGTATGCGCACAAGGAAATTAGCTTGGGGAAATAGAAAGACAGATAAAAAATATAAAATTATTTTTTAATGTATTTGAGTATTATGTAAATAACCACATGTTCTTGCAAAAACAAAGCACAACACATTTAATTTTAATACTTTTAAATATTTATTTTACTTTCGTAATCTTGATAATGTAGCTGGTTTTGTTTAGTTTTTTTATGAATATTTTACTTTGTTTACGTTTACTTATTATTTTTGTTCATTTAAATTATTTTTTAGATATTTTTTCTAATAATACAAAAATTGTCTACTTATTATTCTTTTTCGGATTATTATGATTATTTAGGCTTATATTTTCTTACCAATCCTATTAAAAACTAAAATCAATTTCATAAATATATTTAATAAACATTTGTATTTTTAGTTTAAGAGGGCGAAGCCGCATCCGGGTCCGCTAGTATAATATATGTATTTATAGTTAAAATTTTAGTTACATACAATAGTACATATTTTTATTAATACCATTTAAATGTACATTTTCAGAAAATTAAACCTAAAGATATAGCAAGATTTATAGTGACACACACTGGAAAATTAAATGATTATTTAAACAAACCAACTATTGACAATGACAAAGCTTGTGCAAGACTACTTCTTCATAAGGCAATGCAAGAGAAGTATAATCAAATTAGGGGTAAATTTTCAAACATATCCATAAAAGATCTTTTTATGTCGAGACAAGAAAGGTTAAAATTAAAGAAGGAAGCTAAAGAAAAACAAAAGAATAAGAAAAAAGGAAAGAATGCAGTAACTGTCAATGTTCAAGGTGAATGGGATGTTGAAATGACTGATACTAGTAAAGAAAAAGTTACACCTAATAATAGTGTAAATGAAGAAACTAATGATTTTAGTGACAATAATGATAATTTATCTAATGAGAATGTTAGTAATGTTGGTTCTGAAGAATATACAAGTGGTGATGATATAAATGAAGATGAAAGTGACGAATCAAATGATGAAGTAGATAATGATAATGGGATTGAAGAATCAAATAATGAGTCTAATGACAATGTAAGTGATGATGACTCAGATGTGGCTGAAGAAAGTGATGAGATAAATATAGTAGAAGATGTGAAGAGAAAAAAATCATTAAAAGTTAGTGAATCAAACAATGTTTTACCAAAAGAAATAATTTTAAAAGTTGATAAACCACAAAAAAAACCTGAAAAGAAAATAAAACATAAAGAGAACAAAAATAAGAATTTAAATGAGAAGTTACAGAAACGTAAATTCAATAAAGATATTGATAAAGCACCAGCAAAAGTCACCAAAATTGTTGATCCGTTTTTCCTAACGTCTTCTGGAGACAATTATATGTCACTTGTAGAGCCGAGGCAGCCCGATGAAATCAAAGAGATTCACAAAAAAGGGAATAGACAGCAAAGAAGAGCCGCCATGTTTGGACATGAACCTAAAATTAAACCTAAAAAGCATTATGTACCTAAAAACGAAATTAAACAAAACAAATTTACAAATAATAACAATAAAATTAAATTTGAAACTCAAGATAATAAAATTGATAAAGTTAAAGAACAAATGGTAGAGAAATTGCATCCATCTTGGGAAGCTAAGAAAAAACAGTCAGGCATTGTACCTTTTAAAGGTAAAAAAATTGTATTCAATGAGAGTTGATAGATAATTTAATTAAAAGCTATAATTATTATTCTAAAAAAAATGTTTTATTGTACATATTTAATCCTGTGTAGGTTCGTGCTTTATTCTGTTTTGAAGGATAGGCTGTGGGAACCTAATATTAGGCAACTCTGTTTGTTGTGTTCTGAGAGAAGACTCACAATCACTGTTCGTCCTTGGTCTGATCTCATCTCATATTCTTGTATGAGATATATTCTTATATGCGTTATTGAACTGCAACTTGGTTGGAACAATATGAAATGAACTCTTGACTACAGAACCCTAAAGAGGAATATTAACTGAAATTGTCATCCTGCTAAATTATTTTTTCACTCACTTCTACATCTGTAGAAGTGGCTGGAAAAAATCTCACTTCTGTAACTTTATTATCTTTGCTTATTTTATTTCTAGTGCAATAAAGAATATATAGAATAAGACTTATTCTATCGTAAACAGGCGTGAATATGTATATATTTTTTAATTGGTCTTTTCAAAATATGCTGAACCAATTTACAAGGGATTTTTACAATTTACAAAAAAAAGAATCAATAAAATTTATTAATAATTAATTGAGTAATCTTGTAACAAATACACAAAAATGGTACATAGTTAAATTGATAATCTCTTTTTTGAACTCGGCCAAAAGAACATTTTATCAGGAAGAAGTATCCGTGTCTCTTTAAGTTATCTTATAGTTTTACTATTATACGATTACGATATTATTTTTATTTGTGTATTATTTTTGTTTGTATTGTCTATTTTCTTATCAAATTAGTAAACAAAAAAATTCTACTTGTGTTATAAAGAAATAATATTTAAATAGAATACACGCATATTATACTAGGATAAGCGAGGAAACCTAAAGTTAAGACACCCCGTTTTCATTAAGACATTTCCGTTCCCCACTTTCCGCCGAATTCTGGAGGCAATGCATGTTGAATGGCGGAATCGAACGCCGCTTTGCCTTGTTACCAGAGCGAAGAAATTACTACTAAGTTTTTTAGTGTAAAAACAGTAGATGGTGATACCATGATTTAGTCTACCATTTTTGTTCCGAAGCGAAAAATCTACGCTTGAGATTATAAGTTATAAATTATAGCTATGAAGATTTTTTTCCGATGTGATGTGCTGTGTGCGGGATACAGCGTGAAGATGATTTTATTTCATTTTTAATTTAAATTAATTTAATATGATTTAATTTATAACTTCACGAGATATCCCGCAAGTAGCAGAGCAGGCAAAGGAAACCTAGTGTTAAGACACTCCGTTTTACACTTTAATTCTTTCCCAATTCAAATCATTGCGTGTTGAGTGGCAGAACACAATACCGCGCTTAGTCTTGGAACCAGAACGAAAAAAATCAAATTATTCACTCCCCCGAATGGAAATCAAACCCAAGACCACGTTTTGAATCAGATACTGTTCTGTTGCGCCACGACGGAAACTACCTTTCTGGCTTGCATGATTACTTTATGTGGCCTAAATTTATAGCTTAATAATCTAAACAATTCAACACCTAGCTGTCATATCTTTCATATATATTGCTTTGTTATCGTCGACTCCCGGACCCCGGACCCGGTGCAATGCACATAATGCAACATTCCACACGTGAGAACAATATATCGTTCAAAATTGCGAATGCCATAATATGTGAATAATATTAGACCTATTTTGATGGTATTTGATAATTTTGGGCTGTTTCGTGTTTGAATATATGAGGCCAGTCGTGGCGCAGTGGCACAAAGTGTGACTGTAAAACCGACTGGTTGTGGGTTCGATCCCCACTCGAGGAGATGAAATATTTACTTAAATTTAGATTTCAATTTCTTTTCTTTTCAATTTCTTCGCTCTGGTGTCGAGGACAAGCACGGCGTTGAGTTCTGAAACTCAACACGCAATTCGGCAGAAGGTGGGGAACGGAGTGTCTTTCACTAGGATCCCTCTGTAGTGTGCGGGATACAGCGTGAAGCTGATTTATTTATTTTTTATTTTATATAATTATGAATGTTACTAACATTATTTTAATGTAAGTATGTTTTGTTTCTTTAATGTATATATTTACTTACGTGTAGTAATATAAGTAAGGAACTATTATTTACTTTTTTTGTTCATTTGAGGCCGTAGAAGCCATGTGGGACACCGTTTGAATGTCCGATTGTGTTTAAAATCCTCCATATTTTCACTTCCCCGCTCTGAATGGCAAAGCGCGGCGTTGAGTTCCACTACTCACGAAATTTAGCGGTAAGCGAGAATGAAGTGTCATAATATTAGGGTCCCCCTGCTAGCGTTACATCTGTCTAGCTATCCTTGTGTTCGCCCATTTACTTTCAAATATAATAAAACAATGCGTTGTTGAGTTACGTAGTCTCTTTGGTACCCAACCCTAAGTACAATACAACGCCCACTTAAATACATTGTATTATGAGAGGTGGCACCCCTATCTCGTTCTTTGTCTTTCCAGAAAGCGATCATACAAATGGGGATCAAACCTACAACTATCTCGTATACAGTGATACACTATTCTAGTGCACTACGATTGTGTTCATAAACATCTATGTACATATATGTATTGAGGCCATCGTGGCGGGGGTGCACAGTCGTGCGACTATAAACGCGACGATTCAGGGTACGATTTCCACTCGGGGGACTTAAATATATACAGATAATAAAATCGTAACGGACCTGTGTCTGTACTTGGAAGATATATGAAAAAAAAAATGTTATTGTTAGAGATTGGCTTGTCTGTGCGTCTGTTCACGCTAATCTCAGTAAAGCTTTCTTTAATGTTTTTCGTTTTATTTCAATTTTTTTTATTTCAAACGGTTTATAAAGAAAAAAGATTAATAAATTAATATTTAAATAGTTCACAGGGCGAAGGGAAGGGAGGGTTTTTAATATTTTTATTTCCTCCGTTCTGCAACACGAAATGCCTTCAGAATTCGGCGGAAAGTGGAGAACGAAATTGTCGTAATGAGAACGGAGTGTTAGTACCAGATTCCCAGGTTCTGTCTGCTTACTCTGCTATGTGGGTGATGTTAAAAAAAAAGAAAATACTGAAAGGATAAGCCTATCACACCGTATATGAAAATTAATTTTATATGCATCAAAATCGATGCATATATTTTTATTGCGATGACTTAGCTTGATTTTTTTCTTTGCTTCAAAGGACCACAGACATTTAATATTAATTTCAACTCGATCTCAAGATCACGTGGAATAAAATATAAATAGAGAATTGTCTTGACAGACAAATAGAGTAACAACAACACTATACGGACTCCGTTTTGAGGTACGGAACCCGAAAAAAATATTAGATACCTACTACGGAAGTGTAAAAATATTAGATACCTACGATAGCACATACATAGATTTTTTTTATCTGCGTCACGCTGTATCCCGCACACAGCAGGATAGGCAGAGGTAACCTAGTGTTAAGACACTCCGTTTCCCACTTTCTGGCGAATTTTGGACGCATTGCGTGTTGTGTGGCAGAACTCAACGTCGCGCTTTGCCTCGACACCACAGCGAAGAAATGGAAATATAAATTTAAGTAAATATTTCATCTCCTCGAGTGGGGATCGAACCCACAACCAGTCGATTTACAGTCACACTTTGTGCCGCTGCGCCACGACTGGCCTCACATACATAGATACATATATATTTTCTATCAATACAACACAACATTACTCCGCAACTTGCATTCCTCACATAGATTTATCGTCTAAATAAATTACAAATGCCACTCGTATTGCCAGCGTTAGAATACCTTCCTACACCTGCTTGCCTTGCTTAGTAGTATACTATGGGGGTACCCTCTTAATACGTATATTTGGAACAAACGACCGTAACGTCTTAATTATTATGCAATGTTTGTGTTATATAAATTAGTTATATCTTAGATTTCATTGTTTTACAGTAGGATACTTGTGGTATTATAAATGTACCAAATTTCGTTTATTAGTAAAACTATGTGATTGTAAACAATTGTGTTTTGTATTGTATAGAATGTGGAAAAGTTTGTGGATATTTGTATAGATTGTGTCTTGAAAATAATGTCTTGCTTAAAAAAAACTAGAGTAGGGTAGAAATGATTATATCCACAGTATTCTATCTCTATAGAAGTACTGTAGTAGTAATATATTTTTTGGTGACAAATAAATATTTTATATATATATATATATATATATATATATATATATATATATATATATATATATATATATATATAATTTCTTAATATTTTTGCCTTTAATATTATGCCTCGAAAAATTCGCCGGAGAGTGTGAAACGGAATGTCTTAACAATAGGTTTCCTCTGCCTGCTGCGGGATACAGCGTGAAGCTGATTTGATTTTTCTCTTTCTATATTTAAAGTAAAAGGTCAGATGAAAATCACAATCATATTTGATAAATACTTCTTACTTCTGTTTATATAACAGATGTAAACAGAAGTAAGAAGTAATTAGGTAAGCAAAGTTTAACGTCAAGTGAGACCGAAAATTAATAGCAGGACACCGCGTGTCGGTATGACAAATGACGACGAACACCTCTGCATATTACGGTGGTCCGTGCCCACCCCAGGTTAGGCTTGTGCCCACCCCAGAAATTTTACTAACAAAAATTGTGTTGAAATATAAAAAAAAACACTAACATATTTCTTCAAACTTAGGTACGTACGTAAGGTACTTACGACTGAAGAGTCGATAAGAAAATATCTCAAAACAAGCCCATGGGTGAGTACCATTGCCATTTTTTTAGTTTTTGATTATTATCATTATTAGAGGAAATAATCTAGATAGGCCGTTGTGGTGCAGTGGCACAAGCGTGTGACTGTAAACGCAACGGTTGTGGGTTCGATGTCCATTCGGGAGATTGAATTATTTTAATTTTCCCACCCTCATAACAAAACAAAGGAAGGCGTTGTGTTATATCACTCAGCATAAAATATCCAGCCCAACACTTGCATGTCGCAAAATAGTCGCAAAATAGAGTGAAGCCAAAGAAAGAGTTTCGTATTTTACTAGGTTTTTAGATTCGATAATGCGTAAAGTTACAATGTCCTTACTTTAGTGAAAAGTACATTTATCATAAAGTTCTTTTCATCTTCACGCTGTATCACGCATATAGTATACATGTAGGGTAGGCAGAGGGAGTCTAGTGTTATGACACTCCATTCGACCCGTCGAATTCTGGAGGCATTTCTTGTTGAGCTAAACGGCGCGCTTTTCCTCGATACCACAGAGAAGAAAGTAATGAAAATTATATTTCATCTCATTTTGATTGCTTCTCTCTGGTATCTCTCAAAGAAATGAGATATTTCATCTCATTTTCTTCAAGTGGAAATAGTATTCACAATCTGCCTTTGCCCTTGAGCCCATGCGTCACGACTGGCCCAATGAAGTTAGCTTCTAATATTTAAGATGCAGACAGATGTTCTGTAAATAAATAAAACTTAAAACATAAATTATAACATATTTTAAGACCCAACTAACGTAAGTAGAATATATCTACAACTCGTGGCTTAAATTGTTCTCTGTAAATGATATTTCCAAGTAAAAACTTTGAGCTGGACTAGTTTAATATTCATGTATTCCGTCAAAAGGCGACCCTACAAAAACTTATAAATCGTTTTTGTGCGTATCGCTTACCCTTTGGGAGTCTGTTTTATTGCTGTCTCATATTAACGTATGTATGAGATGGATTTTACGTTATATTTCATACTAGCGGCTCGCCCACGGCTTCGCCCACGGCTTCGCCCGTTTAAAATACATGATTATTTATTTAATATGCACAATTGATTGACAACTATAATGACTTCTAATATGATTTTTTTACGACATTATCGTCAAAGATTTTTTGATTGTTTTAAATAAAAAAATACGACCATTGTTGATATTTGATATTTATAAAATATACATAAAGCTAATTATTTATTACACGTATATATTTTTGTAACTTTATGTTCTTTTTACCTATATAATATGCTCTGTTAAATGTGCTGATGTCAGTGAATAATTTAATTTACTCATTCAGAAACAGCCTTAAATGTTAAATTATCGATTTGAAGGATTCATAATATTCTTTATAAAATAACTGTAATAATTTCGTATTAACTCCTGTACAGTTTTTAAATTAGTTACATATATTATAAAAACGAACCAACCAAAAAATCTTTGTATTTACTTGATATTTCTTTCAAGATCGTTCTTTATCTCTGTGTTGAATTAATT
The DNA here is from genome assembly GCA_021202915.1 of Heliconius himera. NCBI lineage: Eukaryota > Metazoa > Arthropoda > Insecta > Lepidoptera > Nymphalidae > Heliconius > Heliconius himera. The sequence continues at coordinate 179,631 of JAJHJA010000810.1, read as the reverse complement.
ACGACTTAAACTTAACTGTTATAATTTATGAAGGTAATCTCCACTAACAATTCAATTTTGTTTACTTTATTGTATAAAATATTATATAATAGTGCTTCAAAAATATAGATTTTTATCAACAGTCATATAACCCAGACGTTTCGAACGTCATTCTTTAGCCAGGGTCATCACCAGCGCGATTACTATATAATATTCGCAGGCAAGCTAATGCCTTGAGTTCATTCAAATGACGATAACTTTTTTTTAATGAACCGATTTTGATGAACCAAACTTTAGTACTTAAGTTGAGTTAAAACAAAGCAATTGGTGAAATTTTCAAGTAAATCGGTTCAGTACTTTCAGAGAAAAATGCGGACAGAAATATGTCGACAGACAGACAGACAGACAAGAAATTCAAAAAAAATCTTTTTGCTTTCTATTATTCTTTTTAAGTGTCCCTCTATCCATTTCAGTCAAAATTACTTAATGTACAGACAACATATTTTTACTGTCTTATTATATATAGAGATATATATTTTTTCAGCTTTATGCTGTATCTCGCATGCGGGGTAGGCAGAGGGAGTTTAGTGTTAAGAAACTCCACTCTTCATTTCCCGTTGATTTCTGGAGGCATTGCGTATTGAGTGTCGAAAAATGGAAATATTCAATATTTCATTTTCTCGAGTGGGAATCGAACCCACAACGTGTCGCGTTTACAGTAACACCCAGCGCCACGACTGTCCTTATATCTCTCTGTCACTTGTTTTATTATATTGTATTAAATGCTATAGGTATTTGTAAAATAATATAATAATAAAATTTAATAGCCTTTTAAGGACAATTACTTAATTATTTTGAGCTAATGGAATTTTATGAGAAGTTAAGATGGGCTTTTTTGAATGTGATTGAGTTGTGGCTTTTAATGAAATGAATGAGGTTGAAGGAATATATGTATATGTACCTACTTATTTTTTCGAGTGTCTTGTTTTTACCCACGGTCTTGCTGGGTATAGCAGAGGGAAACTGATGATAACAAACACCGTTCCCCATCCAATTATTGAGACATGATGTGGCGGATCTCAACGCCCAGCTTTGTCTTGGTATCAGAGCGAAAGAATAAAAATAATTCACTACCGCGAGTGGAAATCGAAATCGAATCTACAACTATCACCTATAAATGCACTGCTGCTGCGCCACCACGGCAGTCAGTTCGAATCGGCACTGAAACAAGTTACAGTTAGAATCGGTATTATTGTAAACTAAAATAGAACGCCCGCCTCCACATCACTGGAACGTTACTTTATTACACAGTTAAGCTATGTTTGGAATTTGTATTGGTGTTGTAATGGAAATTTACGATGTTTTTACATTAAGGGTAAACATAATTTTCCTTTTACTCTCTATTTATGGTATCAAGACAAAACACGGTGTTGAGTTGCGCTACTGCGAGAGTGCCTCCAACTTGAGGATTGGGTACAGATCTTAACTAGGGTTTCCCTCTGTATACCTTTCAGCTGCGTGCTTTCCCACGTATAAATATAATGCGGGTTAGACCGTGAAACTCAAAAAAATAATAAGAAATAAATCAAACGTGGAACAAAGGTGTTAAAGTTAGTCAAATATGCGCTGCCATCAAAAACGTGTTATGAATCTATGCTTGGAGAGTAAAGTTTTCAATTCACCATTCGTTTGGTTATTCGAATGGTTAAGGTGAGAACATATTTTCGAGAAAATATTATTATAAAATTTCACAATCAGATATTTTTTTGATTTATCAGTAGGTATTTCATAAATGCTTCATTCTCTACATAAGTAATATAGAGATATCTATAGATATTTTCTTTGGGTCTGACCTTTAGTGACTTATAAAATTTAGATAGAAAATTAAAATATTAAAATATTGTTTACAGTTGTATTTGTATTTTTTTCAATATAAGAAAATTTGCTAAAAGAATTGGGGGAGGGAGGGGGGATGTCATCGTCGGTTTGTAACTATAACCACCGCGTTAACAGTCAGACTATATCACTGACCCACAATGGTCTCAATAATTATTTTTTTTTACTTCACGCTTATTCCACACATAGTGGCGTAGTTAGAGGTAACGTAGTGATAAGACATTCCGTTCCCATTCCATCCCTTTCCGCTGAATTGAGTGGCGGAACTCAACCCCGCGCTTTGCCTCGTTACCAGAGCGAGGTAATGAAAATATTGAATATTTAATTGCCACTAGTTTATACGAACCCACAATCTTGTGCCCCGTCTTGCCCGGCGACAGCCTCAACAGAATATATATACAAACATTCATAACAAAACATGTGAAACCAAATATTTTTCAATGATAAAATACATTTTTAATCTGTATTTTGTGTAATCTGTGAGCAGATACGTGTGCACTGGCCTTTAGCCGCTCGCATTCGGCCATTTTAATTTAGTCCACTCAGTCACGTACCTGGGAATGGGATCACGTTCTAAAACGAATAATTATGATCGCGAAAACGTTAAAGAAAAACGTTTTAAATACATCAACTCTAATTTTGTTTCAAAGTTAAATGTGGCCCGTGACTCTCTTTTAATGGCCGTATAAAACAAGGGGAGCGTTCTTATCATGATATGGCGTTTGGTTTGTTTAATTGATATTTTTATATTATTAGTTTGGTTAAAATGTTTTTTTTTTAGGTTCACGCTGTACCCAGCATATAGTAGGGTAGGCAAGGAGAACCTAGTGTTAAGTCGTTTCGGTTCCCATTTTCCGCTTAGTTCTGGAGGCATTGCGTGTTGAGTGGCGGAACTCAACGCCGCTCTTTGCTTCGACAACAGAGCGATGAAATCAATATATTGAATATTTCATTTTCTCGTGTGCGAATCTAATCAACAACCTGTCGCGTTAACAGTCACAAGCTCGTACTCCTGCGCCACCACTGGCCTTGGCAAAAAGATAACGCAATCGCCAGTCCCCAGTATGTCACAGATTAAGCGGTGGGTTCTTGGCACCAGGTTCCCTCAACCTACTCTGCTATATCTATGGGGGATACAGCGTGAAACAGAGGAAAAAATCTGCATTTACTATAGACAGTTGAACTCTCTGAGTTAGAATACAGAGCTTAGAGGAAGAACAAACAAAGAGCTATTATTTGCTGCACCTTGTTAAACAAGACCAAATGGAAGAGTTATAGCTTCTTTTTTTTTCTTTATCTTTTTTCAATGGGAATTCGTAGCTAAGTGTGTGTACCCATAACCATTTTGTGTGTATAGGTTATTTTAGCTTCACGCTGTATTTGACACGAAATTCATAACCACCCTAAATGCCCAGAAACTGTAGATAGCAGTAATAAAAAGAAATAAAAAAACCGGTCAATCGCGAGTCGAACTTGCCCACCGAGAGTTCCGTACCAATTTCAAGATTGTAGGCTTGTAAGTTGTACAACTTACAAACATTCACTCATTTTGTGAGAAACTTAGTACAAACATAGATTTTTATTGATTTTTTTCAACTTATAAATTTTCAATTGTAAGTTCTCATTTCTTGCCAAATTTAAAATACAATGTAGCAAAAACGACGCATTTTTTTTCTGTTCTTCAAGGGTAAGGGTATACGGTATGCCAGAGTTTTTGATATTAATTTCAGCTTGATACTGAGTTTCCTCGCCATCTCGAGATAAATGGTCTTGACAGAGGGACTGACGGGCAAGAAAGTGATTCTTTGAGGCCAGTCGTGTCGCACGAAGTGTGACTGTAAAACCGACTGGTTGTGGGTTCGATCCCACTCGAAGAGATGAAATATTACTTAAATTTATATTTCCATTTCTTCGCTCTGGTGTCTAGGCTAAGCGCGGCGTTGAGTTCTGCCACTCAACACGCAATGCCTTTAGAATTCGGCAGAAAATGGGAACGGAGTGTCTTAACACTAGGTTCCCTCTGCCTACCCTGCTGTGTGCGGGATACAGCGTGAAGCTGATTCTATTAGGGTTAGATTGTGATACAGAACCCCAAAAAGAAAGAACTATTCCTCTAAGATACAATAAATATTTTAATCTAAAATAAAATGAAGTAATTTAAATTAATTATGTATTTTATTGTAATTTATGATGTCTTATGTATTGAGCACAGAGTGATTTACGTGAGAATTCAATTGAATTGTGTTTATTTGTAATTTATTATTTTGTAATAACAAATTTCTTTTCACTGCTTTACATTGATTTAGAACATTTAACAAACAAAAAATATATTTAAATCAAGGGCATAATAGAGGTAAGCTAAAAATAGTTGCCTCTTAAAATACAAATGGAATTATATTTTATAATTTCTTTTAAAATCTATCTTTAAATTAGTACCTAAAATTTTATTAAAATTCAGTTACGTTTTATAATTATTTTTTTTAACTTAAAGTGGAATCTTGCATATAGCAGTGTAGGCAGAGGCATGGACATGGGAATGAGAGGGAGGCCAGGTAGTCTGTGCCCACCCCATAATAGTCTGGTGCCCACCTCTTAATTTTTACTAAAAACAAATGAAGCCTAAAAATTTTAAAAAATATACAATAAGGTCAGTTTACAGCTAAACTCGAGTTTAGAAAATATCTCTAGCTATGCCAATGGCCAGAGAGAACCTAATATTAATACACTCCGTTCTCCATTTTTCGCAAAATTTTTGAGTATATGGAGTAGCGGAACTTAACGCCTTTTGTCTTCTTACCACGGCGAGAAACTAAAAATAATTAATTCCCACGAGTGGGATCGAACCCACAAAAGACACATTCACAATGAGAAGCACACCCACAGCGCCACGACGAAAAGTTTAAGAATCTAGTCAAAAATTTAGTTTTTATACAAAAAAAGTAAATAGTTATCTATTTTAAAAATAGGGTAATTAAGGCAAACGATAAGGCATTATTATGCAAAATAATACAAAGTTATTTATTTGTTAATGTACTTTTAATTCACTTTAAATCTTCGTGTTTTGTTAACAAAAAAAAAACTTTCTTCTAAATTTTCGTTAATATTTGTGTCACTAATGGTCGTTGTAATTATTATAGAGCGATATTTCTTTAATAGCGAAGGTCACTAGTTCATTTCCGGTGAAGTGTAAACTGTTAAATATGTTATGTTTATTTTGTTTTAGATAATTATGGTATGCTTACAAGTCGTTCTGTCGTGACGCAGCCGATAGTGCGTAGTGGGACTAGTGGGATCGATTCCCGCTCAGTGAAATTAATTATTTTCGTTTCCCAGCTCTGGTAACAAGATAAAGCACGGCGTTAAGTTCCGCCATTCAACACGCAATCTTTCGAAATGTGTGAGTAACGTAAAAAATGGCAAAAATCGGAAAGTATTACGTATTTTTTCCACAAAATACATCTTATTTTCTTTTTCATAAATTACAATATTCTAAGGTTATATGTAATATTTAAACATATTAAAAATATATAGATCTTTAAACGGTCTGACTAGACAATGTGCGGTGTTTTACTCTCATCAAATATCAATGCTAGAGCCATGTAGAAGTTAAGTATTAATTTCTTAGCCCAATGACTTATGTGAATTATTTCTTTTTTTCTACGTTTTAAAATCATAATTTAATATATATAGCTTCAATATCTAATATGTAAATTACTGATAATTTCTTTTCAAATGGGTTTCTAAGTATGTATAGTTAAATGTTACGTTTGTCTAAAGCTTATATGCAATAACAAACCCATTGTATTATTTAAGTAATAATAAAACTTTAATAAATCTATAAAGAAATCCAAGAAACTCAAATCTATAATGTAACTGTTTATGATACATAATATTTTTTTTTTCAGCTTCACGCTGTAACCCGCACAGAGGGAACCCAGTGTAAAGACACTCCGTTTCCCTCTTTCCGCTGAGTTTTGGAGTGGTGGAACTCAACGGCGCGCTTTGCCTCGACACCAGAGCGAAGAAATGAAAATATAAATGTAAATGAATATTTCATTTCCTCGAATGGGAATCGAAATCACAACCAGTCGATTTTACAGTCGCACTTTGTGCCACTCCGCCACGACTGACATCCGAATATATAATGGAACGGAATAATTTTCGAATTATTTGTCAATAAACTAAGATTATACAAGTACGCAATCAACATTATATAACTCTTGTTTAATTTTACATAGATTACACAGCTGTTCTACCCAACAGTTGTAATTTAAATACCATATAGTCACAGGCCAGTCGTGGCGCAGCGGCACAAAGTGTGACTGTAAAACTGACTGGCTGTGGATTCGACCTCCACTCGAGGAGATGAAATATTTACTTAAATTTATATTTCCATTTTTTCGCTCTGGTATCGAGGCAAAGCGCGGTGTTGAGTTCTGCCACTCAGCCTCCAGAATTCGGCAGAAAGTGGGGAACAGAGTGTGTTAACACTGGGTTCCCTCTGCCTACACTGCTGTGTGCGGGATACAGCGTGAAACTGATTTATTTTTTATTCACATAATGTATTGTTTATTTTTTTTATTAATTTTGCTAGCGATTTCGATGATACTGTGATGTTCATACCTTAGTATGTACTTGTATATACAATTACTATATTAGAATTTCTAAGGCCATCGTCTGGCTATAAACAAAATGCGGATAGTTCTGGATTCGAGCTCACTCGGGGGAGTGAGTTATTTTTTTTTCGCCGTTAAACACGCACGAAATGAGACGAATGGAGACTTAACAGTAGATGTTTTGTCTACACTCTTAAAACATAACAAATAAGGAATATAAAGAAAAATCTCCGTACAAATATTGAGGATATATTGACAAAAATATACAATTTTATTTGAAAAACTTTGTACATAGATAATACCTACTACCACAGAAAACAAACATTTATCATTACAGGTTCAGTCTTTACAATATTATAATCTAGTTTTAGTTTCTCTCTTTCCATCACTATTGCTTATTTCTTTTTCTATACTCTCCTCCGGTCTACGGTCTTGGGCTTGAGCTTCTTTAAGTGAATCTGGCAGTTTTTGATTATTTGTCTCCGGCAGAGTGAGGACGAGGAATCCTGACATCGTCGACATAACGCCGAACACTAATGTCGGCAGGAATTCGTAGAATCTCGACTGAAATAAAAGGAAACTCGTGAGATAGGTATTTTATGAACAACAAAGAGTTACTTGGAAATTGATGGAATATGTTGTAAATTGAGGTACAAATTTATAGATATATTATAAAAGTTGAGTGATTTTCGGTTAAATTAATGCAGAATATTTTATAAATTAAATTGAATATTGGGGAAAGACTTGTTAAAATATCACTCCACATTTATCATTTTCCGACATTTGATCGTCCATATTTAACTAAAATTCCTCAAATTTGAATGTTAAACAAATTAGATGTTTCTTAATATTTACTTTTTCCCGCTTATGGCAGGATAGGCAGATGGAACGTAGTGTTAACATAATCCGTTCCCTACTTTCCGCCTAATTTTCGAAGCATTGCGTGTTGAGGGCAAGACTCGACCCGCAAAGACTCAGAATTCGGCGGAAAGTGGGGAACAGAAATATTTGAATGGGAACGGAGTGTATTAACACTACGTTACCAGGTCCCTCCCTGCCTACCTTGCTGAGGGTGGGATACAGAGTGAAGCTAAAACAATTTTATTTGGACAAATGTAAAGTTAAAAAAATCCCAATAACATACCAATAAAGGTGTTTGCGGCGCCACAGCGGACCCGATTCGTCCGATTGTAGAACAAATCGCCAACAATGTGGTCCTGTAATTCGTCGGGAAAACCTCAGCCGCGAATATGTACAGTGAGTTGTAAGCGAGCGTGATGAAGAACTTACCGCCGAGATAGAAGGCGGTTGACCAGTTACCACCTGAAACAATTTTTAAATTAAATCAGCTTCACGCTGTATCCCACATACAGCAGAGTAGGCAGAGGCAACCTAGTGTTAAGACACTCCGTTCCCCACTTTCTGCCGAATTCTGGAGGCATTGCGTGTTGAGTGGCAGAAATCAACGCCGCGCTTAGCCACGACACCAGAGCGAAGAAATGGAAATATGAATTTAAGTATTTCATCTCCTCGAGTGGGGATTGAACCCACAAACAGTCGGTTTTACAGTCACACTTCGTGCCGCTGCGCCACGACTGGCCTCAACGATTTTTAAATTTGTAAAATTATTCAACATAAATTGTAAAAATATCTGGAGGACAGGGGTGGGGCATGCACAAGCCAGCGACTGTAAACGCGACAGGTTATGTGTTGGATTCCCATTTGAGTTCCCAAAATATATTTGAAATAAAATGATTATTTTAAATACAAGTTAAGACGAGGAATCTAAGCAATGGCCGAATTTTTAATATACTTTTTCCACTTCACTTATAATTTTATTAAAATCGTAAATTAATAATAAATATTACAAGAAAAATAAATTGTTAAAAAAATTGCTTGGAACTGAGTTCCGTATGTTGTAGGATAGTCCAAGTCCAATTTTCGAGACATTGTAAATTAAATGGAGGAACTCTTTTCCCCAATTTGTCTTGCTACCAGAGCGAGGAAATGAAGATAAATTATTTCCCTGAATTGGAATCGAATACACAATCACCGCATTTATAGTAAGATGCGCCGTGCAAAATCGTAAAAAAGTACATAATTACCTGGCAAGAACCCATAATTAATTAATATAATGCCAGTCATTATAAACGCTGTGGCTATCACGCGTTTCCTCCCAAATCTGTCCAAACAAATCAACTTGCAGACATTGGCCGGTGCCTCAATTACTAAAACTACAATATAGTTCAAGTAGCTATTCCCTGATAATTCTATGGCATTGATCGAAAGACCATAGTAGACCAGAGTAGACGTGGTCCAAAGAAAAGAACATGTGAATAGTCTTTTCCATATCATCGGAGATAGAAGCAATTGTTTGAACGTGGACTGATTTGTTTCCAAGGCCTCGAATTTTCTTGCATCACGTTGTTTCATTGCTTGTTTTTCTACTTGATCGTAATGGTCTTTGGGTACAGTCACGTTATTGACCTTTTCACATTTCGTAAGGACGTTTAGACCTTCTTCGTAGCGTCCTTTGCTAAAAAGCCATCGGAAGCTCTCGGTGAGTGACCATAAATAAAAGAAGACTAAGATAGCTGGTATGTAAATGACTAATAGAAGATATCTCCAGCTTTGTAGCCACCAGGAAAGGACTGTAACAGAGACTCCGCCAAGGATAAACATTGTATTGAAGAGCAGGCTGACGAATACTCTTCCCTTAGGTCCAACCAGTTCTAGAGCTAGAAAAAAAAATAATAATAAAGGATTTAAGTTTCCAAGTGAATAAACAACCTGATATGTCTGTTACATATTTATGAAGCTATATTATGTATGATTATTTAAGGCTTTGAGTGTTGACAACAAAATTATTATTCCATTAATATACATATGCATATTTGTCGGTTATGTGCAATTGCACAGTGTATGTGACGAATAGAACACGATGGTCGTAGGTTTAAATCTCACTCGTGGAATCTATAAATTATATTCAAATTTATCTATCAAAATAACAAGCTATGTCTCTAGAAGGAGATAAAAAAATGTGGGAATTTTATATAAATAATACAAGTTTAATTAATTGTATAATGTTGTCGGCTGCAATTATATTGGGATATTTTATAAAAAATTATGTAAACAATTTTATTTTTAAAAGAGCATGCATTTTTTTATAATGCAGTTGTTGTTATGTAGCATAGTTTATTTCTGTTGTCAGCCAGTTGCTTGTAAAGGCTTTGTTTACATTGTTTAATGATCGATTGACGTCAATTAAGATGAAGTTACTGATGAAAACAATGCCATAATTGATTCCTTTTTCAACATCACGTTGTATCTCGCACATAGCAGGGTATGTAGAGGGAACCTGGGCACCTAGTGTTAAGACACTCCGTTTCCATTAATATACTTACATTCCCCTCTTTCGAGTAAAGAGGAAATGAAAAATATTAAATATTTCATTTCCTCTTTCCTATTTACTTATGTGAATTCAAACGTTAATGTATACAGGGTGGAAGAGGCAGCGCTCCTTTTACGGAAACAGCATATAGGGTAAAATGATTCAAACACATACCTAAAGAAATTAATCACAGTACCTCAACAGTTTAGACGTAGGATTTTTTTTCATTTCAAGGTTAACCATACCTGTAATATGTGTGACGCAGTTACGCATCGTTGCGAATAACGTAAACGCATACTACTACAAAAATACTACTAAAGGTTAAACAACTTTGAACTTTGCCGCCAATACCTACGACTCGATTTCGGAATGAGGCGTATGCAGCGGTTTCCCTTTGATAGGTTTATGTGTGCGTGCGTCGTTCTTGACAAATGGCGTTTTATTTAAAAACGACAATTTTATTATTTATTTTGTTTGAAAAAATCACTTTTTAATTTTTGGATTTTTTTTTAAATTGTATTAGGCTTTTATGGAGTAGTTAAAAGTAGGGTTTCATTTAAAGTGGTACTGACACTTCCACTCTGTATATTTTTGGTTTGTGGCTCAGGAATATGTTCCAAAATGTTTATTTATTGTTTGTAATTATACAAAAATTCAAATTCAAAATATTCTTTATTCAAATAAACTCGTATAAGCACTTTTGAATCGTCAAATGAACATGTAAACAAAAAAAACAAGCTACCACCGGTTCGGAAGGCAGTTCTGCTGAGAAGAGCCGGCAAGAAACTCAACAGTTGCTCTTTTCAAAGTCAATGGTATTATTACATTATCTGGCAGCTAACCTGCATCACATTCAATAGACATTAATTCCATACATGTTTATCATCTAAATATTCTTGAACAGTGTAATAAGCTTTACTTGTTAGTATTTTTTTTAAAGTTACTTTAAATTGTGGTAGTGGCAAACTTAGAATACATTGCGGAAGTTTATTATATACACGTATACTCAGACCCATAAAAGATTTTTTTACTTTTTGGAGGCGAAAACTTGGCGTAACAAGTTTATCTTTGTTTCTCGTTCCTATCGTATGTATATCACTATTTTTACTGTGACACTGTGCATTTTGCCGGACAAACAGAATATTGTAATATATAAATTGTGAAGCAACTGTAATAATACCTGCATCTTTAAAAACATCTCGCAGAGAATCTCGAGCTCTTAGGGTATAAATATATCTCACGGCTCTTTTTTGGAGAATAAATATTGAATTTATATCGGAAGCACTGCCCCATAGCAACATTCCATAACATAAAATACTATGAAAATAGCTATAGTAGACTAGTCGGGCAGTTTCAACGTCCGTCAGTTGTCTTACTTTTTTTATTGCGAACGCGGCAGAGCTGAGTTTATCCGCAAGTGCTTCCAGATGAGTGTTCCACTGGAGTTTGGCATCTATAGTTAAACCTAAGAAAATAGCTGATTCAGACACATTGAGGGTTTCTCCTTTAATTTCTAGACTAAGATCACGTTTATTAACGTTTGGCAAAGCAAATTCAATACATTTGGTTTTTTTAGCATTTAACATTAAATTATTCTTATCAAACCAAAAGAATATGGGATAATGCACTATTCACTTCGTCATAATTTGTTTTATTTCTGTCTACCTTAAAAATTAAAGAGGTATCATCTGCGAAGAGTACAATATCACATAGGTTCTTTGCATAAAAAGGCAGATCGTTAATATAAAGAAGAAATAAAAGGGGACCAAGAATAGATCCTTGTGGAACGCCCATCCTTAGAGGAGATCCAGATGATTTTACATTATTAATACTAACTTTCTGGATCCTTTCGTTTAGATATGAGGCAATAAGATCAAGGGCAGTATCCTGTATACCATAATGATAAAGTTTTAATAACAGAGTTTCATGGTCTACACAATCAAAGGCTTTGGATAAATCACAAAACACTCCAATTGCATTTTGTGACTTCTCCCATGCGTCATAAATGTGCTTTAGGAGTGCAGCACCCGCATCTGTAGTAGACTTGCCTTTGGTGAAACCATATTGCTCGCTATGGAAACAATTGTTAATACTTAAGAAAATTGTGAGCTGGTTAAATATTATTTTTTCAAATATTTTACTTAAAGACGGTAAAATAGAGATCGGTCTGTAATTTCCGGGGTCAGATCTATCTCCACTTTTGTAAAGCGGCACTATTTTGCTATATTTCATTAAATCAGGAAAAATACCGGATTCTACGCAATTGTTAAAAATTAAAGCAAGATAAGGAGCAATATTAGGTATAATTGTATTAAGAACTTTAACAGACATGCCCCATAAGTCACCTGTTTTCTTTAAATTAAGGCTTTTAAAAGTTTTGATAATTTCTTCTGGTGACACAGTCTTAAACACAAAATTTTGTCTACAACTAGTTACATGGTTTTTTAGTATTAATACTGCTTCCGAAGGAGATGATGGCAGTGAACGTGTAACTGCAGTAGGTATTTCGGAAAAGAAATTTTGAAACGTATTTGCCACTTATAAATCTGAATTTAAAATTACACTATTTACTTTTAATTTAATAGGTTCACTGACAGCTCTAGATCTCCCAGTTACAGTCGTAATAGCATCCCATGTAGCTTTAATTTTATTACTAGATTTCAAAATTTTTTCTCTTATATACATAGACTTAGCCTGGATACAAACCTTTTTAAACATTTTTGAATAATTTCTAACTTTTAACAAGAACGCCGGATCCTGATTCCATTGCCTCATATTATATAATTCGTACAATTTGTTTCTGCTTCGGTATATACCAATAGTTGCCCAGTCGCTAAAAGTTAACTTCAAGTTTTTATATATTTGTTTTTCTTTAAAAGTATTATCAAACTCTGTTGAGAGTACATTAAAAACTTTGCAATACAACTGATTCGGATTAAGTTCCGTTATTTCTATGTTTGAAATTTTTTCCGTCACTTTACTATTAAAACGATTAATTTTACTTTTAGTGATTGGTCTAATTGTTATTTGTTTACGTTCTGCAACAATTTTATCTATTACCGAAAATTTTTGACCACAATGATCCGAGCTCAGATTGGTAATAATTTGTTTATCTACAATATCAGAATGACAAAAAACATTATCTATACAAGTTGCGGACGTATTCGTTATACGAGTTGGTTCAGAGAAAATATGAAACAAGTTAAATGATTTAAATAAGTTCAGAAGACGTAAGCTTAATGATGTCACCTGTAGTATATCTATATTAAAGTCTCCGCATACTATTAAAGATTTACTATTCGAACTCAAATTACTAAGAACATCCTCCATTCTTTCTTCAAATACTTCAATACAATATACAATATACAATATCTAGTATGTGAATTTCTTATAATCTCTGTTTAAATAAGTTTCGTAGTAGGTACAGTTAAACGTTTTACGTTTGTCTAAAACTAAACAGTGTAGTTGTAGTGTAGTTTCACTATTTATATTATTTATGGTATGTTTGTAATATATTTAACATGCAATATTTCGAAAATTGAGTGGAAAGTTGGGAATGGAATGTCTTATCGGTAAGTTCTATCTGTTCACCCTTCTATATGTAACATGAAGCTTAAAAAATAATGAATAAGGAATATAGAGAAAAAACTTCGTGCAGATATTTTATCAAAATTATTATTATAATCGAACATAAGCGTAACAAGAGGGGCAATCGACCGTCTCTTTAACAGTTCATTGAGTGTTTGTGACTAATTACAGTTTTTGTAATACTTCCGTTGGTCTTTGTTTTGCTTTCTTATGAGTCCCTGATCGATTAAGCATGACTTAACTATTGAAATGTGGATATTCTGTTTTTTTATCATAAAGGTAGAAATATGAAACGATTTTTTTTATGGAAAAGGACAAGGCAAACGAGCGTTCGGATTACATGATGGTAAGCGATCACCGCCACCCACGACCCCGTGCAACACCAGAGGAGCTACAGGTGCGTTGCCGGCCTTTAAGGTGGAGATAGACGCGCTTTTTGAAGAGAAAAGAATAGAAAAGATGAGAGAAATTTTAATTTTTGTCAAAGGAAATTTTTCGTTCACTCTTTTTTCTTTGTCTTTCCGTCTTCATCTGAGAGATTTTTGCATTTTCGATAATATTTAGTTTTTACCCTCCGACTAACGAATCGAAATATTATTAAACGAATGTAAGGACATGGATTGGGATATGATTGTAGTCAAAATGGAATTGAGATTGTTTTCAAGAGCAGCCCTGCAAACGAGGTTAAACACTGCCATTGTAATCAAGGCCACACATAAAAGTGATCCGAATGTCCTAATACTAGGTTCCCTCTGCAAATCGCGTTGTATGCGTGATACGGTGTGATGCTGAAAAATATATTATGAACGTCCTAGGTATTTCATTTGTAGGTACAAGATTTTAACTCATTTTTTGCTTCAGTTTGAAACACTTCAATTATTGGACATCGAGTCTACTCGTGACTACGAATAACTAAAAAGCGTTCTCGCCAGTTTTCAAAAAGATGCCATGAAAAAATAAAATATTTTAGCGCCGTTATGGTGGCTTTGTACGATACCTTCACGCTGTAGCAGTTATAGGACGGTAAGCAGAAGGAACCTAGGAATCTATTCTTAAGATACTTCCGAGGTTTCCCCCTTAAGATACTTCCATTTCCCACTTGAAGTGGCTCAACACGTAATGTCTCAAGAATTTGTCGGAAATTCCGACAAATTCTTGAGACATTACTTGTTGAGCGGCGGAACTCAACGCTGCGCTTTGCCTCGTTACTAACGCGAGAAAATGAAAATATTAAATCATTAATTCTCCCGAGTAGAAATCGAACCTATAACCATCGCGTTTACAGTCGAGCGCTTGTGCTCTTACGTTACGGTAGCTGCGTAGCTCTACTCCCTGTACTAGTGTAAAGATACTTTTCCATTTTCCTCTAAAATTCAGCAATTTGCGATAAATTAAACATTCCCTTCCTCAAAGGCTAAAGGCTCGGTTACTACGGAGAATTTTTATTCTTTTCATGAAAATAATGTACCTATAGCATATTACTTTTAGACATATCTATAAGATATTTTCAAATAAAGAGTTATTTAATTTAAGGAAGCTAATATATTTAATCTAATGTAGTGCTGAGTTTTATTTAAATGTCAACTGAACCGTAGAAATCCATTTGAAAAAAAAATCGATCATCTAAAATTAGGTTCTTTTTGCTGTTGTTTTTATTAAATTACAATTGGCTGTAGAAAGTATTTGTAATAAAAACACGACTGGAATAAAAACTTTTACTCAATGTCTTTGCCAATATTAGTATTACAAGTATTACAGTTCTAAACAGATTATTCTATTACTGCTTAGAATATTGATTTAATAAAAAAAAAATTATTAAATCAGCTTCACGCTGTATCCCGCACACAGCAGGGTAGGCAGAGGGAACCTAGTGTTAAGACACTCCGTTCCCCACTTTCTGCCGAATTCTGGAGGCAGAACTCAACGCCGCGCTTAACCTCGACAACAGAGCGAAGAAATGAAAATGTAAATAAGTATATCATTTCCTTGAGTGGGGATCGAACCCACAACCAGTCGGTTTCACAGTCGCACCTCGTGCCGCCACGACTGGCCTCATTGATTTAATATGCTTCACGTTGTATCCCGCACACAGCAAGGTAGGCAGCGGGAACCTAGTGTTACGACACTGTGTTCTCTACTTTCCGCCGAATTCTGGAGGTATTGCGTGTTGAGTGGCGGAACTCAACGCGCGCTTTGCCTCGACCAGAGCGAAGAAATGAAAATATACATTTAGATATAGAGGATTGAACTCGAGTTGATTTTACAGTCACACTTTGTGCCTCTACGCCACGACTGGCCTTATAGAATATTTATTATTTTACTAGAGACTGAAACGCAGCTTTGTTCGCTTGAAATATTTTTATATTATTTAGAATTTTTTTTGGATATAAAATATCTATAAAAGTGTAAAATGTTCATGATAATCGTTTCATTATAACCGTTTACTTAATTTTGGCGTAACAAACAAATTTACATTCACATTTATAATACATTATTATTGTAAAAAATTTTTTTTCGGCTCGACGCTTTTTACCACGTAAAGTTAAATAACCTAGTGAATCTAAACATTCTGTGTTGAGTAGCGTAACTCAACGACGCATTGTTGTTATAAAACATTTCACGTGAAATATAATATTTTATTTTTTAAAACACCGTAAAGTGTGTCTAATAGACCAATGACGACCATATAATATGGTCGCTATTGGTCTATTAGATAGGCGGAACATCTCGTTCCTTTGTACTGCGTATGGAAACTAAAAAACAATGCTATAAAGAATGCATGTAAAAGATATAGATAGATTTTTGTATGAAGCACGATTAAGTCTAAAAAGACAAAGTTTCTACTGCGATACACTATTAGTTATTTTAGGTAATTTCATCAAATATGGTAATTAATTATAAATACATGAAACCGTCGCGTTGTGGTGTAGCGTCAAACTGTAAATGCAACGGCTACGGGTTCAATTCCCACTCGGGGGAATCAATTGTTTTCGTTTCCCCTCTTTAGTAACACAACGACGAACTTGAAAGAAAAGAAAGACTACAGAATTGGGCGTTGCATGGGGTACAGAGTGTCTTAACTAGGGATGCTCGATGTTAGAAAAACATCGATGTCAACATCGAAGCTAAATTGTCGATGTTCGATAAAAATCAAAAGCCGAATCGGTATTTTTTTGCACATATCGTCATCAATAAATAAAAAAAAACCCGGACAAGCGTAAGTCGGGCTCGCCCACCGAGGGTTCCGTACAAGAAGTGGAGGTCTCGATTTTTTTCTGATATTCAAGCTTAGTTTAGCCAGAGCCCTTTCATCTGAAATTAGTGGATTTAAAATCAAATATAAAACATTTTTTTAATTAAAATAAAAATCAAAAAGTTATTGAACATTTAAAACTGTGACTGTGAAAGTCATAATTTTAAAACTACATGTAAGCGATTTAAAATCGATTATATGTCTCTGCTGACATCGATGTCACGATGTTTTAGTTAATGCAACATCGATATTAAAACATCAATATTTTAACTGCTAACATCGATGTTCATCGAAAATCGATGATCATCGGGCATCCTTAGTCTCAACACTAGCTTCCCTCTGTTTCTCTATTGTGCTAGATATAATGTGAAAACGTAAAAATATATTGTATACTTTGAAAATTTATTTGAGGCCAGTCGTGGCGCGGCGGCACGAAGTGTGACTGTAAAACCGACTGGTTGTGGGTTATTTCCCCACTCTAGGAGATGAAATATTTACTTAAATTTCTATTTCCATTTCTTCGCTCTGGTGTCGAGGTTAAGCGCGGCGTTGAATTCGTCAGAAAGTAGGGACCGGAGTGTCTTAACACTAGGGAACCTACCCCCTACCCTGCTGTGTGTGTGTGGGATACAGCGTGAAGCTGATTTTTTATTGTATACTTATTAACATTAGCCATTGGTCATTTATATACATTTACTGCCTTTCATATTATATTGACCTCTGTCAGTTCCGCTCACGAGCGAATAAAGGCTTAGGAAATGTTTTAAGGAAGCTAGACGGTATTTACAATTTATATTACATTATACCTACTTATATTTAAACGTTTTAGTTGTATCATTTTGTTTGTCATAAATCATCGAAGGACAATTTTTTTATAGTACATATAATAAAGTGATATAAATTTATATAAAAAAAAACTCCTATTTCCATTAGGTGTTCATTTAGAAAAAAGAATTAAAAAATAGATAATATATATTTTTTTTATAAATATTAATTTGAAAACGTAAACGCGACAGTTGTGGGCTTGATCACTATTTGAGGAATTATATTATTTTTGTTTAATAAGAAAAAGAACGGCGTCGATGTCAGCCACGCGACACGTAACGTGTCGACAATAGGGCGGAAAGTGGAGAACGGAATATCTTAACACTCAGTTCCCGCTGCCGTCTTTGCTATATACAACGGGATACGACGTTAAGGTAAAAAAATGAAGTACCTATAATTTGAAAAATATTTGCTTATATTTTGTTTTCAATTGCTAAAAAAACAGTTGGTATTTCCCCAAAAACTTGGTACAATTAAGGGCAATTTTAAACTAAACGTGTGAACACATTTTATTGTAACGTCGGTCTAAATTCACTAATGACATATGCCAATTAAAACCCTTGAGGCACAGTTTAGTTTTACCTGCCTGAGCGTATGCTAGTTCGAATCCTACTAGGCGATTTTTTATATTATTTTCTATATAATATTTATATTATTTTCGTATCCCGATCTAGACATAAAGGCGCGGCGTTCTGCACCGCTGTTAAGCAATAATTTTAACAATTCTTGGATATTTTTGTACTTATACACTATTATCAGCTATTTTCATAGATACAATGGAATTTTATCGAAACGATTAACGTCAACTAAGATAGTCTTATAAGAAAAAAATTAAATTTCTGAGGATTTTTTTCAATTCAAACTAGTACGAGAGTAGTGAGTTCAACCAAATAAAAACCGCAACGTTGTAGTATTAGTGTTGATATAGAATATGGATAAAGTTGGAGTCACTTGCTTTTGAATTCTTTGCTCTAGAATAAAAAGGATGGTTAAAATAGGTACTGGCGAGCACTAAAAAATAACTCTTCGAAATTTTTATAACATTTTTTAACTTCACGTTGTATATATACAATCTAAAGATAGCAAAGGTAGGCCGAGGAAACCTGGGCATCTAGTGTTAATACACTCTGTTTCCATTAAGACGAATTCTGGAAGCATTGCGTTTTGAGCCTTGCCGCATTACTAGAGGCGAAAAAATTAAAATATTACCTAAATATTTAATTTCCTCGAGTGGGAATCAAACCCAGATCCTGTCGCGCTTACATTCACACGCTTGTGCCCCTACGACACGACTGGCCTCGCAAATTTCTAAATGCATAAAAAATACATTTATATTTTCATTTCTTCGTTCTGGTGTCGAGAGTTTCGCCACTCAACATGCAATGCCTCCAGAACTCAGCGGAAAGTGGGGAACGGAGTGTCTTAACTACTACTACTAGGTTCCCTCTGCCTACCCTGCTGTGTGCGGGATACAGCGTGAAGCTGATTTAATTTTAATTCATAAGAAAAAATGCGAATAGCCCATGCAATCGAAAATTTATAACCAGTTTATAATATAGTTATAACAATATATATAATAATGACCATAGAAACCCTGCATCCCAGGAGTGCAGTGTGAACATGATTTATTTTACGACTTTACTACCCATATGAATTATTGACCCCGGAAATGGTTCAGTTCAAGTACTTTATGTACTTGACGTCTTATATAAGTTCATGTCATGTCATTTTTTAGCTTCAAGCTGTATCCCGCATATAGCGGGGTAGGTAGAGGAAATTTAATGTCTTGACACTCTTTTGCCCACGCACAATCTAAATTTCGATACACATTTTGTGTTAAGGGGTAACAAGATGAGAAGAGTGTGGCGTTAAGTAGCGCCTCTTAACATACGGAGTGTCTTAACACTATGTTCTCTCTATCTACCCTGTTATATCCAGGGCATAGCGTGAAGCTGATAAAATATTCAAATCAATTTTCATACATGTCTTCTATAAGGATAATCTCACTTTATCTGGTTTAAATGTAACTCACCATTAATAGAAATAACTTATCTTCCTATAAAACAATATTGTTTACTAGACGGCCTATAATCCTTTATTGTTAGTTCAGTTTCACATTCCTAGACCTAGGAAATAACTTACATCCGCGTAACTCAATACAGCATACGTTTAAAAACAACAAGCAATTAAGTATATTAGTTATGTAAGCTGTATTTATTTAATAAAATGAATTAAATATTATCGCTTTGCTTTAGGATAAAATTTTTTTTATAGGCTTCACGCTGTATCCCGCTTGTGGCTGGATAGGCGGAGGGAGCCTAGTGTCAAAACATTTCGCTCCCCGCTTTGAGACTCCGCTGCCATTTGTTGAGCGGCAGAACTCAATCTCTCAACTCAAAATAGTTAAAACTCATAATATTTAATGTTACAATACACTGGGGAAACCTAACACGTAATGTCTCGAATTGTGGCGGAAAGCGTGGAACGGAGTGTCTTAACACTAGGTCCTGCCTGCTTATCTTGCCATATGTGGAATTCGACGTGAAGCTGAGAAGTAAAAGACAACAGACAACATTATACTATGAAATATATTAAAAAATATTTAGAAAAACTTACCCAGTACAAAGCAAGCAGTATAAACACCACCTCCCAAAGCTGGCTCCAGAAATTCCAAAACTATGAACATTTCGTAGTTCAGTGAAAAAGCTCTTATCACGCCGAAGATCCCATTGGACACACTAGCAAATACTAGCGCTAGTCGTCTGCCGTATTTATCAGATATTAGACCAGTCAAGGGTATGGAGATGAAGAAGCCAGCGTTGTGGACTGTTCCCACTAAGGAACGTTTCCAGTCCTGGCATGCGAGATTGAACTGAAAATAAAATGCTGATTATAGACTATTATCATTTTGAAGTACAGTTTTTATATATGGGATTATACAAATATTAAATATTCCATATTTTTTTGTTAAATAACAACATTTTATCGCTCTGATAAAAAGACAAAGTACGGCGTTCAGATAAGTCATTCATTACGTAATGTTTCGAAAATTCACCGGGAAGTGGGCAACGGAGTATTTTGGAACAGGTTTTCTTTGATTATTCTAATACATGTGGGATACAACATAAGAAAAGTAAAAAATATACACGAAATTAAAATAAATAAAATATATGTGAATTAACTGTAAATTAAAAAAAAAATAACTTGGAGCTGTTTAAGCTTATTATTTTTTTTTTAGTTTCACGCTGTATCGCACGTGTTTTGTCCGCAGAAAGAACCTAGTTTTAAGACACTCCGCTTCCCACTCTCCGCCGAGTTCAGGAAACATTGAGTGTCGAGTGGCGGAACTTGACGATACGCTTATTGCCCCGATACCAGACCGAGGAAATGAAAATATTAAATATTTCATTTCCTCAAGAGGGAATCGAACCCACTACCCGTCGTGTTTAACCGGCCTTAACTAAAGTTCTTAGATGAAAATTGCTTTGTAATAATCACTTGAACAAAATGAGAAAACGCAATGATTACGGTTATTTCAGTGATTATAATCACACTTTACAATAATAAATATGGTAATTTTGTATAATAACAACAAACATTTTAATGTATGCCTTTAACGCAACTTTTTGTACTTAATAGAGTCACATAACTGCATATTTTAATATGATAATGGATAAATAAGCTTCCTTCACGTTTTTATTTTTGTGATTATTATTATTATTAGTACGTGGGAACTTTTAGTGAGACCGTCGTGGTTCAGTGGTATAAGCTTGTGAGTGTAAACACGGCGGTTGTGGGTGCGATTCCCACTATGAGAAATAAATTATTACTTTAAAAATGTTAAAAATATTTAATAAATAGCATTCTCTTTTGCCAGACGATAATTCGTAGTAATTATCTTTGGGTAGCGGAAGTTTGTAAAAATCTCTCTACAGAGATGCTAACTACATAAATAAGTTGTAACAAGCGTATAAAAATTTCGACGTAGCTTGATGAGAATGGCTAGTGGTCAGAGCGCCTGGTCGGTTTCCAGGAGGCGCGGGTTCGAGTCCGGCTATGTTCAAATTATTATACGTTTTCTAAATAAGTATTTTTCTTTCCTAAGTGTGGATTACCATTTTAAAAATGTTAAAAATAAATAAATTATTGTTTATTAGTAATAAATTTTCATTTGTTCGCTCTGGTAACAAAGTAAAGTGATGCGTTGAGTTCCTCCACTCAATACACAATGCTTCAAAAATTCGGGTTAAAGTGGGGAACGGAGTGCTCTTACAGTAAGCTTTCTCTGCCTACCCTACTGCATATACGAGATACAGCGTAAAACTGAAAAAAGAACTGTTAGTCACTTTTTGTATAGGTATACGAGTTCAAATCGGGGATAAGCTTATTTTTTTTAAAAAATAATAAATCAAACGCTGTTTTGGATATATTGGCACCTTCAAGACGGATCACGACATTTATTTAAGGTTTTTTAACCGTATAGTCTATTTTTATACATGACTGTCTGCCGTACGTCACAAACAAATAATATTTTAAGAAATTTCCAGCATTCCTTAAAAATTACATACAATTTGAAAAGATTATTAAAAAATAATTATATAATAATGTGCTTACTAAAATGTAGTAAAATATTAATGAAATTCAGAAAACAGCACATAAATAAGTTAAGTAATATATTTTCCGATTATATGTAATAGAAACAATGTTTCAGACATTACGGCTTAAATTGATGAAGGTGTAAAAATACATTGTTTGAATCCTTTGTACGTTTCTCTTTTGTTTTCTGTTTAACGAATTTCTGTTAATTTATGGTTGTTCTTGTCGTTTGTGATATTAAAAGTTTTATTTATTGATTTAAAGTTCGCATTCTAATCATTGACTTTGTTGAGTGCCGGAGCTCAACGCCGCGCTTTGCTGTACCAGTACAGAAAAAAAATAATCAAAATCAATTTTTCTATCGCATAGGAATCGAATCCATGAGCGTCAGTTTGTGTGTTATAGCTTAACATAATCCTTCTGCACCATGATGGTTTTTTGTTTAACGTTTTACGGTACGGAACCCTAAATCAATGATAATTTGTAAATTTTGTTCGTAATTTGAATTTTCATGTCATTTTCCATCATAGTAGCAAAATCAATATATACCACATTAGAGCGAGTCGATGACGCAACTATGTACACAAAAAAAAATATACATATTTTAACAATGGGAACTGTGAAATTGTGATTATCTGTCACCTTCAGTTACTCTAATCGGATACGTTTTAAATTTGTCATAGTATGTATTCATATTTTGATATAATAGAATCGTATGTTGAGGCCAGTTGTGGCGCTAAGGCACAACTGTTGTAATGGCAACAGGGTGTGGAAATCAAACCGATTTCCACTCGAGGAAATGAAATACCTAATATGAAAATATTTTTTAATTATTTCCTCGCTGTGGTTACGAGGCAAAGTGTGTAGTTGAGTTCCGCCATTCGATGCGCAATGCCTACCGAGTTTGGTGAAAAGTAGGGAACGGAAGTATCTTAATGGGAATGGAGCGTCTTAACACTAGTGTCCCAGGACACCTCTGGCTATCCAGCGCAAGCTGGGTAGGCAGAAATTCAGACATAAAAAAATAAATAAATGGTTTAATTATAGGAGAATTTAACGGGAATTCTAAAAAGAGTTCTACTTTTCGTCGAATTTTCGAGACCTACGTGTCTTCTTGCCTGAGCGATTCAATGAAAACAATTCCTTCTTCCAAGTGGGAGTCAAACCCGCAACCATTTCGCTTACTTTTAACTGTCTTATAACGTCACTAATATTGTCCAATATTGTAATAATTAATGAAATTACCATTTGTTTATCGTGAATAGAACATTTCTCACAATATAGCTTTCGTTGATAAGATTTTAATTATAAATTCCGTACAAATCGATTAGCCAACCTTTCGAGCCCTGCCACAGATTAATTTCAATGTCGGTTATTATTGTAAACTAGCGACCCGCTTGCGGCTTCCCCCGCTTGTACTATACAATTATAATTTTTTTATCAGCTTCACGCTGTATCCCGCACACGGCATGGTAGGCAAAGAGTATCTAGTGTTAAGACTCTCCATTCCCCACTTTCCGCAATGTTCTGGAGGCATTGCGTGTTGAGTGGTGGAGCTCAACGCTTTGTCTCGACAACAAAGCGAAGAAATGAAAATATAAATGTAAATAAATATTTCATATCCTCGAATGGGCATCGAACCCACAACCAGTCGATTTTACAGTCGCATTTTTTGCCCCTGCGCCACAACTTACTTCCAATTATTTATTTTCTCATCTAAATTACTTGATTAATAATATTATTATTTTAAAAGCTATATCCAATAAAACAGTAATTTTGTAGCAATATTATCGTCTGCAATTCTTATTATACCGACATAATTTTTAATTTAATAACCGATCGAAATAAAACAAACACTAAATGTTAAGGGAAGTTTTCAAAAATACGACTAAAATAAATAGAAACTGCATTTGAATTGGTTGAGCACAGTTTCCGAGATTAGTGTGGACAAACGTAGGGACAAACAGAAAAAACCCAAAAAAAATATAATTGTTTTGAGTTCCATTATATTAATAAATGCCTCATATATCTTCCATTGACAGACAGCGACGAGTGACAGAGATTAGTAAATATTATTATATTCTACCTTCCCGACAAAGGTTCCTACATCCCAATATAGGATAAAGCGTAAAGTTACTTTTTTATCTGTCTATTCAAAAGAGACGTGAATAGAGAACGAATACGAGTCGGACTCACGCACGAACGGTTCCGTACCATTATCTAAAAAATGACAATTATCACGTTTGTTGTATGGAAATCTCCTTAAACATTTATTTTATTCTTTTTTTCGTATTTCCCGTTACAGCGTCAACAGAAATACATCATTTATGAAAATTTCAACTTTCTAGCTATCACTGTTCACGAGATACAGCATGGTTAGTGACAGATGGATATACAGATGGACGGACAGACAATAAAAGTCTTAGTTATAGAATCCTGTTTTAGCTTTTGGATATGGAACCCTAAAAATGTCCATGGATTTATCAATGTATTTCACAACAGATCAAAGGCTTATTTACTTTACGGAGTGTTCGCATGAAAATTGTATTATTGTAGAAACAAGGTCAACGTTATATTGTGCAAAATGTTTCGTGAACTCCAACAAAAAATATTTATTTATACTTTTTATTTACTCCATTATAACTAAAGTAGAGAAGGTCACATTCTGTTAATTTTTAGTAATGTCAAATCAGGGATTTTAAAGTATTTTTTTATATTTATTTACTGGCTGATATCGTCGCTCGAAACTTTTGCATGGACTGTAAGGTGTAAAATGAAAAATATCGTTTGTTTCCGTTTCCGTAGGAATTTCTAGCTATCATCTCTAAGTGTTCGTCATAGTTATCATCACAGCTTTGTCTTTGCAGTAAAGAAAGAATTATGTATATAACTCTTTCGTTACTAACATATGACAACTAATAGATAAAAGACTATATGAAGTTTTTTAGCTTCATACGGTATCCCGCATTTAGCAGGGTAGGCAGAGGGACCCTAGTGTCAAAACAATCTGCTTCCCACTCTCTGCTGATTCTGCAGGAATTATGAGTGTTGGGTGGCGGAGCTTGACGCCGCGATTTCCCTTGACATCAGAGCGAAAAAGAAAAATTAATTATTTCATTTCCACCAGTGAGACTCGAACCCATAATCTGGCCCGTTTACAGTCATTTGCTTGTGACTCTGCGCCACGATTTACCTCTTATTTTAATGATGAGTACAATTTTTTTTTCAGCTTCACATTGTATCCCAGTCCACAGGCAGAGGTAACATAGTGCTTAGACACTCCGTTCCCCAACTTTCGCTGAATTTTCGAGGGAATTATGTGTTATGTGGAGAAACTCAACGTCGCGTTATACCGTCCGTGCGTGAGTCCGAAGAAAAAAAAATAATTCATACCCGAGTGGGAATTGAACCCACAACCGTTACGTTTATAGTCACACGCTTGTGCCAATGTGCTACGAGGGGCTAAAATATACACACATAATTTTTTTTAACTTCTCTTATATACTCTCTTATATTTATGTACAATACATATTTATATAGATATTTAAATAAAGTGATAAGAATAAAGTTACACTTTTACATGTACATAGACTATGTATGTACCAAATAGATCATTTTTTTGTGAATTAATAAATACTAATATAGTTTAGCTAGTTTATAAATACGACATGATAAAATTCCCACAAATTTTTATAACATTTTGCATTAATTTTTGTAAAATATCATATTTTTTTAGCTTCATCCTGTATCCCATACATAGCAAGGTAGGCTTAGTGAACCCAGTATTAGACACTCCGTTCCCCATTTTACGTTGTATTCTGGAGGTATTGCTTGTTAAGTGTCAGAACTTAACGCCGTGATCTGCCTCGTCACTAGAGATAAAACACGTCAAAGAAATGAAAATATTAAATATTTCATTTCCTTAGTGGGAATCGAACCCACAACTGTTGCGTTATCAATATTATTAAAATGGATTTAGGTATCGATTTATTATATTAATAAAATAACATAAGTTGTTCTACCAGTCACATTAAAATAGCACATATTAATTTGTATCAATATTGTTGTGTATTCGATTCGTACTAGGAGAATGAATTATTACCGTTTCTTCGCTCTGGTAACAAGACAAAACACGGCGTTAAATTCCGCCACCGAGCACACAATTTCCTAATTTTGGGCAGAAAGCAATAAAATGTAAGAATAGTATGTCTTAACACCGAGTTGAGGTCAGTCGTGGCGTAGGGGCACAAAGTGTGACTGTAAAACCGACTGGTTGTGGGTCCGATCCCCCTCGAGGAGATGAATTATTTATTTAAATTAATATTTCCATTTCTTTGCTCTGGTATCGAGGCAAAGCGCGGCGTTGAGTTCTGCCACTCAACACGTAATGCCTCCAGAATTCGGCAGAAAGTGGCGAACGGAGGTTCGGTTCCTTCCGCCTACCCTGCTGAGTGCGGGATACAGCGTGAAGCTGCAATGTGGGAAGCTATAAAAAATATTTCGTCGAACAGGAATCGTATCCACAACCAAGTGTCGTGGCATCAAATACTTACCTCTTTAACAATTGAGTGTTCTTCAAAATAAATATAGGAATCGCATTCAATTTCTGTGGATGTATCAAAGTAATGTGGTGAACACGTATCGTTGTGGCTCGAGCTGCTTTCGGAGTAGTTCCTGAATGGTGCGTATCTAACACACTTCGCTGGTGTACCATCTTCTAAGTATGGTATCGTGAAATTGGCTGTTGGGTCTTCGCATTCTGGTACAGCGCATCTGAGGTTATAAAGATTAGTTTTATTTTTTTTGGCTTCACGCTGAATCCCGCATATATCAGGGTAGGCAGAGGAAACCTAGTATTAAGACACTCCGTTCCACACCTACTCCGATACCTAGTATTCAGACTATTATAATATATATACTTTCTATTGAATTTTCGAAATATTAATAAATAATAATACATTCTGCCGAGTGGAAATCAAACCCACAACCGTCGCGCTAAGTTACACGCCACTGCGCCATGTATATATGGCTTTACAATTGTTCTGCATAGCAGGGCATGATGGGGAACTTAGAATTTAGGATACTCCGTTCCCCATGCACCTCCCAATTTTCGAGACATTACGTGAAGAGTAGAACTTAACGCTGAGCCTATCTTGTTACCAGAGCGAGGAATATAATTTATAATTAAGAAAATAATTAATTCCTCAAATGGGAATCGGACCCGGCATCTATTTGTCATTGTTTTCTTGTATTTGTATGTGAATATTAAATGAATCGTGACCAAATAAAAATAGAGTCGCAGGTATAGTGGATGATATAGTAATTATTAATACTGAACGTTAAAATTTGTTCCTTAAGCAGGAACACTCGAGCAGGGAAGCCAGAGGGAACCTAAGTAACCTAACCTAAGTAAGTGTTAAGAGCGTTACACTTCGTGCAACACTTTCCGCCCAATATCCTAAATATTGTGTGTTGAGTGACGGAGCTCAACTCAGCGCTTATTACAAATAGATGGCAATATAAAACAGTGATCAGTAATAGTAATCTGTTATAATATTAAAAATAGTTTCATTTTCTCTTAAACAAACTGTGGCTATGGATCATTGGGCATTCTAACATTTCCCATTTTACGTGGTAGTCACAGAAGATCTAATCAAAGTATCTACTAGGATTTTTTTCCTTCACGCTGTAGGAAGAGGAAATCTGGGAAGCTAGTGTTAAGACACTCTGTTCCCATTAAGACAATTCAATTAACCACATTCCGCAGAGGCATTGCGTATTGAGTGGTAGAACTCAACGCTGCGCTTTATCTCGTTACTAGAGCGAGGGAATGAAAATATATAACATTCTCCCAAGTGGGAATAGAACCAACAACCATTGCGTTGCGGTCTCAAGTACCAAGTTATTTAGTGGAATATGTAAGTATTATAAATTTAAAATCTCCCTCAAGTAAGAATCGAACCAACTATTGTGACGTTTGATAGATTACATCTCAATCGACTCTGATAGCGTCTTAAAATTCATAGCAATAAATATTTATTACTCCCTTTGTAAATTATAACAACTGTTTAAATTATACAAATTTGCTCTAGATAAATATTAAAATTTAAAAATTAATTTATAACTTGACGTCTCATCTGTTGTGGAATGATTTTTTTTACTTTGTATAACTAATAGAAATAAAAATCAAATCAGCTTCACGCTGTATCCCGCATACAGCAGGGTAGGCAGAGGGAACCTAGTGTGTGTCTTACACCGTTCCTCACCTCCCGCCGAGTTCTGGAGGCATTGCGTGTTGAGTCGCGGAACTCAACGCCACGCTTTGCGTCGACACCAGAGCGAAGAAACAAAAATATAAATTTAAGTAAATATTGTTTATCCAGTGGGGATCGAACCCACAACCAGTCGATTTATTTTCATTCGAGAGAATAAATTATTTATATTTCCTAGCTTTGGTTACTCAATACATATACAATATCTCGAAAATAGGAAGGTAGAGGACAGAGAGGCTTAACGCTAGGTTCCCTCTGTTCACCCTAGCGTGAATCTAAAAAAATACATATGTGTGTAAATATAGACTTACTCTATTCCTAACCTAACACTGCATTTCGTCTAACCAAATCCCTGAGATAAACGCAAAATTTGATTTGAAATGAAATATTCTTTTCGAGGTCGGTCGTGACGCAGAGGCACAAGCGTGTGACTGTAAATGTGACAAGTTGTGAGTTCAATCCCACTCGGGGAAATAAAATATTTAACATTTTCAATTCTTCGCTCTGGTGCCAAGGGTAAGCGCGGCGTTGAGTTCCGCCATTCAACACGCAATGTCTCCTGAACTCGGCGGAAAATAGGCAGCGGAGTGTCCTACCACTAGACTCCCTATGCCTACCCTGCTATACATGGGATACAGCGTGAAGCTGGAAAATATTATTTCCTTCGAATTTAAAATACCAGTCATCGGTCTCGATAATAGTTTACTTTTATATATTTTTCTATTATTATTTCCAGGCAAGAAAATTTGAAAAATTATAAAAAATTAAAATATAAAAAACTATATTGACATACTAGGTATACTTGAATTATTTCATATTTTTACGTAAGAACGCAATACTTTCGTTTTATCGATATCTATAAAAAAGTGACATTTCTTCACGTTCTCGAGTGAAATGTAACGTAATCCATCTTTTTCAATTCTTACAAATGTTTCTAGGAATTTCTAGAAAAAAAATAAACTAATAGTAGTATTTAATAATTTCAAAATTAGTTTCGTATGAACAAAATTGTGATACAAAGACCCTAGGTTCAAATCCACTTAAAACACATTTGTTGGTACTAATAGCAATTCAGCGAGAGAAACAAAATATTAGACAAAATAAGAAAAATTCTAATAAATAAATTAGATTTAAATTATTTTCTAAATATCTTATACAAATAAAGAATAATAGGGACAGATAAAAATATAAAATAATTATAAAAATAAATTACTTACCTATATTTTAAATCCATAGATTCGAAGTTGTATACCGACGAATACATTCCAGCCAACAACACAGGGAACAATATCAACAAATTATTAAATACATTAAATCTACCGAAGGGTCCTAAAATTTGTAAAATATCGTCTACTGTCACTTCATTTTTACTTTTTTCTGGATCCATTTTGACTTTAATAGTTTAGAAATTCAGTTATTTTTACAGTTATTTATTATGACATTATTTAATCAATCCGCGACGCGATTGCCTCGAATGACGGGGGTATAGTGCGCGTGAGTCGTTTATTTCATCACTTTTATTACTTTTATTATACTAAGTTTAGTTCTTTTTGAGAGAACGTTGCCTAAAGCTATTTTTTTAGTTTTACGCTGTATCCCGCGCACAGGACGGTAGGCAGGTGGAATCTAGTGTTAAAACACGCCGTTCCCCCATTTGTCGCCGGATTCTGGAGGCATTGCGTGTTGAGTAGCGGAATTAAACGCTGCGCTTTGCCACGACACCACAGCGAAGAAATAAAAATATTAAATAGTTAATTTCCTCGAGTGGAAATCGAACTCAAAACTTGTCGCGTAAGCTATTTTTGAAATTTACTACAAATTGTGTTTTTTTTTTCGTAGTTTATATTTATTCAGTTTGTGAATTTACGTAGAAAGATAAAGTGTATATGGTAAAATATATTTAAAGACATTATTTGGCATTATAAAGCTGAAATATGACGTCATTATACGTACAAATATTCTGTGAACTACCGACTCGTTCGTGACTTGTAACTAAACGCTGTAACTACACAATTATTTATTTACTTATATGAATTACTTTTAATTATTAGAAAATAATAAAATCATTTTAAGAATACTTATAAGGAAAATTGAGGCCAGTCGTGGCGCAGCGGCACGAAGTGTGACTGTAAAACCGACTGGTTGTGGGTTCGATCCCCACTCGAGGAGATGAAATATTTACTTAAATTTATATTTCCATTTCTTCGCTCTGGTGTCGAAGCTAAGCGCGGCGTTGAGTTCTGTCAATCAACACGCAATGCCTCCAGAATTCGGGAGAAAGTGGTGAACGGCGTGTCTTAACACTAGGTTCTCTCTGCCTACCCTGCTGTGTGCGGGTATAAGGAAAAAGTAAAATTTCAGATCATTCAATAAAACGTTATTTTCATAGAAGTTTTTGATGATATAATAACTATCGCTTGTAAGTTTCAATATCAAATAAAAATCGGTGAAATATCACCTCCCAATTTTGAATTATTTGAGTCACGAAATGATTTATTGTGACTTATGTCAGTGGCACAGGCGTGTGACTGTAAACGCGACAGTTGTGGTGTCGATTCCCACTCGATATATATTATACTTATTTAGAAAACGTATACAAAATTTAAACGTAGCGGGACTCGAACCCGCGCCTCCTGGAAACCGACCGAGGAGATATTTTTATACATTTTCTAAATAAGTATTTTTCTTTCTTAAGTGTGGATCAACACTTTAAAAAATGTTAAAAATCGACATAGGTATATTATTTTCCAAACTAGATATTTTCATTTCTTCGCTCTGGTAACAAGGCAAAGAGCGTCGCTGAGTACCGCCAATCAACACGCATTGCCTAGAAAATTCGGCGGAAACGCTGTATCTTCGCAGAATACGGAGAATCTTAACACTAGGCTCTTTCTTCTTCTTTTTCTTTGTAAAAATAAAAAAAAAACTTAACAATGTTTAAAATGACGCCTGAAATGATAACGTTAGCAATGAGTATACATTAGATTAGAGGCATATAACATTCTGTAACAATATAATTAAAGAAAAGTAATCATGACTGATATCCAGACGTGGCTCAGGGGCAAGCGTGTGAGAGTTATAGGTTCGGTTCACAATTGAGAAAATAAAATATTTAATATTTTCATTTCCGCGAACTGGCAACGAGGCAGAGTGCGTCGAATTCCGCAATTAAACAGACAACAAAAATTTCAAAATGAAAGTACTAATTTATATATTTTTATAAGCTTTAAGGTTTTTCTTATATAAAGCATAAAGCAGGGTAGGCAGACACTCCGCTCTCCACTTTCCACCGAATTTGCGTTTTGAGTGGTGAAACTCAACGTAGGGATTTTGCCTTGGTGCCAGAAATGAAAATATAAATGAATAAATAAATTATAAATTCAATACCTCGAGTGGAGATCGAACCAACAACCGTCGCGTTACAGTTACACCATTATACCCCTGTGCCACGACGGCTTCTAATAAATAGATAACACGAAATTAAGTAACAATATAAAGAAAAGGGGATTCTATATTAAGTGACGGCCCTGACACCGTAAAAGTTAAAAACAGTAAGGTTTTTAGGTAACTTTTTTCTAGTATCTACTACTATGAGGTCGACAAAAGGTTCCACTTATGAAAAAATATATTTATTTAATTGTTTTGATTTTCTGTCTTGTTACGTTCTGAAACTCTGCGACGATGAATCTTTTATACTTTATCAGAAACCAGGGTCCAGGGGTGACATTTTGGATCTGAATACCGATACGGAATATAAGAACAAGACTATATCGGTTTCAATTTTGCTTATGGATTTTTAATTATTAAGAAATTAATTGTTTAAAGAATCTGTTATTGAGTAGGTATGTGTTATCCCTTGCTTATTTTTCTTAATTTAGTTTAGTAACGTTTCTTAACGCGCGTTGATTGGTGGAAATAAACGCCGCGTTTGGGCCCGTTATCAGAGTGAGGATATGAAAATACGGCCACTACTATGCACGCGTGTGTCGATTTGGCCAATTAAAACTTTCATATTGGATTCGATTACCTTTACGGAACTCCATAACATCCCTAAATTAACTAGCCTTAAACTTATACTTATTAAGAAAACGTATAAAAATTTGGACGCAGCGGGTTTAAACTAAATGAAAAACGGAACGTACAAAACACAAATGTCATAATAAAAGGAATAGGATAGAATAAAATAGAATATTTTTTATTGCACACACACAACAAAAAAAGAAATATGTAAAACAAAAAATAATAAAGTGTTACTGTAAAACCGAGTGGTTGTGGGTTCGATCCCCACTCGAGGAGTTGAAATATATATTTACATTCATATTTTCATTTCTTCGCTCTGGTATCGAGGCAAAACGCGGCGTTGAGTTCCGCCACTTAACATGCAATGCTTCCAAAATTTGGCGGAAAGTGGGGAACGGAGTGTCTTAAAACTAGGTTCCTTCTGCCTACCCTGCTGTGTGCGTGAAGCTGAAAAAAAAATATAACTGGAAATATGTAATAGGTTAAGAAATAAGCCCATATTTGATTTTCTAACATCTAGATACTATTATATAAGTTTTAATAGATTTGTTAATTTTTTTATCATTCTATTATGCAATTTTAGATAATAAAGCTATAATGATTACTTTGTTCTCACGACATCATCATCTTTTCTACAATCGTATAGAGTAAACCATGTTCGTGGTAAATGACAATCAATTGACATATTTATATATTTTTTTTATTATACTTAATCGATGATGTATAGAAGAAAAGAATAGAAATAATTAGATTATATTAGTTAAATAATGAACATAATATCTAAATTTAATAAATGTATATAAGAGCTTTAAGGCCAGTCGTGGCGCATGAGCATATAGTGTGACTGTAAAACCGACTGGTTGTGGGTTCGATCCTTATTCGAGGATATGAAATATTTATTTAAATTTATATTTCCATTTCTTCGCTCTGGTGTCGAGGCAAAGCGCGCCACTCAACACGCAATGCCTCCAGAATACGGCAGAAAGTGGGGAACGGAGTGTCTTAACACTAGGATCACTCTGCCTATCCTGTTGCGTGCGGAATACAGCGTGAAGCTGAAAGAAAAAAATATATAAAAGCTTTGTCGTTTTGCTGGATAGTAACTGTAACTGGTCTGCAGCGGTCTCCATCTGGGAACAGTTGTCGCACAGAACAAGACAGTGGAATCCGTGCGCGTGTCAAGCGCGAAATCAAACCCTCTCCGTCGTCGTAGCCCAGGGGGTAAGATAATTTTTGTCCGTGTGTTCCCGGCCTAGAATAGGATCATCCTGGTACTGGTGGTGTCGTAAGAGGCGACTGAAGTACCTGTGGTAGAGTCACGTCGCCAGCAATGGCAACACGCATGGGCAGACTCGACCGGATCATTACCACCCTCGGCATTTAAAACCGGTATTAAGTAATGGCTTTATGCCACTGCGTTTCGCATCAGGTAATGCCAGGCTGCGGCGCCCAACCTACCTTACACGCAGGCAACGCACCTGTAGCTCCTCTGGTGGTGCAAGGGATCGTAGGCGGCGGTAATCACTTACTATCAGGTGACCCGAAAGTTTTCCATAAAAAAAATTCAGTATCCACGTCTCCAACTTCCATTCAACTAGAGAAGCTATTGCAGGAGAGTCATGTTGATCCTCCCGTAAGTCATTGAGGCTGCGGGTATCCTAGGAGAAACTGACGACGGCGGCCCGTATAACATAGCCCGTATATAATACAGCGCCTTTTGCATCTGGAGAGGGTTTCCGTTGGGTTTTTGTGGGCTCAGCTCAATCAGGCTGTTTTTGGATGAGTACCATCCCCACAGTACCATCCGATCGTAGGCCCCATTTGTTTTGCCCACGGATGGTTAGCGTAAATGCGATTTTTAGCGAAAAAAATGTGGGGTGCGGTTGCCACTCAAAAGAGTCTCCCAATTAGGACTCTACTTTACAATTAACGAAGTTCCGCCATGTACGTGTTGCTAGATTTTTTTCCTTCGTCGAAATTTGATTAGATTTGACGACGTCATTGTGTAATGAAGTGTCAGATCTTATAGACAATCTTCTTCTTCTTCCTGGCATTAATCCCGGCTTTTGCCAGGGTCTGCCTTCCTACTTAACCTACTCCACTTTGCACGGTCTTTAGCGTCCTCGGTGGTTAGACCATTGGCTTTCATGTCCTGCATCACGACATCCAACCAGCGCTTCTTTGGGCGTCCGAGAGGTCTCACTCCAGGGACTGACATAGCAAGGCACTTGCATCCGACATAGTTCTTAGGCCAGCGCGTAACGTGACCAAACCATCTCAGACGACGCTCTTGGAGCTTATCCGCTACGTCACGGACTCCAAGACTACCTCGAATGAATGTGTTGCGTATGCGGTCAGACCGCGTTACGCCGCACATCCACCTCAGCATCTTCATTTCCGTGACGTGAAGCTCCTGAGTGTGCCGAGATAGTGCTGGCCAACATTCGCTGCCGTATAAAAGAACCGGTCGGATGATGCTCTTGTATATCAGACCCTTGAGTTTGGGCGGTATCCTGCGATCGCAGACCACACCAGTGACCTCCCGCCATTTGGCCCAAGCAGCGCTTATCCGGCTATAGACATCGTGATCGATGCCTCCAGGCTCGTGCATAACGGATCCAAGGTACCTGAACTTTTCCGACTTAACGGCTGGTTCAGGACCTATAAGGATAGTGCTCGAGTCCGGGCTCCCGCAGGCCATGTACTCGGTCTTCGACACATTTAGTTTAAGACCGCCGTTCTCAAGCGTACCCTTCCACAGGTTCACTTTACGCTCCAGCATCAGTCGGTTCTCATCAATGAGTGCTATATCATCGGCATACATCATCAGCCATGGAGGCTGGTCTTGGATGTGAGCCGAGACAGTATCGAGCACCACATTGAATAAGAACGGACTAAGAGCCGAGCCCTGGTGAACCCCTACTGTAATCGGGAAGGGTTTAGTGTCGCCAACAGCAGTCCTAACCATAGAAGCGGAATTGTGGTACATGTCTCTGATAATCTCAATATAGGCCTCAGGGATCCCTTTGGATCGCAACGCCCACCAGATACACTCACGAGGCACACAGTCAAAGGTCTTCTGCAGATCTAAAAAGGCCACATGCAGAGCTCTCCTTTTTTCCCTGTATGCCTCCATCAATGTTCTGAGGGCGAAAACGGCGTCCATAGTGCCCGATCCTGGCTGAAATCCATATTGAGACTCAGAAGACAGTACACTCGCGGCGGAGCCTGAGGTCGATCATGCGCTCGAAGAGCTTCATGGTATGACTCATAAGCTTAATGCCCCTATAACTACCACAATCTTGAACACTGCCCCTTCCCTTGTAAATAGGGGTAATGAAGCTAAGCCGCCACTGGTGTGGCATCTTTCCAGTGTTCAAGATATGGTTAAAAAGGACAGTAAGCATGAGCACACCAAGAGAGCCCAACGATTTCCACGCTTCGATCGGAATGTCGTGAGGTCCCACCGCTTTTCCGTTCTTCATGCGTCGAAGGCAATTGCGAGTTTCGTCAAGGGTTATCGGGGCAATAAGTCCAAGGTTTGGCGGTGGGTCGTGATGAAGACTGCATGGGTGCTGAGTATTCAGCAACTCCTGGAAGTAGCTCCTCCATCTCTCCTTCACAGAGGCATGACTACAGAGCAGCGTGCCCTGGAAATCTCTGACGCAAAGACATTTTGCGATATTTTGCGTCGCTTTATCCCGGGAACGTGCCAGTTTGTAAATGAACTTCTGCCCCTCCACAGTTTCAAGTTTGTCATACAGTGGTGACAAACTCTCACTGCGGGCTCTGGCTACAGCTCTTTTACTGGCACGTTTAGCTGCAATGTACTCCAGTCTGTCTTCAGGAGAGTTGGATTGCTGCCACTTCTTAAAGGCATCCTTCTTTTCACGAGTCACCTCCTGCACCTTGTCATTCCACCACCATGTCTCCCTGTCGATGACACGTCCTCCCCTGGAAAGGCCAAGAACTCGCCTGAATGCCGCAATGATTGCCGACTGAGCTCGATCCCAAGCATCCTGAGCAGTCTCGGTGTTAGTCGAAAGATTATGACTTTTCACCTCTGCCAGGAAGTCGGTCTGCATCGGTCCATTCAGCAATAGACAATATATACGTATAATTTTATAGACAATATATTCGTTCTTAATTCAAGAATATTACATAGGGGAGAGTAACCCATATTGGACCACTTTCGACATAATGGCTTAAATCACAAGACCTTGGTAGTATTACGGTTCTCCAAAAAAAAAATAATCATAAACTCTAAAGATTGGTATTATTTTACTAGCACATTAAGCACTATAAAATGTGTTTCCTTAAGTAATATTTTACGAAATTGTAACTTACCTTCACGTTCAAGAATATCCTTAGCCACTAAGCTCAAAAATAATACTAGTACACTACAAAAACAATTTATTAGCGTCACGGCTATGATGCATATTCGACATCAATACAAAATGGCGGAGTGTTAGTGGCACTACCGTCGCATATTGTGATGTTACCAGAAAAATTAAATGAAGGTAATTGACTGAGATATAGCATCGGTCCAATTTAAGCGCCGGTCCAATATTGTTTACTCTCCCCTATATTTAAAATTTTCAAATTTTTCCTGTTCCTTTTTTTATGCTGGTAAGTGAACAGTGTTAGCCTAAGCAGCTATTGATATTAAGATTGAGTCAAATAAGCATAATAAGCTGCTCCAAGTTCATTAACTTTAGAAATAATAGAAAAAGTAAATATTTAAAACTTTTCTTTGTTATATTAACTACCTATAAGTTCATTTCTGAGAAACAAAATTTAATCAAAAACTCGACGCGATTGTTTTGTACAAATTTGAAACAAGTCTCTTTTTACAATGCAGTTGGAATCAAAAAATTATACTATAAGGCTCAGTGCATACTTGAGTTATCTTGTTTTCTTTAGATTATATGAAACAGTTTTGCGTCCCATAGATGTACAGGTAGTTTTGTCAAAATACACAACGGATTTTTATTCGGTTTCCGCTAATAAAACAAATGATTCGTAAAGCTGCGTTAAAATACGTACCTTAATTGTATTTAACATTATCGTCTAACTAGCGGTTCCCGCGCGGCTTCGGCCGCTTCAGCTAAACAAATATTCAGTAAATGTCATTTAAATATCTTGGGCCTTTCTTTAATTTTCCTCGTAAAAAAAGTAATCGTTTTTAATTGAAAAAAGTTATTTGATATATTTATCTAGGTAGGTATGCAAACACGATACAACAAGCACAAGCACGACAAACGCGATTAAATTTCAATCTCGCGGGGGTTTTTTTATTTTCATATATGTTGCTCCACAACAAGAAAGAGAAAGTCCCATAAACAATGCTTCAGCTGCTCCGGAGTTTAGCCATGACAATATTAGAAAAACAGACAGATTGACAAAAAAATTAAAATCGTTTATTTTTTAGTTTGGTATAAATAACTACATGCACTTCGAAAAACACGGTTATTTTAAAATCACAGACAGACAGTCCAATTTTATATATGTATAGAAAATATACCGCGATTTAATAATTTTAGGATTTGATTTCATTGCGATGTTTGTCATATTTAATAGAAAAATGTTTAGTTATTTTATATCAATCTGGGTTGATTCCGGTGTAATGTGGTGCCCTGGGAGGGGAATGAAAGCCGAGATTGCTGAGTAGATACTAACTATATTTAGATAAAAAGTAGGCTTTATGTTGATCCACAACCAACACTCGTACCCGTACAACCGGCGTTGAGTTCCGCCACTCCGTACTTATTGCCTCGAAATATTCGGCAAATATGGGATACGGCGTGAAGCTGATTTATTTATTTTTTGCTTTATTTAGTACTTCTATTTTACTTATTTCTATCTAGTTGAAAATGAAATTGTTGTTTACCTTTTGTTATTCGACCCCGAGTACCTAATCATGTAAAGTATTTGCGTTTACCGCAACAATTTATAATCATTTACAGTGATTGTCAATGATTTATGTATTTAAGGCGTCTTCGTGCAATAGTTAATAAGTTTGCTTAATATCAAATTTTATTGTAAATTTTAATAACAATAAACGTAAAGGAAATAATTATGTAGACACTCCGCTTCCCACTTTCTGCCGAATTCTGGAGGTACTGCCGGCTGAGTGTCGGAACTCAATCGCACTTTGTCATAACACCAGAGCGAAGAAATGAAAATAATAAAAATTGTTATGACCTATTGTTGAGGCCAGTCGTGGCGCAGGGGCACAAAGCGAGACTGTAAAATCGACTGGTTGTGGGTTCGATTCCCAGTCAAGGAGTCGAAGCAAAGCACGTTGTTGAGTTCTGCCACTCAACACACAATGCCTCCAGAATTTGGCAGAAAGTGGGGAACGGAGTGTCTTAACATTAGGTTCCCTCTGCATACCCTGCTGTGTGCGGGATACAGTGTGAAGTTGAAATAAGGTTTTATTTTACACAAGCGGCCCTATAATACTATATGATAGGTATCAGCGGCAAGGGCGCCCTCCTCGGCACTCGAGCCTAGGCTTGCGTAAACAGAGCCTTAAATTATTTTAATTTTACATTTTCTCAAAAGTGTACGTCCAAATTACATGCTATTAAAGCCGAAGATTATCTCCATTAAATTTCCTTAATGATAAAATAACTATCGCTCGTAAGTTGCAACATATATGTGATAAAAAAATCGAAGAAACATCACAATTACAATTTTCAATTATTTTTTGTCACAAAATGTCTTATTGTCGTTTATTTGTAAAAGATAGATTTATGGTGTCGCGGACTTTTTTTAGAACTAATAAAACTGAATATTTTTATCATACAACGTACTGACTATTTTTGCAGCGCACGCGCTAAAAACAATTCGAGCGCTTTCCTTATAATTATTATCCAGAGATCTCAGCGTTTAAACAAAAAAAAACAAAATTCAAAATTTGTACAAATCTCCCTACAGAGATGCTATCAACATAAATAAATTGTAACAAGCGTATAAAAATTTTGACGTAGCTCGATGAGAACGTATGGCTTAGTGGTCAGAGGGCCTGGTCGGTTTTCAGGAGGCGCGGGTTTGAGTCCCGCTACAAATAATGTTTTTCTCGTCAAATTTTTATACGTTTTCTAAATAAATATTAAACAAACTTCCGCTTTATGACATTAGTATATTTTAGATTAGATTATGCTTGCATTAAAAGTGTAGTCAAAATTATTTTATTCATCGTTAAAGGGGATAACAACATAGGTATCAAATTCAAGAGCTTAATGCGAGGATTTCAAAACGGTATATCATGATTATCATTACTATAATGAATTCTAACAAAAAAATGAAAAATAAAAAAATACGACTGCATAAAACTAAAAAGAAAATAAATAAGCCCAATAGTATATTAAGATTAACAGTCGGGACCTATAAGTAATTCTTCAATCAATAATTCTTTACCAGGAACCACGCATAATTTAAAGAGGTCCCGACTGTTAATCCTAACAAACTATTGTTAATCCTAATAAACGATTGTTTTAATAACCTACATGACAAACCAAGAGTAATTACTCTTACACAAGTTCATCAATTTTCATGTTTTAAATGTAGAAAAAAAACTATTTTTTTCCGCTGATTTGCTGAAACCCAATATTATCTCTATATATAATAAGACAGTAAAAATATTTTGTCTGTACATTTAGTAATTTTGACTGAAATGGATAGAGGGACACTTAAAAAGACTAATAGAAAGCAAAAAGTTTTTTTTTGAATTTCTTGTCTGTCTGTCTGTCTGTCTGTCTGTCTGTCTGTCTGTCTGTCTGTCTGTCTGTCTGTCTGTCTGTCTGTCGACATATTGTTGTCCGCATTTTTCTCTGAAACTACTGAACCGATTTACTTGAAAATTTCACCAATTGCTTTGTTTTAACTCAATTTAGGTTCTAAAGTTTGGTTCATCAAAATCGGTTCATTAAAAAAAAAGTTATCGTCATTTGAATGAACTCAAGGCATTAGCTTGCCAGCGAATGTTATATAAAAATCGCGTCTTGATTATATGACTGTTGATAAAAATATATATTTTTGAAGCACTATTATACAATATTTTATACAATAAAGTAAACAATGCCAGTCGTGGCGCAGCGGCAAGAAGTGTGACTGTAAAACCAACTGGTTGTGGGTTCGATCCCCACTCGAGGAGATGAAATATTAACTTAAATTTATATTTCCATTTCTTCGTTCTGGTGGCGAGGTTAAGCGCGGCGTTGAGTTCTGCCACTCAACAAGCAATGCCTCCAGAATTCGGCAGAAAGTGGGGAACGGAGTGCCTTAACACTAGGTTCCCTCTGCCTACCCTGCTATGTGCGGGATACAGCGTGAAGCTGATTTATTTATTTTAAGTCAACAAAATTGAATTGTTAGTAGAGATGATTACCTTCATAAATCGTAACAGTAAAGTTTAAATCGTAATTAATTCAACACAGAGATAAAGAACGATTTGATCTTCAAAGAAATATCAAGTAAATACATAGATTTTTTGGTTCGTTCGTTCGTTTGAAATAAATCTATATAAAAATGCCTAAAAACATCCTTTCTACGTGTACTCTGTAATAACTACATATTTACCAATTATTCATTTATCTAATAATATGCAAACAGGAGTTAATATGCAAACATTACAGTTATTTTACAAAGAATATTATGAATCCTTAACCAAATTAATAATTTTACATTTAAGACTGTTTCTGAAGCAGTACAATTATTAAGTGACATCAGCACATTTAACAGAGCTTTAAAAAACATAACATAGGTAAAAAGAACGTAATGTTACAAATATATATATATATATGTATATATATAATAAATAATTAGCTTTATGTATATTTTATGAATATCAAATATCGACATTGGTCATATTTTTTAGTTCGAAACAATCAAAAATTCTTACAGAAGTTACGATAATGTCGTAAAAAAATCATAATGGAATATTACAGCTACAGTTGTCTTTATATTATATATGTTGTTGTATGTTGTCTTTATATTTGTTTGTCATTCTATTATAGGGTGTGAGGCCAGTCGTGGCGCAGCGGCACGAGGTGTGACTGCAAAACCGACTGGTTGTGGGTTCGATCCCCACTCGAGGAGATGAAATATTTACTTAAATTTATATTTCCATTTCTTCGCTCTGATATCGAGGTTAAGCGCGGCGTTGAGTTCTGCCACTCAACACGCAATGCCTCCAGAATTCGGCAGAAAGTGGGGAACGGAGTGTCTTAACACTAGGTTCCCTCTGCCTACCCTGCTGTGTGCGGGATACAGCGTGAAGCTGATTTATTTATTTATTTTATTTTATTATAGTTGTCAATCAATTCTGCTTAAATCAGTAATCATGTATTTTAAGCGGGCGAAGCCGTGGGCGGGTCGCTAGTCTTATAATAAAAAAAAATAAAACAATTAATTTAAATAATACAAAACGACAACAAAATGGAAAGAAATTATATTCTATGGAGCTAAAAAATGAAAAATAATATTATTGAAAGATGACGCCAGTGCCAGTTTTAAAGAAAGCACTGGCGCTAACAGATATATTGCTAGAATGATCCGCGAGGCTATTGAAATACAAAAACATCCTAATTTCAAAAAAGAGGACGGCTGGAAGCTTTCTAACACCTGGGACCCACTTATAAAATCTTTGAAGTCTTAAACCCACCACACCAGAGGGCAAGATACAGTTAGCTCATTCTGCAAGAATCCAGGGCAGTACGCGAGGAAATTAAGAAATCGTTGGCGGTAGTTTGATATAATAATTATATCTGCCGTCTGCTGCTAAACGATCTGCCAGAAAGAGGACTCTCAAGCCTTGGATAACAACAGGCTTACTTAGGTGTATCCGAAATAGAGACGCGTTACACAAAAAAGTAAAACTATGTCCTAACAATGAAACTCTTAAGATAACTTATAAACGTTACAGAAATTTTTGCACAAAGATATTGAAAAAGGCTAAAAGACAATATGACACTGATCTATTAAAAAAATCTTGTAATAATACCAAGGCACTGTGGAACGCTATAGAAACCATAACTTACACCAGCAAATCTAGACGCTCATCCACTCAACTTATTCAACAATCTCACTCTCCTATTTACTCTTGTAATAACGTCAATAGCTTTTTTGTTAATATCGGAAAGGAACTTGCGGATAAAAGTAAAATGCACTCATCACAACAATTGATAAAAACCTTTTCACATACTAATACTACCTTATCCTCCTTCGTTCTTGAAGAAACTGATAATGATGAAATCCTAAAAACTATCAACTCGCTTAGATCCAATGCTTCTACTGGGTGGGACGGAATTTCATCAACTATACTAAAACGATACTCTGCAGCCCTGACACCCGTTTTGTGCCACATATTCAATAGATGCTTTCAGGCTTCGGTCTTTCCATCTTCGCTTAAAAAGGCTATTATTCATCCAATCTTCAAAGGGGGTAATGGGAACCAAGTAAATAATTATCGTCCAATTGCAGTACTAAGTGCTCTTTCCAAAGTATTGGAACACCTCGTCAATAAAAGACTCAGGCATTACTTGGAGCATTTTAATTTAATTTCAAAACAACAATTTGGTTTTCGTAAAAATAAATCCACAGCTGAAGCAGTTCACGAATTAACTACGTTTATTGTGACCAACCTCAATAATAAAAAAAAGGTACTTACTGTGTTTCTCGATCTCGCAAAAGCTTTTGATACCGTTCCCATTACAATTCTTTTACAAAAACTTGAAAATATAGGTGTCAGAGGCCAACAACTTCAGTTTTTTCAGAGTTATCTGACAGGGCGGACGCAAAGTGATGAACTTCATATACAATATGGCGTGCCCCAAGGAAGTATTCTTGGGCCCACTTTGTTTCTAGTATTCATAAATGACCTT
Organism: Heliconius himera; assembly: GCA_021202915.1. Taxonomy (NCBI): domain Eukaryota; kingdom Metazoa; phylum Arthropoda; class Insecta; order Lepidoptera; family Nymphalidae; genus Heliconius; species Heliconius himera. The sequence continues at coordinate 136,306 of JAJHJA010000810.1, read as the reverse complement.
TGCAATCTCAGTATACCAAATTCAAAAATCGTTACGTATGCAGATGACACTGCAATAACCTTTTTTGATGATTCCTGGTCGAACATCCAAAGAGTGGCTCAAAATGGTATTACATTTATCCTTAACTGGCTACGCTTCCACACCCTCACACTAAATACAGACAAAACTAAGTTTATCACTTTTTCTTCCAAATTAACATCCCAACCTAAAAATCCTATTACCCTCATAGCCCACTCATGCTTCCCACAAATGGAAGATAATTGCCATTGCTCAAAAATAGCTTCAGTAAACAACATAAAGTACTTGGGTATTATTTTGGATAAGACATTAAATTTCAGAGCTCACGTGGAAGCTCTAACGGGCAGAATACGAAAATTAATATTTATTTTTAAAACACTTCGATACGTCGCGAATCAATTTATTATACGCAATGTCTATTATGCACTCGGTCGATCTATATTATCTTATTGCATATCTTGTTAGGGAGGGGCGTCTAAGACAGTGATGCTCCCACTAGAAATTGCACAAAGAGCCATCCTGAAAGTTGCCACCTTTCGACCAATCCTATACTCTACAACGCAACTTTATAAGGATTGCAAAGTTCTTAGCGTCAGGCAGTTATTTGTTTTACATACAATCTTACTTCAACACAAAAACACACCCTACGTTAAGATAACTAAGCGACGTACAGATAATATTTGTCCTCTCCCTGTTATACGCTACTCTTTTTCTAAAAAAATTTTCTTCTATTTAGGCCCTTTCTTATACAATAAAATTAATACAAGTACCTCTATCTATAAGTTATCCGTCCATGAATGTAAAGCAACTATTCGCTCATTCTTACACAATAAAACATATGAAGAAACAGAATTATTCTTGCAAACATTATTATAAGCAATATTATAAAATTCACACTCTACATGCACAACACATACACACACATATACATACATTACTCTATACATAACACAAATACACACATCCTATACATTCACCAAAATATTTAAAATTGTAAAGATAATTAGGTTATAATAAATGTACATTAAGACTTGTAACTTGTATTAGAATAACACTTGTTTTTATCATCCCCCGTGGGACACGGCACTGTTTCTCTTTATCACGGGCTATTTTGTAACCTATCTAAGAGGACAGTACCTCAACCAATTATATTGTATACTATATAAGTGTTTAAATAAAGTTATTATTATTATTATTATGTTTCTCTTTCATAATTCACGGGTTCAAAAGAACCGGGTCCTTTGGAAGGCTTGCGTGGGGACACAGGTCCAACACTTAGAGGCCCCTTAGAGAATATACAAATGTTTTACTGTGACGCAATAGCCGGGATCCATCTCTGGGTAACCATAGGTAATTGCCCAGAGATGGCCGCCGGTTAATGCGTAGGAACTATGGAAAATGTGGAAATCTAAACTAGGACTATGGAATGGAATTTGGATGGACTGGCTACTGGGCTATTGAGTGAGACTAACGGACGTCCGCCTTTGCAACAGTCTCAAATTGAAAGGTTGGCGGACGGTGACTCGCCTCCCACTAGATGGGCCCCCACAAAGCGGCGTAGTGCCTTGGGCGCAACATCGGCGTGGTCGGCTAAGGGTGTAGAGAGGTGTGCACCGGTTTCACCATCACGAGGAGCTCGTGAGCGGGTTTCCCCGCTATTACGCAGATTGAGCACTTCCACCCTTTCGAGCATATAGCTCTTGCGCTCCACTCTGCCGGCCAATAAAGGCAAGCCAGAGGCGGGGGATAGATTACAATTCCCCTCCGGAGGACTCAGGTCCGTGGGGTCGCCACTCCCCAACAGCTCGCCACAAGCTGCCCTGCGGGTATTATTATTATTATTATTATATCAACTGACAGACGAATGCCACCTCAGTCTACCCGTGACCACGGACTACTGCAAAGTGTTCGAAACGTCGGGTTTCCAAAATTGTATAAAAATACAAAATATACGTGTTTAATCCGGAAAACGCGAATAAAATACGTCGACTTGAGTATCTAGAAACAAAACTTGCAAAATATGTAACATCGATTAATTTTTTAAAAAGGTGCCGCGATAATAATATACATTGAGTTGCAAGGTAATATTGAGTTGTCTGTGAGTGCCCTGTATGATGAGTAATTGAGGAGAAGATTGAAAAATGCTCTTTTTCCGAGTCATTTTAACAACTGTAATGATCTTACTAATACGCATTCAGTATTGTATTGTGGTGCTGTGGCGGTATGTCGTATTGCTGGTGTACATTTCCCAAATAAAGGAGGTCCTTACGCATCAAAACATACAGTTCCAGCATGGCAGTAATATTCTGAAAAGCGCATAAATTTGACTAGAATTTTCATTGGTAAGCTAATTAGTTTCAAGTTATCGAAAAAATCGTTTAAATCGTTGATCGAATTTCATGCGATTTGTGGCGGAAGCATTTGCTGGAACAAATTTAAAATCTAGTGAATACATGGCTAACGTCACAGATCGTATTGACTTCCTGAAACAAAAGCTATGCATTGGCAAAACGCATTAGAATATATAGAGAACGGTAAGATCGATACAACCAAAATAGTACCTTTCAAAAAAGCCAACGCAGTGTATGCAGAAAATGGAAACCTTCGGGGGTTGTGTTAACCGTGAGATCCCGAATCCAGATGCTACTGCTGACTTTTGGCGTAGTATATGGTCGGCTCCTGTTGACCACACTCTGAGTGATTGGTTTAACATTGTTGCGATAAAATGTGAAAATATAACAATAATGATATCAATAAAAAAATATTTATAAAAATAAAAACCCCAACTGCATAAAACTAAAAAGAAAATAAACAACCCCAATAGTTTATTAGAATTAACAGTCGATACCTCTTTAAATTATGCGAGGTTCCTGGTAAAGATTTTATTGATTGAAGAATGACTTATAGGTCCCGACTGTTAATCTTAATAAACTATTGGGCTTGTTTATTCCGGGGTTTTTGTTTTTATAAATATTTTTTTTGTTGATGTTATTGATGTTATATTATCACATTTTATCGCAACAATGTTAAAGCAGTTACGGTCACTGTTGGTTCAAGCTCCTGAAACATAGACAGTAACTTCGACCGATAGGCAGTGAGGTTAGTTCCTCTGTTGCCCTATAGTACGCATGCACTCTCACTCTCATTCAATTGCTGATACCATCTCATGCGATGCACTTTACCACGGTAGCGGGAGCCTTGTTGAAGATCCGAATCTGATCACTTTCTACCTCCGAGCTCGCAGTCGAAGGCGCAGCGAAACAATTGTCTTCTGACGACAGCGGCTGTGGATTCGAGGAGAAACATCTTTGTCCATGTTGTTGGGAGTGCATTGATCCTCCTGGCAATCCGACTTTCCTCTATCTAATTAGTCCTTTCTTTATAACTAGCACTGGCGCCATCTTTCAATAATATTTATTTTTATTTTGTTGCTCCATAGAATATAATAAAAAATAGTTTTTGGAAATATTTTGACACATTTAAAACATGAAACATGATGAACTTGTGTAAGAGTAACTACTCTTGGTTTGTCATGTAGGTCATTAAAATCAATCTTATTGAACTTATTTTAATTTTTTTTTTTTTTGGCCGTGGGCGGCGGTAATCACTTACCATCAGGTGACCCGAACGCTCGTTTGCCTTGTCCTTTTCCATAAAAAAAAAAAATAAAAATAATTAAAAAAAAAAAAAACTTAAAAATTTTTCTTTTTAATTTTTTTATGTTCACAGTAGAGAAGGAACCTGGAATCTAGCTAATGTTAAGACGCTCCGTTCCCAGTTTCCCACTTTCCACTGAATTTTGTATGTATTACATGTGGCGGAAGTCAACGCCGCATTTTGCATAGTTACCTGAGCGAGGAAATAAAATATGAAATGAAAAAAATTACATCTATTTAATTTATCCGATGTTAGTCCAATAAGAAAAATTTTAACGTACGACATTTTGTCGAGAACCCCACTCTCACGAACCGTAGGTTTTCCTAAATGGGAGTTGATTTCTATTTTTAAAAAGACTTCTCCTAGATACCATTAAAAGTTTGATATTTTAAAAGAAGTTCTTATAACAATGATCATTTGTTTATGTTTAACAAAAAGTAGTAATTTTTTATATACACATTTTTGCTCTAATGTATCTATTAGTCTTTTAATTTGGAAATAGATTTTTTCAAAATATTTTTTTTTATTTAAAACTTACTATTGTGAGTAAAATGATAAAGACTCATTTAATGACTACCGTTTGAGTTTTATGAAGGTATTATTATATTGATTATAATGTTGAAATTTTTTTTTTTTTTAATTTCATGCTGTACATGCACACATAACAGAGTAGGCAAAGAAAACCTAGTGTTATGACAACGTCTCCCCAATTTCCGATGAATTCCAGAGGTATTGCGGAACTCAACGCCACGCCTGAGCACCAGAGTGAAGAAATGGAAATACATATTTTATTTCCTTGAATATGTGGAATATGAATATGTGGGATCGAACCCACAACCACTCGCGTTTACAGTCACACTATGGGCACCTGCGCCACGACTGAACTCTGTTCTAAAATACGTACATTTTTTTTTTCAATTATATTGAATATAAAAATATGAAATATTGCACAATATTTTTATACAATACAGGTACACTATAGAAATGTCACCACTAACAAATAAATCATCCGTGAAATAAGATATACGAATACTTGAAGTTTTCATAGCATAGCGGTCTGTTGTATTGAGGCTTCGTATTTATGTTGTTGTCGTGAACCCCGTATCCGATATTGCACTTCCGTCCAATGTATAGGGACGTCGAATTGTCGATGATTTATTTTTATTCATATCGATACTTTATTATATTTTAATATTTATTTTTTTATGTTATTAACTATTAATGCAAGGCCGTAAGAACTGTTTAGAAACAATAATTTTACAAAAATATTATAGTATTGATTGTAAGTGTTTCTTTTTAAGAGTACCTACGCCTTAGATCAAATACCAGATCAGATACCAGAGTATAGAGGGAACCTAGTATTAGGACCCCCCTTTTTCGTCCATTTGTTGCGTATTACGAAACTCAACGTCGCGACTCATCTTGGTACCAAAGCGACTTGCGATTGAGTCCCACGACTCAACACGTATTTCCCTGAATTCGGGCGGAAAGTGAAGAGAAGAGAGTGCCTTGACAATGGTTCTGTCTGCATTAGCTTAGCTTAATATCTAAGATATGTAAGGATATTTTTTATATTTATAAAGTGTTATTCCACACTTAGGAAAGAAAACGACTTATTTAGTAAACGTATAAAAAAAATTACGTAGTGGGACTCGAACCCGCGCCTCCTGGAAACCGACCTGGTCGGTCGTAGTACCGCTACGATCAAATTTTTATACGTTTTCTAAACAAGTATATAAGTATAAAAGTAATATATTATAGAACGGAAAATTTTAACGCATCTAAGTTTGAACATCCCTATTTTGTGTACACAAGAAGAGCTTTTTGTGGGATTGAAACTTTTTGACTTGAGGAATTGTTATCTGCGAGCTAACGTCTAACGTATGCTTCGAATAGGTAAAGTGGGACTTGAGAAAACTATTCTAATAATTTACTCTCATTTGGACACCGCATTACTTTGAATTTAAACAAAGGAAAGTAAGAAAACGATAAAAGAGTAGTTTCCTACGAAAATTTTAAGTGATAAATCACTTTGCTTTGTATGGCCTTGATTGTTATTTGGATATAATTAAAGATTAATAATATTTTTTATTAAAAATAATTTAATTATTTACTAGACCGAGGAAATGATAATTATTTTTTATCCCCTAGTGGAAATTGAACCCATAACCGTTTCGGCTGCTTGACGGTTGACGGCTCTTCACCTTTATCAAAAGGTAATTCTAAGACATCCAGAAAACAAAAAAGTTCATAGTAATGGGAGGCTAAAGAGATATATGTCGAAGTCCGCATGCAATTTCTCCTTTCAGAGGCCAGGCGCAGGGCCCATCGTGCAGTTGTAATACCGATAGTTAATATTTTAATTTTCTCTCTTTGGTAACGAGGCAAAGCGGACCGTTAAAAAGTGGGAAACTGAAGTGTCCTAATGGGATCTGAGACTGTCCTTATATTAAGAGCCCCGTTCCCTCTGTTTTTTCCTTTACAACGGCTTTAAAAAATAATTATCAATATCTCTTTGCTACATTGTATATTGCTGTTTACCCTACCTGCGAGATACAGCGTGAAACTAAAAAAAACTCCTTTCTAATTACACAAATGGTTTCTAGATAAAATTATATTCTTATTAGACCACGTGACCATCCAAGAGTCTTGTTTCAGGCACGTTTAGCATTCCGTTTCATACAAACATAAAACTAATGAAATATTAATGAAGTTGGTGATACATTAATAAGAAAACGCGTATTTCGCGTAATGTTCGTCCCCGGAGTGGTGAATAAATCTGTACGTTTCGTAGAGTAGATTGTTGGTTTTATACTTTTATTGTGTAAGGTTTTATTTATTAAATTTTGTTTTATAATAAACATAAAAGCAAAATAGTCAGAGCCTAGCCTAGTGTTAAGACACTCTGTGCCTCATGTCACGTCATTCTGTTTAATTTTGAAGACCTAGCGTATTGAGTATAGATATCTTCGCTCTAGTACCATCAGAATTCGGCGGAAAGTGGGAACGGAGTGTCTGAACACTAGGTTCCCTCTGTCTCTCCAGCTGTGTGAGAGATGATATATCGTGAAGCTGATTTTTTTAAATTATATAAATTATTTGTAGCTCCGTCCTCCAACCTCCACAAAATTTTGAAGTATGTTCAATAGAGATGGATGTGGAAAGGTATTAGGTATTGCTGCCGATAACAGGGTTAACGGAGCCTTAGCTGCGCTGATGAGACGGTGAAACGTCACCACAGCTGCGCGTTTGGCCGTACAAAATGTAGTGTTGGTACCGACATGGTTATACGGCAGCGAAACGTGGGTATTATAGTAGAAGAATGAAAGAAAGATGAATGCCGTGGAGATGCGATCTTCGCAGGATATCAGCTTAGCTGTTTGAATCCGTAATGAAGAGATACACAAAGTGGCAGGTACTAGCGAGGATGTCACGTGAGAATGAAGAAGAATGTGTGAAGAATGACTAAAAAGATTTATGATGGAAAAGTGAGATAGAGGGGGACCTCAGTTGACCTTCGAAAACACAGTATCAAAGATACTGTGTTTTCAAAGAGGAAGGTTACGTAAAAAGCATGAGGACCCCCTGGAGGGCATGTATGAAGAGGTTGATGACAGTGGACGAGGTGAAAGGGGTATGTAGAGACCGGCGCTCTGTCCTCTCTGACTACCCCGCTAGGGGTAAAGCGTGAAGTTAAGTTATGCTAATTTATTTATTTAAATATCTTTACAGATAAAATATAAAATAACTTAAAAAAATATATAAATTATCTATACACAGACTACTCTATATAATGTTGGGAAGAGAGAAAGTGCGGCGTCCTGTTAAACATTTAACACGTATCTAATTTCACAGTGCGCCCGCGCTAACTGCCCTCTGATGAACGCTAAATTCGCGGGATTTCTTTTTTGTTATTACAATGAATGGTGTTTTACACTCGGGTGTTAGCCTTTTTTGGAATTGAGATTTATTAAGATTAGGCTTGGTTCAAATTGGTTTTGATTTTTATTTTTTTTTAGTTAGATAACCGTAACGGGACGGTTTTGGATTCGATTTCAACTGGAAAAGAATTGGAAAATGATTGGTTTAAGTGAGTGGAAATCGAACCCACAACCGTCGCGCTTACAATTTGACGCCACTGCACAACGGCCCCAAAAAGTGAAATAATATTATCTCTTTGCTACATAATACTGTCCACTCCCTTATCCTCGTTAAAGTCAATCGTAAGATCTTCTAAATCAATTGAGCAAGTTCTTCATTTCTTCTATCCAAGTTAATAACAATTTTCCTTCCAAAAACCAAAGTATACTTACAATTGGAAAACAATTCCGAACTATGGAATAACACTTTAAAAAAAATGTAATATATATTGTAAGCTGAATATCGTGAAAACAACGTGCGACGGAATATCCTGCGCGCGAGCAGGACCCTTCCTGTGTTAGAAGAGTATCGATACCCACCACCACCGTACTCACACTTATAAAAGCTAGTGCGCATTCGGGTTCGCTCTCGTTCGGCGGGTCGGTTACCGTGCGTAAGGGTGGTTGGCGTTGATACTGTGAGTTCGTTCCATTTTATTATTGTTTTGTTATTGTTGTGTAATGGAAAGTAATGATTGTTTAATTATATTTGATTGTGTATTAACATTTATTCACTCAGAAATATTGTTTGTATAAGTCAACTTTGTAATAAACTGCTTGTAGTCCATCCTGAATTGTCTCTTTTTTATATTAAACACTTCTGATTCCTAAAATCAGAAGTGGGATTGGATTTACCGCTCACATTTAATTAGCTTAGGGTAAAATAAACAATCGTTATTTTCCACTTAAACAATGCGCACCTTAGTATGGTGAAAGCAAGCTGTCGTTGATTCCCGCCGACACTACGTACATTAGTGTAATAAAAAGGAAACAGTCTGTTCGCGTTTCTTCCCTTTCGAAGAAATGTTACGCGCGTCTTGTGAAAAGTTGGCCTTGACGCCGCCTCGCGTTTTAGATGGTGACAATCGTAGAGATGAAGCCCCGCGACTCAGTAGGCGTCTTTCGCAGTCGCGTCGTAAAAGAATTCGTCCACACTCACATCGCTACAGGTCTCGCCCGCGTTCTCGTCGTGGTAGATCACGCTCGCGTCGTTCAGGTCGTAGTAATTCGCGCAGTCGCAAAAATCTTCAATCGCGCGAAAGGTCGCAAGCAGGTCCCGATTACTCAAACCGTCGTCAAAGTAAATCACTGTCCGACACTCCCGACAGTATTACGAAAACCGCGTTGGGTACGATTATATCGCGATTGACGGCCATAGAGGCGAGTATGGCCAGTAGTACGCAAATCTCATCGTCTATTCTTAGTGATACACCTCCGTTACAAAAAAATCATAATCAATCAAAAAATCATTGCGTTGTAGACGCAAACACTCGTCGATGCATTAGGCTTCCTAGCAAAAAATAAACCCAGCAATTATTATGTCTCAAACTTTGACCCGGCAATAAATAACTTCGAAGTGTGGTGCACTGAAGTGGATAGAGCTAGGCGTGCGAACCATTGGGACGATTTTAAGTGTTTTTCCCGTGTTGCACATTGTTTGAGAGGCGACGCAAACACTTGGCTAAATGAGTGGAACACTCATGAACGCTCATGGTCTAATTTTGTAAAAGAATTTAAGTCGCTGTGCCCTCAAAAAAATAATTACGTGCAAATACTTCTGGAACTTCTAAACACTACGTCAAATAAATTTTTATCGTACGCGGAATATGCACGACAATTATTATTGCGCTTACGCATTATTAAAGGCCTTAGCGAAGAACTCATGGTTCAAATAGTGGTCTACGGTATTAGCGACATACAAGTTCGCGCGGCAGCCACCAACGCCAACCTTACGACGGAAAACCTTGTTTCGTTTTTATCGACATATATTAAACCGACCCGCGAAAATTGACTATCGTACCTTTGGCAGACGCGTTTTGTCTAGTGCAATAATAAATCGCAGCTCCGAAGGTTCGGGTTGACTCGAAAACAGATGTTTTGAATATGGCCAACTCAGTCATGCTGAGAACATATGTTAGAAGGAGCGAAGCTCCGCCAACGGGAACAATAGCAACAACTCTTTGTTCATTTTGTAAGAAAATTGGACATAAAGAGAAACATTTTTACTAAAGCTCGATCTGAATAGAAGCTCAAGGCAATAATTGTGAAATCGGAATAATAATAATAACGTTATAGTGTAGTTCTCGCTACACCTTTAATATTCTTATAAGAAGTGTTCTCAACTAATTCTTGATACCAGGCGCATTCGGAAAGGTGCGTTGTCTGCCAATATGACCCAACTGTGTCTTTACCGCCAAAGTTGAGTACGTGGTTCAGTGTTAATGATGGTCAGGTCCGACCGAGCTCACGTTATGTTACGTTACTTAATGCACTCAATCCCGTTAATATTGAACAAGTACAATAAGCATTAAGGCTTGTAGGATATTTTCAAAATGATATGCTGGCAATTTCTCTCACCAAGAGTTCTTTTGAAACCGGCATTTTAAGAAAATTTATCATTAATTTTGGTTTAATTATTTATTAAAAAAATGTTGTAGCGTGATTAATGTGTGTATGCGCTGAATACACGTGACAAGGGCTTGCTGTTTGGAGTGAGCTCCCGAAGTAACCCGGCTTCCAAGGCTGCGAACAGCGAGGCGCTCCGAGAGGAGTAGGCGGCTGGCGTGCTCGCGGAGGCGCGCAGCAGTGGCGCTCGAGGAGGCGTGCAGTCGTCGCGCTCCTGGCGGGTGCTGCTGAGTTGGCGCGCTCGCGACGGCGTGCAGTCGGCGCGCTCGCGGAGGCGTGCAGTCGTCGCGCTCCTGGCGGGTGCTGCTGAGTTGGCGCGCTCGCGACGGCGTGCAGTCGGCGCGCTCGCGGAGGCGTGCAGTCGTCGCGCTCCTGGCGGGTGCTGCTGAGTTGGCGCGCTCGCGACGGCGTGCAGTCGGCGCGCTCGCGGAGGCGTGCAGTCGTCGCGCTCCTGACGGGTGCTGCTGAGTTGGCGCGCTCGCGACGGCGTGCAGTCGGCGCGCTCGCGGAGGCGTGCAGTCGTCGCGCTCCTGGCGGGTGCTGCTGAGTTGGCGCGCTCGCGACGGCGTGCAGTCGGCGCGCTCGCGGAGGCGTGCAGTCGTCGCGCTCCTGGCGGGTGCTGCTGAGTTGGCGCGCTCGCGACGGCGTGCAGTCGGCGCGCTCGCGGAGGCGTGCAGTCGTCGCGCTCCTGGCGGGTGCTGCTGAGTTGGCGCGCTCGCGACGGCGTGCAGTCGGCGCGCTCGCGGAGGCGTGCAGTCGTCGCGCTCCTGGCGGGTGCTGCTGAGTTGGCGCGCTCGCGACGGCGTGCAGTCGGCGCGCTCGCGGAGGCGTGCAGTCGTCGCGCTCCTGGCGGGTGCTGCTGAGTTGGCGCGCTCGCGACGGCGTGCAGTCGGCGCGCTCGCGGAGGCGTGCAGTCGTCGCGCTCCTGGCGGGTGCTGCTGAGTTGGCGCGCTCGCGACGGCGTGCAGTCGGCGCGCTCGCGGAGGCGTGCAGTCGTCGCGCTCCTGGCGGGTGCTGCTGAGTTGGCGCGCTCGCGACGGCGTGCAGTCGGCGCGCTCGCGGAGGCGTGCAGTCGTCGCGCTCCTGGCGGGTGCTGCTGAGTTGGCGCGCTCGCGACGGCGTGCAGTCGGCGCGCTCGCGGAGGCGTGCAGTCGTCGCGCTCCTGGCGGGTGCTGCTGAGTTGGCGCGCTCGCGACGGCGTGCAGTCGGCGCGCTCGCGGAGGCGTGCAGTCGTCGCGCTCCTGGCGGGTGCTGCTGAGTTGGCGCGCTCGCGACGGCGTGCAGTCGGCGCGCTCGCGGAGGCGTGCAGTCGTCGCGCTCCTGGCGGGTGCTGCTGAGTTGGCGCGCTCGCGACGGCGTGCAGTCGGCGCGCTCGCGGAGTGCAGTCGGCGCTGTTTATTGGGCGCGCGTGAGGCGCAGTCCTGTTTATTGGGCGCGCGTGTGCCGTAGCCTTGGTTCACGTTTTTAACGTGGGAACTTGCAAGTTCAAGTATGAGTTTGAGTGAGACTTTTGCAAGACAATGATCTAAATGACTGATCGATCTTGAATGTGGAGTGACTTTATCTCTGTTACGAAAGTTTTTTTTTGTATGAGGGCCTTGTTTGTGTGATGAATGACAGAATAGGCAACGTTGTATGTTGTCGTGCTTCATTAACCTCTAATTTGTTATTTAGATTGTAACGATGACAACTCCGAAGGCGCCGCTCAGGTGCTCCTGCGATGGCTGCTTCGCGTCACTGGCTAAGCAGGCAAACTCCAGCAGAAGAAATCTTCAATGCAGCCGAGGTCGGTGCACGGTCAGGAGAGGCCGTGTAAGCTGAATATCGTGAAAACAACGTGCGACGGAATATCCTGCGCGCGAGCAGGACCCTTCCTGTGTTAGAAGAGTATCGATACCCACCACCACCGTACTCACACTTATAAAAGCTAGTGCGCATTCGGGTTCGCTCTCGTTCGGCGGGTCGGTTACCGTGCGTAAGGGTGGTTGGCGTTGATACTGTGAGTTCGTTCCATTTTATTATTGTTTTGTTATTGTTGTGTAATGGAAAGTAATGATTGTTTAATTATATTTGATTGTGTATTAACATTTATTCACTCAGAAATATTGTTTGTATAAGTCAACTTTGTAATAAACTGCTTGTAGTCCATCCTGAATTGTCTCTTTTTTATATTAAACACTTCTGATTCCTAAAAATATATACATACATATATATATATATATATATATATATATATATATATATATATATATATATATATATATATTATACTAGAGTGCGCGCGCGGCTTCGCCCGCTTATTAGGAGTGAATTCTAAAAAAAACCACGAAACACTGTGTTCAATAAAATGTTTTTAACAGTCTGAATTGATTTTTTTATAAAAATCGGCGGCAATTTAAAGATTTTCCATATAAACTTTCAACCCCTTATTTGAACCCTTAGGGGGTAAATTATTAAAAACCATGAAACACGTGTTCAATGAAATATTTTTAAGAGTCTGAATTTCAAATTTTATAAAAATCGGTACAGATAATTTTTTTTTTCCATACAAACTTTCAACCCCTATTTCATCCCCTTAGGGTTAAAATTTTTCAAATTCCCTTCTTAGTGGATGTCCAGAATATGAAAATAAACATCTGCCCAAATTTCACGTTTCTACCATCAGCAACGGCTCTGCGTGCGTATATATATATATATATATATATATATATATATATATATATATATATATATATATATATATATATATATATTGTGACCTATGTTTGACAAGTTAACTGTGAAAACCTATATTTAAAAATATTTGTCCCCTCGAGTGGGATTCGAAACTAGGGCCACTTAATACAACCGGCAAAAGGAGTCTGTAAAGGAGTGGCAAGCTAGATACGAGACTTCCCACACCGGCTCAGTCACAAAGCTGTTCTTACCAGATGTCAAAAAGGCATACAGTCTGGTAAGAAAGATCAAAATAACACCAACCGATACTCAGCTACTGACCGGTCACGGAGGCTTCGCCGCCTACCTACACAGATTCCACTTAAGGGACAGCCCATCTTGTCTCTGCGATCCGCACAGTGAGGAAACGGTCGAGCACATAATCCTGGAGTGCCCAAGGTACGGCTCTGATCGAGCGACGCTGGAAGCTACTATCAACAAAAGCCTAGACCAGCAGTCGCTCCACACCATCCTACAATCAGAAGCCACCAGGACACCCTTCCTCACTTTCGCAAGAAAAGCCGTCTTGATAGCCGCCAAAACCAACAGCTCGCCAGTCGCGCCCCCCCCCGCACCAACACCCGCACCAGGACCCACAACCCCAGCACCCGTACCCTCAACAACACCAACACCTCCAGTATCACCCACCCCAGCACCCGCATCACCATTAGCAACAAACCCTGTCCAACAACCCGCACCAGCATCAGCACCACCCATTCCAACACCTCCCACCGCTCCAAAGACATCCATTGCATCATATTTACAAAGAAAGATAAGCATCATCCCGAATACAATTCTCCGACGTCTGCTGACCAGAAATCCCCAACCAGACCTAACTGCAACAATCGCTCACCAGGACCTCCTACGCCTAATACAAAAAAAGGCGACGAGGGGGGCTGCAGGTCTAAGAACCAGAAGTGTAGCCCTCTTCATGGACGGCCCAACAGAACAACTAGGCATATCATTCTGCCGCTCGGAAGACCAAAGCTCACAGTCACAAAGCTCAAAGATCACAGTATCTCCGGGCCTAGCACTCCTACTCAGAGGTGACACTAGAGCGGTGAGGATAAGGCGCAACAGGATCAGCGCCTTAACCGTGTGCACGGGAGACAACCCCCCTTACCGACTACTGCAAATCCGAGATAAAGCGGTTGTAGTGGTCGAGTGGGATGGCGGGTCTCCATTCGCACAGGTGAACTCACTGCTCCTCAGACTAGGAGAAGAAGCAAACGCAGGTGACCCGATAAGGATAAGCATAGACGCAATGACGCTGGACATACACAAAGCCGCCGTGGTGGACTACCATGGATGCGTCATTGCCTCAAAAAACCTATGCTTAACAGTCTATGAAAACAGGGGAGAGGACCTGAGCTTTTTGAAAGCTCGGAACCACCACTCCTCCCCCGGAAAAGGATCACCTGCCATTAAAACACCCCAGCCCAGCGGATCCGAGCGACTCCAACAGAAAATTATCAACAAGCGAAAACAAGACACAAAAACAACATCAACACACGATACTTCAGCGACGCCAATAGTGACAGCCATGCTCAGAATGGTCACTCCAAAAATCACCACTCCTCCACCACATGCTAGCCCCCTCTCGCCGAATCGACCCAGCAGTCAGGAGAAGGCGATCAAAGCCTTCTTGGGAACCAACCAACAAAGGAACCCAGAAGGACATCGCGCGGATCTGCTGGCACTCGGTAGAGGGACAATACCACCACCTGAACTTCAACCAGCTAACACCCCACGCGAACACGCAATTAATGCGTACATCGAGTTCCTGGCTATCACAAAGGCGACCCGAAACGCTAACCTAGCCACCTGCAATAAGATCATGCAGACCTACCAGAGAGGCAACACAAAGCTGCTGGAGGTGGAACTCGAAGAAGCCGATGCGGCGGTATACGACAACGACAGCTCCAAAGTTCTAATAGGGAAAATGTCGGGACAGTATATGGCCGCATATAACAACACCAAAGGCTTCGTGGGCCTGGTTGAAGACGAGCAACGAGGAGTCGGCCCCCCTAAATTTAACACACCAACGAGTGACCCAGTAGTGGTAGTGGCCAAGTGCACGAGGGTTATGCTGGACGACCGGATACTTGACATGGCGCGTGCCATCTCAAGCGATCCCAGGCCAGGCGCTGCCCTTGGCACCTGGAAACTGCCAAAACTGAAATGGGTAAATGGTGTCCCTGGATGCGGAAAGACGACTCACATAGTTAGGAACTTCGATGAGGAAGCAGAAGCAGTAGTGACCACCACAGTCGAAGCCGCCAAAGACCTTAAGGAGAAGCTGGCGCACCGCCTTGGAGAAAGAGTCAGGAAAAGGGTGCGCACAATGGCCTCGGTATTAGTCAATGGCTTTAAAGAGGGCATCGTAATAAACCGACTAACGGTGGACGAAGCCCTCATGTGCCACTTCGGGGCCATTGTAATGGCGGCGAGACTGTCAGCAGCGGAGGAGGTCACCCTCATCGGAGACATCAACCAGTTGCCTTATATCGACAGAAACAATCTGTTCGATCTAAGGTACTGCCGACCAAACCTAACGACCAACATCACAAGTGAGTTGTCATGTACGCACCGGAGTCCATTGGATGTCGCCTTTGCCATCGCTGAAGTGTATGACTACATCTACTCCTCGAACCCCATCATCCACTCCCTCAAAAGGGAAAGGTTCACAGGCGCGCAAATACCATCTAGCTGCGCGGATACCCTATACCTGGTTCATACGCAGGAGGAGAAGAGAATTCTTATGGATCAGGGGTATGGTACCGGAGCATCGTCGCGCGTCCTAACCATCCACGAGGCGCAAGGACAAACCAGAGGGCATGTCATCATCGTACGAATCAGAGGCGCGAGGATCCGCATCCATGAAAGCATTCCTCACGCAGTCGTCGCAGTAACGAGACACACCGACACCTGTGTCTATTACTCGGACGACGGTGGTGACGCCATCGGCAATTTCATCAGCCGAGCGGTGGGGGCCTCAGCGAGGGAAATCCTGGAGCACAACCTTCGCATGTCTATGACATCGCGGGACAACACGGTTATGGAATCCCTGGTGAAAAGGCTCCATAGCCAAGACATGTAAAATTTATCGAGTTATATTAGTATGTAAGTGTATAGTCTAATAAGGTAAATATAATATATTCCACGCACTACAATATAACAACCTAATAAAAAAATAATAATAATAATAATAATAATAATAATAATAAAACCCGCAGGGCAGCTTGTGGCGAGCTGTTGGGGAGTGGCGACCCCACGGACCTGAGTCCTCCGGAGGGGAATTGTAATTGTAATCTATCCCCCGCCTCTGGCTTGCCTTTATTGGCCGGCAGAGTGGAGCGCAAGAGCTATATGCTCGAAAGGGTGGAAGTGCTCAATCTGCGTAATAGCGGGGAAACCCGCTCACGAGCTCCTCGTGATGGTGAAACCGGTGCACACCTCTCTACACCCTTAGCCGACCACGCCGATGTTGCGCCCAAGGCACTACGCCGCTTTGTGGGGGCCCATCTAGTGGGAGGCGAGTCACCGTCCGCCAACCATTCAATTTGAGACTATTGCAAAGGCGGACGTCCGTTAGTCTCACTCAATAGCCGAGTAACCAGTCCATCCAAATTCCATTCCATAGTCCTAGTTTAGATTTCCACATTTTCCATAGTTCCTACACAGTAACCGGCGACCATCTCCGGGCAATTACCTGTGGTTACGCAGAGATGGATCCCGGCTATTGCGTCACAGTAAGACATTTTTATATTCTCTAAGGGGCCTCTATGTGTTGGACCTGTGTCCCCACGCAAGCCTTGCAAAGGACCGGGTTCTTTTGAACCCGTGAATTATAAAAGAGAAACATAATAATAATAATAAACCCGCAGGGCAGCTTGTGGCGAGCTGTTGGGGAGTGGCGACCCCACGGACCTGAGTCCTCCGGAGGGGAATTGTAATCTATCCCCCGCCTCTGGCTTGCCTTTATTGGCCGGCAGAGTGGAGCGCAAGAGCTATATGCCTCGTAAGGGTGGAAGTGCTCAATCTGCGTAATAGCGGGGAAACCCGCTCACGAGCTCCTCGTGATGGTGAAACCGGTGCACACCTCTCTACACCCTTAGCCGACCAACGCCGATGTTGCGCCCAAGGCACTACGCCGCTTTGTGGGGGCCCATCTAGTGGGAGGCGAGTCACCGTCCGCCAACCATTCAATTTGAGACTATTGCAAAGGCGGACGTCCGTTAGTCTCACTCAATAGCCCAGTAGCTAGTCCATCAAAATTCCATTCCATAGTCCTAGTTTAGATTTCCACATTTTCCATAGTTCCTACGCATTAACCGGCGACCATCTCTGGGCAATTACCTGTGGTTACCCAGAGATGGATCCCGGCTATTGCGTCACAGTAAAACATTTTTATATTCTCTAAGGGGCCTCTACGTGTTGGACCTGTGTCCCCACGCAAGCCTTGCAAAGGACCGGGTTCGTTTGAACCCGTGAATTATAAAAGAGAAACATAATAATAATAATAATAATAAAAATAAAAAAAATAATAATAATAATAATAATAATAAAAAAAAAAAAAATAATAATAATAATAATAAAAAATAAAAATAAAAATAATAATAATAATAATAAATAAATGTAATCCTTAACAATACTTATAAGCCATCCCAATGACACTAGATAATTGTAAGAACCTGTTTAACTGTAAGCACATATTATACCAAACCTTAATACTACTAGTTAACTGTAAGAACAAACTTAATTGTAAACATATAGTATAGTTATACATAATACAGTTTTGTAAACATATACTAACAAAATATATATTATTAAGGGAAAAAAAAAAAAAAAAAAAAAAAAAAAAAAAAAAAAAAAAAAAAAAAAAAAAAAAAAAAAAAAAAAAAAAATCAGTCAGTCAGTGTGGACACTCACCTTAGATTTAAGTTCATAGTTTAATAAGATCCCGATTTGTTGAGAAACGCCGAAAAATTTTTAATAAAGTACCATATAAAAAAAAGGCACGGGCATACTGCGCCCGTGGATGTTGTTTATTTATAAAAAAAAAAAAAAAAAATACAACCGGCATGTCGATGAATCCTGTCCACATTGTAAAATTCCAAAGCTTTAAATTCTTTAATTTTTGTTATAGGAAATGAGCTATAAAAGTCTTTTGTAAATAAGCTTTGAAACATAATCATTACACAAAGTGTATTTCAGCTGAGCTTTTATAAAACTGAACCTGTACTATACTTTAAAAGAAAAAAAAACAAAACTAAACATACTTTAATGGTGCAATTTCTTAGTAAGCACAAGTTAGCTCGTTTAGTAAGTCAGCGGTTCTCAACTTTTCCCCACTCCAACTTTATTTTTCTACACAATTTGATGGATCTATTTTGTAAACTTCAATTTAGCAATGTTGTGTGTAAACATTTTGAATTATGACAGTTTAAGATGTTGGCAGCTATCGATTTATTTACATAGTTATTTAATATTTACAAGAATATTATGTCAAATGGCACAGATGGGATAAAGTGTAATAACGATAATATGGACAAGTATGGTTTTATAGGCCGAGGGCCGTCGTGGTGCAGTGGGACAGCGTCTTATTGCAGACTAGAGTTACTTTTTAGGAGACTTATTAGGAGTGAATTCTAAAAAAACCACGAAAACACGTGTTCAATAAAATATTTTTAACAGTCTGAATTTAATTTTTTATAAAAAATCGGTGGCAATTTAAAGATTTTTCCATATAAACTTTAAACCTCTTACTTGAACCCTTAGGGGGTGAATTCTTAAAAACCATGAAACACGTGTTCAATGAAATATTTTTAAGAGTCTGAATTTCAAATTTTATAAAAATCGGTACAGATTAAATTTTTTTTCCATACAAACTTTCAACCTCTATTTCATTCCTTTAGGGTTAAAATTTTTCAAATTCCCTTCTTAGTGGATGTCCAGAATATGAAAATAAACCTCTGCCCAAATTTCACGTTTCTACCATCAGCGGTTACGGCTCTGCGTGCGTCTTACCTCAGTCAGTCAGCACAAGTCCTTTTATATATATAGATAAGCAGTGTCAATCTACAATTAGTATAGCCAGTCGTGGCGAAGGGGCGAAGTGTGACTATAAAATCGACTGGTTGTGGGTTCGATCGCCACTCGAGGAAATGAAATATCTATTTTAATTATATATAGAGTTGAGGCAAAGGCGCGGCTTTGAGGTCCGCCACTCAACACGCAATGCCTCCAAAACTCGGCTGAGAGTGGGGAACGGAATGTCCTAACACTAGGTTTCCTATGCCTACCATGCTGTGTGCGGGATACAGCGTGAAGCTGATTTAATTTGATTGCATTTAATTTTTAGTATAATAGTATTTTTAATTTAAGTAAAAAAAATAAAATACAAAATTATGAGATTGAGAAGCACAGCGTATAAGTGGTATCAATATGCCATCTCGATAAATTTGCTATCAAGGAAATCTCTTTCTAATATCATCTTATAGCGCTTTATGAAACTCCGGTCCACGAGCGACGTACTCGTGCAGCTACTGCGTGAAAGGAAATTTGATATGTAGTTATAAATATCTTTCATTTTAGTTTTATTATTATAGGAGGTCGTTGTAGGGTACGACGGCTGAGGGTTCGATTCTCAATAAAGGAAATAAAATATTTAGTAATATTTTCTGACTCTCGCTCTGGTAGCGAGGCAGCGCACAGCGCTGAGTTCCGCCACTCAACACACAATGTCTCGATGCAATGTATTTTTCGTTATTTTCATAGAAGGTGGATAAGAAAAATAGTAACAAAAATAAGAACATGATGTTTAGAAACTTCATTATCTATTTCTCTTATTATAGTTCAATTGCGAGTCAACAAGCAATATCCATTTATACTTTTGTAACAATTAATTTATAATTACTACATTTATTATATTAAAACTAGATTTATAATAAATACTTAAATAAAAACATTAAGATTTTTTATTATGAGGCCAGCCGTGGCGCAGTGGCACAAAGTGTGACTGTAAACCGACTGGTTGTGGGTTCGATCCCCATTCCAGAAGATGAAATATTTATTTAAATTTATATTTCCATTTCTTCGCTCTGGTGTCTAAGCAAAGCGCGGCGTTGAGTTCTGCCACTCAACACGCAATGCCTCCAGAATTCTGTAGGAAGTGGGGAGCGGAGTGTCTTATCACTAGGTTCCCTCTGTCTACCCTGCTGTGTGCGGGATACAGCGTGAAGCTGATTTTTTATACTTGACAGTATGTTTATATTATACGTACATATATAGTTAGCGGTTACCCTAACAGCTAATAAGTTTGCTCAACCCTTAGTAAGTATGTAATGTAAGAATATTTTATGGGGGGTTCGTTATTACACGGTTAAATAAATATAAGGGATTTGTTGCGGTAAACCGAGCTGACATTATAGTTTTGTTGTGTTGTAGTAAATATTCTTTGTGAAATGAAGCCTTTTTGGGCTATAGAGCAAAATTTTGTATGATTTCTTGTTTTTTTATTGTAACCTAAAACTAAATCTTTAATATCATAGTGCACTTCGTTTGTGACTGCAATGGGTTCAATCCGAAATAGAAATAATTCATTTTTTTCATTTTCTTTCTTTGTTTTTTAAAAATTAACGCGGCGTTCTTCATTTTACCAGACTAAGGAAAAGAAAATCTATACTTATAATAAATCTGTAGAAAAGTCGTTTCTGTACATTGAAAATATAAAAAAAAAATTGCCAGGGTGTTAAAGGATAATTAACAGAATCCATTTCCAACTTTTTTGGAATTTTTGTCTGTTTGTCTGTTTATCTGTTTGTCTGTTTATGTGAACACGTATCACGTAAAAAGTACACAATAAATTTAAGCAACTTTTATACATAAAGATTACAAATAAATCAAGGTAGCTTTTAGTGTTTATTTCATTGTAATCGCTTCACTCTAAGTAAAAGATACAAGTATTTAAGTTTTCAAGAAGTTTATATTTGGGAAAGTAAAAATCGATACAAGTAACGCTATCTATTGACTAATTGTAGGTACTAACGAATCTCGATAACGCAAAAAACGTTCTGTGGAGTTAAACACTAATTACGACAGGAGGAATATCAATAATTTGAATACTTTAACACAACATCGTTTTCGGTTAATATAATTTTATGTTAGGTGAAATTTAACATAAAAACAGCATTTTTAAACTGTCCTTAATTTTAAACCTAAATAGATGGCGCATTTACATAAACGGCGCATCTAAATAGATGGCGCTTTGCATAAAAAATTTGTTTGGAAAGGTTACTGCTACACTCTATCAAAAAATAATGTACTTAAAGTTTTAAAGATATTTATATTTGATAAAAAAAAGAAACATACGCAATGATATCTATTGACTACATATGATAATGAATGTTGATAACGCATAGAACATATTGTTGAGTTATTATTTGCTAAACGTTAATTACGTCGTGTAAGTGTAATCTATACTTGAGTGTATTTCAGAAAAAAATGACCCTAGCAAAATTAGACTGTCCCACAACTTTAAGCATTTTTATTTCTAATTTATTATATGGATCATGTGGAAATTATATTTTATATGGTTAAAGAAAATGTTTTTATGTCGATTTAAATTAAAAAGTACCATAAAAAGCGAATAACTATTTTTATATTTAAAAGAAAGCAAAATACGAGGCAACGATTTCGGCTGTCCCACGGTGCTCTTGCCGATTTCAAAAACGTCTTACTTGTAATATATTAGACTTTGAATACGTTTTAGTGTTTAAATACATTCACAGATATTTTTTAAGTATTTTTTCAGTTCTTATGTGATAAATTTACAGTAATTTTAAATAATATCATTATTTTAATCTTGTCCTACGAAAACTGTAGTACCGGAAAATCGTAATTAGTCACGGTGAATTTGATAACTTACACAAGTAAAATTTACTAATTTCTATTTTTTCTGTCTTCCTAGCACCATTGTAATAGTATTTGTAATATCACTATTATTATACTAGAGTTAGTTTCGTCAAAAACTGTGACGGAAGTTTCTGTGTCTTCGGGGTGCAGAAAAAGTTTTCCAGGTAGTGACGATGTTTTAAACACAAATTAATTCGTATTCTTTTCTTTATCACGTAGTAATTCAACAAAAATTTTACCTATATTATATTACTACAGCCAAAAACAAGATAATTTAATTAAATGCTAGTTATTTTTAACTTGAAAAGTTTTTTGGGATGAAAACGTCACTTCCTGTGCGTTACGTGACATATTACCGGAACAAAGCTGTGACTAATAGGAATGGTAAAGCTTAGTGTACAAGGAAATATTTTAAAAGTTTAATTTATTATTCATGTAGATATTTGGAAATTACGGAGAGATCAAAAGTATAATTTACATAATTTAAAATTAATTCACGCAGCCATAGGGAATGTCAAGGTTTATGGGTAAATATTCATTTATTAATCGGAGATCCTCCAGATAACCATCAAGAGCTGGCTATTTATACATATGCTCTCCATAATTTTAAAAAGCAAAGTCGTGATAGTGATTGAGCCTGCAGTTAGATCAGACCTATCGCCTTCCTTAGGGAATGAGTGCATTAAATCAATCTTCTACGAGTCTGGGATTACAACAAACTGAGTAAAGATGCTACAACAAACAGCGTTGGAGCCCGACATTACGTAATGTGAAATATTGTGAGAAAAATGTAATACTTATATCCGGTTTTAAATACCGAAATCTGCAATCTGGTCGAATCCACCCTTAAATTTTTCAATTTCTAGCGATGCAACTTCCACACGTACTTTAGTCGCCTCTTACAATATTATTACACACAACAAGGTGATTCGATTCTATTTTATTCCGGAATCATTAGGCGAAAAGCTAGTGATTTCCGAGGTAGTTGGCTAATAATAAGTTGTAGAATGAAAGGGCGCCCCTTTTTATTCCAAAGACGTTGAAATATTAACAGAACTGCCACATGTTTTACAACGATAGGCTTCAGCTGAAAGGTTTATAGAATTCATTATCTTTTGAGATTTATGAATCTAAGGTAATGAGACCTCTGCATCAAGCAACAACGCAACACTAAGTCTTGATGTAGCCGATGGTAAAGTTGACATGCCACCAATTCGAGAGTCCCATACGTAGTCTGAAATGTGGTAAATCAGCGAAAGCAGCGAGTTACTGCAGAGATGGTCAAATATTCACGGCCAAATATCACGTGATTTGGATTTGTAGTGGTATCTGCGCAATTTTTGCTGGAAATCAGATTGAGGATACCAGACGAATGGCGGAGCACAGTCAACGTGCAAGCTATAAGGCATAATACGAGATGGCGAAAATTACCTTCGTTACAGTCTAGCTTAATTCGTAATTATTTAACACAGTGATAAAAAATGATTTAATATTCAAAGAAATGTTTTGAATAGGTTCTTCAGTCCGTTCGTTCGTTTATGTTATTAATATTTTTTTAAAAAACGTATAAAAAATAACTTATGGGAGCAAACTAAAAAAAAATCTCTCAAGAAAAAAATGCTCTGACACTGTTAATAAAAATATCCCGCAGTATTAAAACTGTTATAAATAAATTAATAATTAAGGCTGTTTGTAATATCTCTATTTCTTAAATGAATAATCATCTAATTCAAGCGGGCAAAGCCGCGGGCAGGCCGCTAGTAATAAATATTTCTTTCCTTCAAATGGAAATCGAAGTCCAATCCAAGTAACCGTCGTGTTTAAGTCTCACGCTGTGCCACTGTGCCTCAGCTCCAGCCGGCTCCAGCCAGTGGTTTCATTGAACTTAACAATGTAAAAAGTATTAAATGTACATATTTTAATTTTATTATTTGAACATAAGAAGTGAATTGCTATATTTTTGTTTTTAAAAGTGGGATTTAAAACTCAAACATCGTATACAATAAAATATATTCCTTTTAATACTAAGTATGTCGTTGATTGTAAAGTTGTAAACTATATAAAATTGAATATATTGAAACAATATAAGAATTTAATAATAACACACACACAAAACACGTATATTTTATTTTCAAGCAATCCAATACAAAACAAACCAATGCAATAACATAAAACTTTTCAACAGCATTTCTAGAATAAATACTAGAATGAGTCCACTAGTTCACGTAAAAAAAGGAAAATGTAAAATGTTTTTTGGAATATCATCAACCCAAAAGACGCGATACACTGCTGGGTCTGCTGAGTATCTTGAAATTGCTGCTTTCAATCACACAAAGAGCCTTTGCACTTGCATCGTCTAGGGAGACCGAAATAAAGAGGATTAAAATTATCGATAGTTTTTTTTTGTATTTTATCGAGAATTATTTTATTTTTATTTTTATATATTTTGCAATAAAAAAATAAATATTATAAGTGTAAAAAGGTATGGGTTTGAATACCACTCAAGTGGATGAATTATTTATATTTTTTTGTATTGTGGGTAAGGGTGTGTCTTAAGATTAGTTTCGGTCTGTCTATCCAGCATATGTAGGATACAGCACAAAGCTAAAAATACTACGTAATAAGTATTCTTCTCTGTTTTTTAAGTTACTTTTTAATTTTCTTAATAACTAGTATTTAATAACCGGTTGATAATTTTATGGACGTGGGCTTCAAAAAAGATTCCAAATCAATTCACATTTCATTTTAAATTGTGCAAATGCATGTTCCAATAAAGAATATTTTTTTAAATTAAATTTTAACCTAACAAAGTTGTGTTCAAACATACATATAAGTTTCAAGTATGCTACTATGGCGTCCTACTTACAGAAGAGATCAATCTACTCCTATATGATCCCTTTTTATATTTTTTGTTTTGAGCCGTTTCATACTTTAGTAAGCGTAAGCTTTCTCATTTAAAAGCGTTGTTTATTGCCTGACCTAATGGCTTCATTCATTTGCATAAAAAAATAAACAGCTTAGTGTACCAGTAGAAAAATACTTATAATTAAAACTTAAAAATGCAAATTATCGTTATCTATATATTAGCATTTTTTAGATTCACAAATTATCCTTAGTGGAGTAGCCAGAGAGAGTGGGACGCCAAATGCCACAATCTCTGCATATCTCTTTCGCCTTGTCCACTGTTATCGACTTATTTATAAGTAATAATAATATTAAAATTTAGAGGGTAGTCGTGGCGCTGGGGCACAAGCGTATTACTGTAAACGCAATTGGTTCTAGGTTCGATTCCCACTTATATATATAAAATTCGGTGGTAAGTGGCCTCTGCCTGCCCTTCTACATGCGGGATACAGTTTTAAGCTGAAAAAGTAATCAAAATTTCAATATGTTTGGTGTGTGATTAGTGCTTTAAAATAGTATATAATTCTTAATATTACTAATTTTATCATATTAGCCGATGAACCGCCAGTTTATAAAAGCGGAAAATAACTTAAATGTACACTCCCACTTAATTCTACTACCATAAGTATGGTTATCGCCAGAATAAGGTCAAAAATGCTCTACCATAAATACAATAGTGTTGTCCGCTCTACAAAGCGAGTTCAGCCACTTCACTCGCAATATTTCGAATTCTGAAAAAAGATGGAGATCAGAATGCCTGGACACTAGATGTAAGATAAGCAGAGATTGCCCTGCTACAGGATAAAGCGTGAAGCAAAAAAAAATGATATCGATACTTTACCCGCTCATCACTAGCAAACGATTTAGAGGAGTGCAATATTTTGGCGACCAGATCTATCTGAACAAAGGCCAAGACTTCCGTTTACTCCCTCATAGGAACTCGTACGGATGTTACTTTTATGAAAAAGATCGACACGCCACAGACAGATAGATTGTAGTAATATACACTGTATAGAATATAATAAATTCTATCTTTTATGTTAATTAATATTTTATGAAATAAAAATGCTTAAAGATATAAAATATCCTATATTTTACATCTTTAAGCATTTTTATTTAGGAATGCATGTGTTATGTATAATACATAAATTATAAAATGTAGGGAATTGTGAAAAATAGCCCCGTAATAAAAAAAAACTGTTTGTTTTTATTGTTAAGTATGACCACCCGGTAACCACGGCGTACATTATAGTAGAGTCTGCAAGGAGTAGGCTGAGCTTTGCATTTGTGTGAGAATATTTAAATAGTGTAGGTGTGATGACGACGCTTTAAGCCGCGACTTTGACTTTGACTTTGACTTTGACTTTGACTTTGACTTTGACCTTGACTTTGAATAAATTATTGAAATGCTTCACGCTTTTCCCCGCAAAAGATATTCTAAAGAGTAGGTAGAAAAAACTTATTGTCAAGACACTTCCTTCCCCACTTTCTGCCAATTTTCGAGTTGAGTATCGGACTCAGCGCCGCAATTACTAAAGCAAAATTTTGTATAATGAACATAATTTAGTTAATTTTAATTGACTTTAAGTTATAAAAATCAGCTTCACGCTGTATCCCGCACACAGCAGGGTAGGCAGAGGGAACCTAGTGTTAAGACACTCCGTTCCCCACTTTCTGCCAAATTCTGGAGGCATTGCGTGTTGAGTGGCAGAATTCAATGCCGCCCTTAACCTCGACACCAGAGCGAAGAAATTGAAATATAAATTTAAGTAAATATAATATCTCATCTCCTCGAGTGGGGATCGAACCAGTCGGTTTTACAGTCCCACTTCGTGCTGCTGCGCCTTTAATTAACTTTAAGTTATAATATTATGTTTTTGAACAAAATCATTGACGTATACATATTTATACTTCAAACCCCAATAAAAAATAAAACAACAACATCAATAATAACAGCACACTGTCTAATTCGCAGACATTTATCATTTGTATGTAGCGTTGTTCGCACTTCGAAGAATACCATAGTATTTTAAATGAGACTGCGAAAGCTTGTTTACGGTCGTCCACCGGTTTTATAGCGCTATACAGAGGTGTTTCAATGGTTAAGTAGTAAAAGTCATGTTTTCACTTAAAGTTAACTTGTATAGAAATTGCTAAGTGATACAAAGTTTACGCTGAGTGAAAAGTTGTGGGATGTCTAATTTTATATGTATTGGTCGTGGGTTTGATTTCCATTCCGTGGAATATTTATAGTAACAAAAACGGTTCATTTATTTCAGTAGAAAACTAAACAGGTGGTGTCAATAGAGGTAAGATCGCTTCGTGAATAATTAATCATACAAAGAATTTTTTTTTGTAATATATATGTCAACAAAAACGGAAGAAATCTAGTTACGAATGTGTCTTTTTTTCAGGAATATTTTTATATGCTGTAAAAAATATAATGTAAAGCGCCTCATATTCCGAGAAAACAAATATTTTTTTAGCTTTACGTTGCATCTGCATCATCATCAACTAGTACTAGCTATAGATGCTAGCTGCCAAATTTCATAATTCTAGGTTGTTCAACCGGAAGTACCCTATTAATTTTAATGACCTTTGTAGTGTCAAAATATGCGTTTTTTGCTATATAAAGGGCCATATGTGTTTTTTAAATTTATGTAGGAAATCTTCTTCTTCTTCTTCTTCTTCCTGGCATTAATCCCGGCTTTTGCCAGGGTCTGCCTTTCTACTTAACCTACTCCACTTTGCACGGTCTTTAGCTTGTATGAAATGAAATTCTTGAAAAATGAAATCATTGAATTGTAAATCAGAGTATTGTATAGTTTAAATTTGTACTCGATATCTCCAAGGATTCCTGAGATAAAGGCTCTTGACAGACAGGCAGACGTATAACACAGTGATCTTGTAAAGGTTCCTTTTTTCCTTAAAAGGTACGGAACCCAAAAAATACGAATAAAACTTTCTCTTCCCATAATATTAATTAAAGATAGCTTTTTTCTAAACTCTACGTGTAGTGTATATGTGACCTTAATAATTAGGCCGCGGTATTATTTTTGCCCGTTTTTTTTTCAAAATAAGCCTTTCAGTCAGCGAAACATGAATGATACTTAAGTAGGAATTCCTCATAAATGCTGTCTCTGCAGAAATAATATCAGCAAAAGCATATATAAATAAATTATGGTTAGTTCGTACTAAAAATTATATTTATCTCTAAAATAAAATGATTGTAGAGCACTTTGTATAATATTTTGCATTCGTTATAAGATGTGCAGCAGTAGCATTCTGGGACGCTTGAAAAAAAAAATTAAAAATGAAAAATATTTCATAATTATTCATACATTTCATTTGTTTTATTGGAAATGAAAAGATTCAAAGGCAAAGTAATTATTTAAATTGAGTTCGTATTATAACGAATGATTTTAATTTATCCACTTTCGACTGTAGTGATGGCGACGAGTGTTGGTTTGAACGGAATTTATTGAATTTATAATTTTTGGTATTGTATTTAATTTAACTTATTTTTATTTTTGAAAATTGATTTTTAAATTCTTTGGAAAGTTGAAATTGGGTGCTTTTTGATAAGTCGGTATTGTGATTGATGACGTACATATATTGGTAAATCAGTCATTATGCTAGTAGCGTGAACTCCTACAGGAATTACAAACACACCTGCTTCCGAAGAATTTTATGTATTATTTTGACATTTTGGCGCAGGGCACAAGTAAAGCAAAAGCGACTGGTTGTGAGTTCGATACCCACTCGAGAAAATAAAATATTTATTTAAATTTATATTTTAATCTCTTCCGCGCGTTGAGTTCCGCCACTCAAGACGTAATGCCTCCAGAATTCGGCGGAAAGAAGGAAACGGAGTTTCTTAACACCAAGTTCCCTTTGCCTGCTGTGTGCGGGATACAGCGTGAAGCTGATTTAGTTATTTGAATAGAAGGTTTACTACTGCACTATAATTATTCTATAGAATTAAATTAATGATAATGTATATGTACTTAGAACTATAGGATACTGAAACATGATCAGGACAGAGTAAAATTACGAATTTTCTTTGACTTCCTCTTTTAGAGCGTAAAGTAACAACGTCCGACGTAACTATCTTTTTCTTCTGTCCTTTCAAACTCAGTAGTCAGCGAAATTACTGAGAATATAAAATTATTTTCTCGAGCATTTATATCACTTTGATGAGCAGCCAAAATTTTTTGTGCCTGTTTTTGCGATGAGAACTATGTTTTTAATATCCTGGATTTCTTATATTTAAAATATTAATTTATTGCATATATTGCATTGCATTTATGTATTTGATATGAGGCCGTCGTGGCATAAGCGTGCGTTTATGAAGACGACGGTTGCGGGTTCCATTCCCACTCATTGAATAAAATAGTTAATATTTTGCAGTTTCAACTGTGTAAAGCATGGCGTTGAGTTCCGTCACTCAACACACAATGCCACAAGAATTTGGCGAAAAGTGCGGAATGAATGTGTCTTGATAGGAATGGAGTGTTTATCCTAGGTTCCCTTTGACCCTGTTAACTGCGGAATAGAGCATGAAGCTAAAAGAAATACTTTCAAATTTGTATCCATTACTAAATATAGCTAAATATAGTTATCCAAGTAAACTACCCAAGTGGTTATACATATCGAATTTTTGAACCTATACACGATTTTGACTGAAATCAACATTGATTCCTAAATCATGGAGGCGTCCTTCAGCGTATCTAATTCTACAGTACAGCGCACTTCGATTAAGATTAATTCAAGTAATTTACATATGTTACAGTATAGGCTATAACACGATCTTATCATATATCTACTAAATTTCAATTTTTTGTGTAATAATAATACTGATACCTCACATTTTTTTATTTGCTTCGTACTTCGTACGTTCTTGCATATAGCAGGATAGGCAGAGATAGATCTCAACGCCGCGATTTGTCTTGTTGTTATCAAATATAAAAAACCATTCATGTTTTTTTGAGCAAAACGAGGTTAAAGTAACGTAAAGTTAATTTTCTTGTTTCTTGTAATTTTTTTAATGTGGCATGCATTAGATGCCGCAACCTGATGCTGAACTCCATCCAAAAATGTTTATAGAAAATATCATATTTTTTTAGTATCAAATTCAAATGAAAAAAGAATACATTCGAGAAATTATTTGGAAGTTTTGTTGAGAAAATTAAGTGTTTCTAACGTTTTTGTGGTCGGAACATTTTAGCGCTTTAGCACGAGTTGTTAATAGGTAAAGTGCACTGGCGAACTTCAATAAAAATAATAAAAAATAGTCTAAACACCTCATCCAGATTTTTATTGTGATTCTCTTAGACACTTTGGGAGACGAATCTTAGGTGAGTGAAGGTTGCAGGAGTACTTGCAATATACATTGTTGATTTAATTATAAGCTATGTCGAATATATAATGCCTCCAGAATTCGGTAGAAAATAAGAAACGGAGTGACTTAACACTAGGTTCCTTCGGCATACCATGCTGTGTGCGGGATACAGCGTTAAGCTGATTTTTATTAAGTATAATAAATGTGACTAAATGACGTAACCCAACACTTTTAAACTGAGGCCATCCACATATTACATATAGATTCTTTAACAAAGATTTAAAAAAGTACCATCGATTTCTACCATACCACCCAACTACCATACATTTCCAGCGGAACATCCCAGTAAATAATGCATAGTAGGTGTGAAGATAATCTCGAAGATACCTCAGATCGTTACCGTGACGCCACTTGTGCATATCTAAGCAATTACTTAAGCTCCTTTAAATATTTATTATACAATTTAGTAAGCTACATACGCGGCGCGGTTTATACGAGACGATGTTAATATTTGAGTCGTATGTATGTAAATCACCAAATTGGCTATCTTAGAAATGTTATACCATATGTCGATGTTTGTCGCTTTGTGGGTTTTGGGGTTTACATTGGTTATGTAGATAGCATATGGATGTATGATATTTTTAATGTATTAATGCTTGCTTTATGAAATAAATTCCATTATTGTATAGTTAATTATTTCTTATTTATCATACGTTTTTTATTCAAAAATAAAATACAGGGAACGTTCACCGTTTTCTTAATTTCCATATATATACTGTATTTTTTTAGTATTAAAAACAGTAACCGACGGAGCAGAAAAAGGTTTCTCTTATTTTAATAAAAAGTAACTAGTCTTATATAGAATAATCATCGCTTTAAAGTGACCTACCCTCCCCTGAAAAATATAATTATCTAGTAGACTTTTGTACTAGTAGAATTTTGTGTATTTTGTGATGATATGGGTAGTAGTATACTATCCATATCATCACAAAATACACAAAATTCATACGGTATTGCGACGGTTGTGGGTTCAATGACAACTCGGTGGAACGAATTATTTTCATTTCTCGCTATTACACTAAGGCAAAAGAAAGTGGAGAATGGAGTGTCTTAACACTATGTTCCCTCTGCCTACCCTACTATACGCGGCGCGGATACAGCGTGAAGCTGATTTTTTGTTGTTAAACGGCTTAAATAAAATGAATATACTACAGCGTATCGGTACATATAAACGGGACTTTTCAAGACACGATAATGGCTAATATGACGCGATGCTAAAATGTATAAGTGCTTTGTGTTATAAT
Organism: Heliconius himera; assembly: GCA_021202915.1. Taxonomy (NCBI): domain Eukaryota; kingdom Metazoa; phylum Arthropoda; class Insecta; order Lepidoptera; family Nymphalidae; genus Heliconius; species Heliconius himera. The sequence goes on along the minus strand of JAJHJA010000810.1, from coordinate 104,906 downwards.
AGAAAAAACATTTTAAATTTATCGTGAGCACAAAATTTATTATCATAGATTTTTTTATTTATTTAATTTTTTTTATTATATGAGTGCTATCGTGGTGTATGTAAATCGATCGGAGTAGAGTTGCATCACTTAAGATGGAGTATTTTGAATTTACTGTTAAGCGGGAGGACTTTTGTCCCCCGCGCTGCACATTGGAGATAAATTGTGGTAATACTTAAAAAATAAGGCTAAAAATATAGAATTTTGATATGAGCTTTCAATTGATTTTTTGTTTAAAGGCTCTTTTAATGTTACAGTTTTAATTATTCGTAAGGAAAAATTCTGGGGTGGGCACGACCTCCCTTGCCTCCCACACACCTGATGTACTGCAAAGACACTTCGGTTCTTCAGTTTATACTTTATATCCCATTTTATATCATCACGTGATGCTTATCTAACGGAACGCAACGCGGTATTTTGTCTTACACGAGAGGATTGAAACCAATTTATATAAATTATATTTTTATAGCATTTTTCTCATAATAAAATAAAACCTGTCAAATGCGATTCGGTCTCGTATAAGAAGGGTTCCGTACCAATTTCAGGATTGTATGCCAACGGGAAGGAACTGATAGCCATTTATGACTTATTTGTTTATTATATGTTCGTTAGTTTACTATATTTTATATTTTTAGATTATTTACCAACTACCTACATAAATGTATGGTTGGCAAGACAAGCGACGTTGCCTCCGGTATAATTTAAAAAACTCATTCGTGTCTTCTCCTTACAAAGTGACGTTACTGAAGTGATATGTGCTCATCTAGCGCGCTCGAAACGCCATGATTAAAGAACCAAACCAAACCTAAAAAAATCACTTTTGTATCGAGCGTTGAACATTCAACATTAATAAAGTATTACGTGTTAAATAATTTGTGATTATTATTTCACTTTAAAACTATTTAAGTCACATTGCACCAGTAAGTTTTATTCGGCGAGCTAAATGAACCCATCTCCGATATCAAGAATGGGCATGTATCGAAGTTAGCTGTTTATGAGCATACTGTAGATAAACATAGCCACTACATTAGATTTGATAAACCCCAAATCCACGTTCAGGAAAACAGACATATTTCTAAAATGATCCGCGAGGCTATTAAAATATAAAATATTCTAATTTCAATAGAAAGGACCACTCATAATTTTTTTTTTTTTTTCAAATCCATCAATCTAGAGGTCATTCTGCAGTAATCCAGGGGAGTAAGAAATCGTTGGCACTGGTTTGATATAATAATTATGTTAACTGACAGACGAGTGCCACCTCAGTCTACCCGTGACCACGGACTACTGCTAAGTGTTCGAAACATCGGGTTTCCAAAAATGTATAATACTAAATGTACGCAATTAATATGGTCACTTAGTTTCATTTAAAATGTGTAATAATCGTGAAAGTCAAAGATCTTACTATAGATTTTTACATATATTTTTTTTATCACCTTAACGCTGTATCTCGCAATTAATAGGGTAGTCAGGGAGAACTTAGAGCTAAGATGTTACGTTCTTCACTTTCCGCCATATTTTTCGAGACATTCCGTGTTGAATGACGGAAATGAACGTCGTGCTTTGTCTTGTTACCATGTCTAAGAAAACAAACTGAAGGTTCCGTACAAAAATTGGAGGTCCCAAGCTTTTTCTAAAATTGAAGCTTTGCTTAGCCATAGTATAAGTACTTACATAGCAAGTATTGCATTGAAATTGTAACCACTAAAAAAGTAAAAGTATTAAAACTTCACGCTGTGTCCCGCAGCAGCAGGACAGTACAGCAGGGTAGGCAGAAGGAACCTAGTGTTAAGACACTCCGTTCCCCACTTTTCGCCGAGTTCTGGAGGCATCGCATGCTGAGTCGCGGAACTCAACGTCGCGCTTAGTCTCGACACCAGAGCTAAGAAATTAAAATATAAATGTAAATAAATATTTCATTTCCTCGAGTGGGGATCGAATGCTCCTCCGCCACGACTTTTTTAATGAAAATTGTAGTTCAAACCTTTCACAGATTTTTTGTCTGTCATAGTTTCTTTTTCTTCGATTTAAAAAATCAAAAATCGTTCATGCATTGACGTAATTTTTTTTATTTCAACAAAAGTAGAATGGACTTGAATTATAATAGTATATATATTATTTTCAAACAAAAGTTAAATATATTTAGACTTTTTATCGACAAAAATGACTATTAAAGGATTTACAAACAAAAACAATACAAACATTTTCACAATTTTAATAATATTTTCAAATATACACAAGAAGGTAAACGGAATAAAGGATCATTGTACGAAGGAGTATTATTATAAACTAGTTCAACATTATTATATTGTTTCAACGTACAAAATTAAGTTTCATTCATTTGAAGGGTTGTAACATTGTTTGTTTATTAAAGGGACAATACAATGTTGCCAGAATAGAATAATGTGACAAGCATTGTCAGTTTTATGAGGCGGACGTAAAGAAAAGATAAAAATGTCATTCAAAAAGTTATTAAAAAGATTCTTTTTATAAGCCCCAGTGTATTAAAGTGTTGAATAATATAGTTGTTAGAAAGTTTATAAATAAATAAAGTATAAAAAAAAATCATAAAACTCCTAATACTACACAGTAAGAAAAATAGTACAAATAAAATGTCTGTAGTGTTGTCAGTTTTTTATTAATATTTAAAAGAAACATTGAGTAAGTGTTTACATATATTTATTATAAAGTAAATTTTACTTATCAATTAAGAGATGTTAATTTAAATGATTGCAATTTCAATCAAAAATATTTAAGGTATTTTTATAAAAAATACATTATTTAATTAGAAAAACCTAATGGATATCTTATTAATTACATCACTTCCGATTTGTGTTTCATTCGAGATAGCTCTTCAGCTTCTTCTATAGTGTCTGGTAGTCTCATGTTCCTTGTCTCAGGTAGCATAAGGACTAACAGGCTGGATATGAAGCACATTCCTCCAAATATCACTGTGGGCATCGATTTATGGTAGACCGACTGTAAATGAAATATATGATATTTTGTTGTCAACTCATACTTTAAAATAAACTTTTAATAACAAAAGAAAACCGGCAAAACAATTTTTATAAAATATTAAACCTTTTAAAAATTAATGTTATTAAGCCAAAAATAACGGAGTTTAAATAGTAAGTAGCTATATAAGTAACAATAATTGTACTTATTATTTTTTCAATTTACTTCGAATTAATTAAAATATTGTTTTCTACAATTTAAAGAGCCGCAACTCAACACAGCGCTTTGCGTTATTACCAGAGCGAGAATCGAACCTGCCGATCAAAACCTGCCGATCAAAACCTGTTATGATTATTCACACACAAAGTCACAGCTAAAATTATTAAGTTACTTTCAAAAAACTTTATTTCGTAGATCACTTTTACGGTAAGTACCTAATGGGTTACAAAAAAATAAGCTATTAAATAGGCATATTACACAAAAAAAATACCAGCAATGGTGTCAAGGGTGCAATCAGGGAACCTATCCTGCCGGCAGTGGAGCAAACGCTTATCAGCGTCTGTCGCATATTCGTGGGGAACACTTCCGAAACGTAGATGTAGACTGAGCTGTACGTCAGGGTCACACTCCACTTGCCGATGAGGTACAGCGGTATTGACCACCAGTCAGCTGTTGGGGAAATACAGGATTCAGGATTATTAAAGTTTCATTTAAAATGTGTAATAGTCGTGAAAATCAAAGAAATTATTACAGAAAATTATTATTTTTATGTTTCACGCTGTATCCCGCATGAAGCGGGAAAGATTAACAGGCGGAAAAACTATTTGCTTACTATAATAATAGGCAACGTAACTTAGACTCGAATATCACGTAGTAGTTTTTCTTTACTTAGGTGTCTAAGCAAAATTAAATAAATCTTCATGCTTTTTCCGGTACATAGCATGGTAGGAAGGGGGAACCTAGTGTTAGGACACTTCGTTCCGCACTTTCCGTCAAGTTCTGGAGGCATTGCGTGAAAGATATGGAAGTTAACGTCGCGCTTGTCCTCTTTACCAGTGCAACGAAATGAAAATATTAAATATTACATTTTCTCGATAGGGAATCGAACTCACAACCTGTCGCGTTTACAGTCTCACGCTTGTGCCACTGTGCCACAACTGGCGTTATCAAAATTACCATTGAATTCAATAAACTATATACATACTGCGAAATCAAAATACAATGATAAAACAACTAACATAGCATAATTTCTGTTGTGTAGTGGTCGTCGTAGCGCAGCGACGCAGTGACGCGTCGATTGTGTGTTCGATTTCCATTCGAGGGAATTAATTATTTTAATTTCTTCGCTCTGGTAACGTGGCATACGTGGCTTTGAGTTTTGCCTTAACACTCAATATTTCAAAAATTTGCGGAAAGTAGAGAACGGTGTGTCTTAACGCTAGGTTCTCTCTGCTATGCGGAAAAAAAATATTTTCGTATATAATTAAAACAAAAGATAGATCATAAATAAATAAAATTAATAAAGATTTTAATAGGATTTATCTAATAATAATAAGTAGTAGAATATTCGGATACACGTGTGACGTTTGTGAAATAAAAATGTAGGTCAATGGACAGTCACGGTTGTATTCAAAGTATTTTAGAGTTCTTTGTCGACCTTTGGGAACCTTTGTCTTTATGTTTTATAACGTATTAGTTACTAATAGATTGTAAGTATTGATAAAGATACATATACATATTTTTTCGATCTCCGCTGGATGTAAAAAGGATACCTAGTGTCAAGATACTCCGTTTCCCACTCTCCGCTCAATTTTCGAGACATTCAATATTGATTGGCAGAATTCGAACCCACATCCGTCGCGCTTATAGTCAAACGCTGTGCCACTGCGCCACAAAGGTTCCTATTTTTAGATGGTTGTAAATTTTTACATAGTGTAACTTATATCTTAGGTTAAAACACCGTACATAGCACGTGATTTTTTAACAACAAATAAATATTTAAAAAAAATACTGTACCACTAATAATAAAATAGAGTATATTGTATAAAAACGATTTGCGATAAAATCAAAGTATTCTATTAAAAGCGTACTACGCTGTAGTAAAACGAGCTGGAAGTATTGAATAAATAGTAATTTATATGTTTTTTGATAATATATTAATTAAAAGTATGCCGTTTTCAATGCACTTCCAATACTTGCACTTGTCCATTTTTATTTATTTATTTATATAATCAATTTCAAGGCTGTTGTGGCTCAGTAGCACAGCGTCGAATGTAAACGTGACCGTTTTGGGTTCGATTTCCGTTCGGGGCAATGAGTTATTGTTAATTTTATGCTATGGTAAAAAGACATCGCCACGCTCTGTCAACAGGCAATGTCTTGAAATTGAATGGAAAGTGGGTAACGATGTTCTTAATATTAGGTTCCCGGTACTTACCATGCTGTATGCGGAATAGACCGTAAAGCTACGAAACATAATATAATCAATTTAATGTTTTTGTTTTAATTAGTAGTTGACTCAGACTTCGATAGCCTGTTTTACGTTTCTGTGTTTTTCTTACTTAAGTTATTCTTTTGTGCTTGTGAATGGAGTTTTATCGGTCACATTAGTTAATTGTGTAATGAAGGTTGTGTTCATTAACGCCCAATATTAATAACCTATCTCCAACGTCAATCTTAAATTGTTTCATATATCTATCCAATCTAGAGATTGGATAGATGTATGAAACAATCTAAGATTGACGTTGGAGATAGGTTATTAATATTGGGCGTAAGACTATAAGTGAGGCTCCTTTTTGTGCTTCACACTAAAATTTAGTGTCAAGACACTCCGTGATCAAGTTTTCTTCTTATAACTTAACATTTCATGGTAAAGTTACATAAAAAATATTAGTTTTTACTTCATATTTGTTCTTTGTGTAAAAAATTACCGATGCCCTTTGGAATATATTCAATTTCTCTATAACTATGAGCTAACAGAATTTTATAAATTGCTTAATATTAATATATTAAAATAATAATATAGCAAGAAAATATAAATAAAATATACATAGCTTCTTATACAATATTTTTTTGCTTTCATCGTTTAAATCTTAAATTTTAAGCATATTATATTAAAATAATACTATACTTACATCTAGGCAGGAACGCGAAAAGCAAACTTGTCACTGCACACGTCAAATAAGTCACTATCATTGTCTTCTTTCTGCCATACTTGTCCAGCACTATCACAACCACTATATACGCAGGTATCTCCACAAGCACCACTAACATAAAGCTCACATACTTATTACCACTTAGAGAAACTGAGTTTATTGATAGACCGTAATATACTAAAGAGCATGTTAACCATAGAAACGAGCATATGAGTAGTCTCTTCCAAATAATACTTGAACGTATAGCTTTTGATAATTGTGATTTTTTGTCGTCAGTTCTATTATCTGATTTGAGCAAAGGATCGCTTAAGGCGTCTAGGTCCAATTTTCTAGGATCAAGATTGTTTATTTTGGCAGCTTTCTTCAGAGTTGCTACTGCCTCATCTTTTTTCCCTTTACTGAGCAGCCATCTCGCACTTTCGTTCATGAACCAGACGTAAAAAGATACTATGATGGCAGGAATGTACAAGATGAGGATGTAAGTTCGCCAGTTGTTGACGAACCAGGCGAGGACAGCGATGAGGACCACTCCCACAACGAATGTCATGTTACACATGGCTGATACTATCACTCTTTGCTTCAAGCCGACTAGTTCCACAGCTGTAACAAAAAGATTTTTTGTAAAATAGTTTTTTTAGCTTCACGCTGTAATAAATAGCAGGGTCAGCAGCGGGAATCTGGGAAACTAGTGTTGAGATACTTCGCTTCCATTAACGCCCTTTCATTCCCCATTTTGCACCGAAATCTGGAGGCATTGCGTGTTGATTGGCGGAAGTCAATGCCGCGTTGTGTCTCATTACCAGAGCGAGGAAATTAAAATATTCAATATTTCATTTCTTTTAGTGGGAATTAACCCACAACGAGTCGCTTGTACCCCTGTGCCACGACTGGCCTTAACTCTAAAACTGATGTATATCCTATTGTTACTATGTTAATTTATCATGCCTTATAAAAGTATAATAAGTATTAGATAGGACATTTATCGATGACCTTACAAATATAATTTTATTTCAATTTTGATTCAAGAAACACAGGATAACCTGTTTTTTTTAAGTTAAAAGTTTATTATTAATACACACCAAAAACATAAGCAGATGGATACAATCCTCCTCCAAAGGCCGCTTCCAAGAAATGCATGGTCAGATAGGTCAGGTATCCTGGTGAAAAAGCTCGAGCAACACCAAATATGAAGCTAGCTGTTGCTGCCATGCCCACTGCTACTCTTCTTCCGAATCTATCTGATATAGCACCAGTGACCAACATGGCGGCGAACATTCCAGAATTGTGAACAGTTCCTACTAGTGCTCGCTTCCATTCTTGACAACCCAGGTCAAACTGTAAATAAAATATCGTTTGAACTCATTTGGATAAAAAATCTTATGTTAGTTGAGGCCAGTCGTGGCGCAGCGGCACAAAGTGTACCTGTAAAACCGACTGGTTGTGGGTTCGATCCCCACTCGAGGAGATGAAATATTTACTTAAATTTATATTTCCATTTCTTCGCTCTGGTGTCGACGCAAAGCGCGGCGTTGAGTTCTGCCACTCAACACGCAATGCCTCCAGAATTCGGCAGAAAGTGGGGAACGGAGTGCCTTAACACTAGGTTCCCTCTGCCTAACTTGCTGTGTGCGGGATACAGCGTGAAGCTGATTTATTTTATTTTTTTATTTATTTCTTATGTGTTATTAAGATTTTTTTTAACTTCTCGCTGTATAGCAGCCCGCATATATCAGGGTATGATGATGCCACTTTCTGCTAAATTCTGATAGCATTGCGTGTTGAGTGGCGGATCTATACGCCGCGATTTGCCTCTTTAGCAGAGCTAGAAAATTAAACGAAATGTTAAATATTTCATTTTCTCGAGTTCGAATTAAACCCATATACTGTCGCTTTTACAGTTGCAGGTGTGAGCCCCTGCGCCATGACGCCTCGAATATACAAAATAATTTTAAATATACATGTTAAGTTTATTATTGGGAAATCTGATATTTATGTATTTAAAGAATAAAAATTAAAGTATTTTTTTACTATAACATTCAAGATAGCATTCAAATTATATTAGATATCTCGTTTAGTCGAATTCCACCCATAATATTGTTTAGATTAGTATCGCGGGTATAATAGTAGAAAGAAATGATAATAAAAATATTCATTTTACAAATCCTAATTTAAAATTTAGCAGTAACATAATCTCCATATCTTAATCATGTAATTTAAAAAAATATTTATTTTTGTATATAAGCTTTTATTTCTTCTACTTTCAAATGTGTGCTTTTATTAATTTCACACACGTATGTTGCAATTTTTTTATTAAATAGTTGATCCAAATTTAATGTTATTTATATCATAAAAAACATTTATATATATATTTATATAATCTTTCGCACCAACATAATGGTAATTCAATAGAAAATAACAATATTTACTTTTCTTCGTCTATCCTTCTAAGTTATAGTGCAAACAGAAGGAACCTGGGAATTTAGTGCTAAGACACTCTATTTTCTTTAAGACATTCTAGTTCCCCACTTTCCGCTAATTCTCGAGGCATTGCGTGTTGAGTGTCGAAACTAGTGTTGCTAAACTATCGATAGTTTCGCCATCGATAGTTTTAATCTAAAAAAGCTTATGCGATCGATACAACAATCGATAGTATCGATCTTATCGATACTATCGATTCTATCGATAGCTTAGAAGAATACAATACAATCGGCTAAGTGCAATACTATCGATACTATCTATAGTATCGTATCTCCTAATCGGAAAATAATTAATATAATCGATAGTATCGATACTATTAAATGTCTAGGATACAATAGTATCGATAAAATCTATTGTATCGATACCATCGATTATTTTGCACTATCGATTATATGCTAATTTACGATAGTATTGAGTATGACTCTTTCGTTTTTATTATATTTATTTTGTTTGATTTTTTGGTGAAAAGAAGAAATACTTAATATGGCGCATGAATAAGCAATTAGTTAGGTACTTCAACTAAGATGTTTCTAATATCATAATGATTAGTGACTACACATGAAAATAATAATCAATATTATCGCAAATTAGCAAGCAATCGGTAGTTCACAATAATCGATAGTATCGATACTGTCGATACTATCGTTTCCTAGAAATTCAATAGTATCGATACTATCGATAGTATCGATGTCTTTCTGATTTGGAGGTACGATACTATCGATAATATCGATAGTATTGCATTTGTCCGATAGTATTGTACCCTTTAGAACTATCGATAGTTTCGATACTATCTCTTTAATCGATACTATCGATTATAATATCGATAGCCCTTCTATCGGACTATTATCGATAGAATATCGAATTCCGATCGATAGTCCACTATCGATCGGCAACACTAGTCGAAACACAAGGCCACGCTTGCCTTGTTACCAGAGCCATAAAATGAAAATTTCATGCCCCCGAGAGAGAATCGAACCTACCACCGTTGCGATTACAGTCAAACGTTTCTGTTCCTGCACCACGAAATCATATTATATAGATATTTCCTTAGATCTCTCTATAAACTTATCTATATTTTACTATTATCTACCTCTTTTACAAAAGATTCGCCCTCCTCATAAACATAGCTTTCACAAGGCACAGTGGTATTGGAAAACTCTTCAGGCAAGCATTGGAAACTCGAAACGTTGTAATAAGCATATCTTTTACACGACTCTGGTCTGTTCCTCTCGGCGTTGGTGGGTATAGCGTATTCGAGCCACGACGTGTCGTTGTACCTTCCTTCGCATCCGTAGATTTTGCATCTGTAAGTAAAATTTTGTGTTAAAATCATTTTTAAAATATTTTTCCATTTTTTATTTTTTGCGGCCGTTGTGGTGCAGGGGCATAATCGTGTGAATTGAATGCGACGGTTGTGTATTCGTTTTTAACTCTGTGGTATGAAATATTAAATTTTTCCTCTCTTTGGTACTGAGGCAAAGCACAGCGTTGAGTTTCGACACTTTTTTTTATGGAAAAGGACAAAGCAAACGAGCGTTCGGGTCACCTGATGGTAAGTGATTACCACCGCCCACGACCCCGTGCAACACCAGAGGAGCTACAGGTGTGTTGCCGGCCTTTAAGGTGGAGATAGACGCGCTTTTTGAAAGTACCCATGTCATATCAACCTGGAAACTGCCGCGGGTAGGCCATTCCACAGTTCCGTGGCACGTGGAAGTAAGTTCCTACGAAACCGCACAGTAGTGGATTGCCATGTATCCAGGTGGTGTGGATGATATTTTTGCCTTTGGCGTACTGGCCGGTTAGAATCTTCTGCGGCAGGTAACAGGTCAAACAGTTCTTCAGAACACTCCCCATGATAAATGCGATAGAGAATGCTTCGAGAATTTGTTGCAAACGGGAAACGGAAGTGTCTTTATGGTAACGGAGTTAGTTAACTGTAGGTTCCCTCTACTATGTGCGTAATACAACGTGTACTTAAAGAAAAGATAGAGAGAACATAGTGTTAAGACACCAATCATCAGAGATCTTAATTTTAGAATTATGTTTCAATTAATAATAATATCATTTTTAAAATATTTTTGAATTAATTATACATAACTATTTTACAATCTTTCTGCTAAACTCCTCTCTGCTAAGCTACTCTGAAAATCAGACTAGTTTATTACAGCATTAACCAAATTTCGTGTTAGCTCAAATCAATACCTAGAAAATTTATACAGCAACTCGTAGGTTTAAATCGGTAGTTACGACACATTTATTGTACGCATATTAATGTTAAAACATTAGTCACGCTTCTCCTTGAACTAAACATAAAATGGGTGACAATTTGTATACAGGGTCGTCGTATAAAGACATCTATTTAATATTGTGTTAATTTAGAATTTGTTGCTGGTTACAGTATGTATATTAGATTAGAATTGGACGCTTATTATATACAAATAGGTAATTTATTTTGGGGCCAGTCGTGGCGCAGGGGCACAAAGTGTGCCTGTAAATCGACTGGTTGTGGGTTCGTTCCCCATTCGAGGAGATGAAATATTTATTTACATTTATATTTTCATTTCTTCGCTCTGGTGTCGAGGGGAAAACGCGGCGTTCCATCACTCAATGCACAATGCCTTCAGAAATTGGCGGAAAGTGGGGAACGGAATGTCCTAATACTAGGTTCCCTCTGCCTACCCTGCTCTGTGCGGGATACAGCGTGAAGCTGAAAAAAAAGTAATTTGTTGAGGACTTTCCTATGTTTTTTGAAACTTTTATATAATTTATATTAATGTTTCGAATTTTTGAGACAGTGTGTGTTGAGTTGCAGAACTTAACGACGCGCTTTGTTTCGATACCAGAGCGGGAAAATGAAAATAATTTATTCCCTCTCGACTGAATTGAACTCAAACTCAAATGAACTGCTGCTGCGCTACGATGGCTTCAAGTAAGCCTCGGCCTCGTAATGTCTAAATACTCGGTTCCCATTGCCTACCTTGATAGATTGGGATGTAGTATGAAGATAAAAAAAGGAATAAAAATATAATTAAAAAATAAATTCACACTTTTTCGCATAAATAACTAAACAGAACAGCTTCCATGGCTCTAAAGCGAAACTGAACGCCGTGCTTTCCCAGATTCCTTTATTTCTTTCAATGTGTCTGTGTGCCGCGATCGCCACAAATATTTGAATACCTAATAAGATAATCTAATTAACATCTAATTGGTGGATTAACATCTAATTAACATCCTACGGTATTGTTCTATCTATCTATGGTTGATAATTGGTAACTGAGGTTCAATACTACATTTTTGGGATTTTTTTAAACGACTTCTGTAAGAAAAGAAGCCAAGCTAATGCTACAACAACCTTACTACAATATCGATACTGCACCATTGCGCCAAACGGCCCTGTATTCAACAGTATTAAGATATTTACTATAAGTGTATATGTATAGGTAAATCCAGTTTACAATTTTGTATGGATTAATACGACGTGACCGATCAATTCAATTAAATAATTAATTCCAAAAGTAATAAATATAAAACAATAAAATATTTTAATTTGTAAGAGGAGAGAATTTAGTGTTTTATCACTCATTTTTTTTTATTATATAGACATATAGTTCGTTGGGATAAGATGGGTGGGGCAAGACCGGAGGTGTTCAAATAGACGGCCAATTAGGCATATTTTTTTAATGTCAGTCACACTGAACGCGACGCCATTTTTAGGCTTTAAACGGATTTTTTTGTAAAATTTGTTGGGTAGTAAAATTTAATGGAAGGGCACCAAACTATTCTGGGGTGGGCACGGGTTTTACCAAATTTAATAATAATAGAGGCCGTCGTGGCCCAGGGGCACAAGGATGTGACTATAACACGACGGTTGTGGGTTCGATCCCCACTCGAGGAAATGAAATAATTTATTTAAATATATATTTCCATTTTTTCGCTCTGGTGTCTAGCCAAAGCTCGGCGTTGAGTTCCGCCACTCAAAACGCAACACCTCCCAAATTGGGCGGAAAATGGGGAACGGAGTGACGCAACACCAGGTTCCCTCTGACTACCCTACTGTGTGCGGAATATAGCGTGAAGCTGATTTTTAATAATTTAATTTAAAAATCTCAAACCAGTGTTATACTATAATAGCTCCATGTACAAGATGAGTATTCCTTATCTATGGAGTAATCGTCACACGTCGGCATATCGTCTAATGTGAACGTCGCGATAAGCCTGTGGCAATGCCCTTATCTGTTTGATACATGCTGGAATCAATACTATCTGAACGTGTTTAACTTGCTCCTGCTGATTAAGTTATGTATGTAATATGTATATGGAAAATTTAATTTTAATTTTGTTTTTCAATGGCAAAGAACTAAAGCAAATGATATTATTTTGTTATTTATTTTATATGTGAATTGTTAATATTAATATACTGAAATCAGGTACAGATTTAGCATATAAGCGGGATAGATAAAGAGAATTTAGTGTTGAGACACTCCATGTATTTTGCAGAGTTATGGAACTCAATGCCAAATTTAAGGGGAACTAGAAATATTTCAGAACTGTAAATTAATATATTCAGTAAAACTAGCGCTGTTAAGACAAATCCAACGCCGTATCATTTATCAATATCGGTTTATGGTTTAGCAGTTACAAGGGAACACAGGAATAGATATACATTCACATATACATACATACTCGCTAAAACATAAGCTTTCTTTTGGTCTGCGGCTAAAAATGTTGAGCTTTACGCTTATTCCCCCATAGCAAGATAGGCAGAGGAAACCTAGTGTTAAGACCCACCGTTCCCCATTTTCCACTGAGTTCTGGAGGCATCGCGTGTTGAGTGGCGGAACTCAACGCCGCGCTTTGCCGCGACACCAGAGCGAATAAATGAAAATGTAAATGTAAGTAAATATTTTTCTCCTCGAGTGGGAATTGAACTCACAACCAGTCAATTTTACAGTCACACCTCGTGCCGCTGCGCCACGACCGGCCTCTTTAGTTTATTATTATATATTTAATATAGAAAATATTTACAAAATGTTTATAAATAAAAATAAACTTACCTATAACTTTGTTCCTGAGCTTCAAATATAAATCCACACTCGAAAAAGCTGCTTAAAAGCACAGGGTAAAGTAGAAGAACAAAATTAAGTAGATTGTATCGACCGTAGGGACCCAGACTTTCTAGGATTGACTCTAGATTAATTTCTTTCTTCGTTTCCATTTTCGTAAAATGTCTTCGATTCCTGGAAATAGATATCTAATTATTTTTGGCATTTTATCTGGTATTTGAATGCGGTATTGTATTATGCTCTGCGGTTGTGGTTGATATCTATTAAGTTAGTAGGTATAAGAAGATACATTATTATGTTATATATTTTGCGAAAAATAGCCTGGTAAATGAGGCTCGTCGTGGCACAGGGGCACATAGTGTGACCGTAAAAGCTGCGCTACGATGGCTTCAAGTAAGCCTCGGCCTCGTAATGTCTAAATACTCGGTTCCCATTGCCTACCTTGATAGATTGGGATGTAGTATGAAGATAAAAAAAGGAATAAAAATATAATTAAAAAATAGATTCACACTTTTTCGCATAAATAACTAAACAGAACAGCTTCCATGGCTCTAAAGCGAAACTGAACGCCGTGCTTTCCCAGATTCCTTTATTTCTTTCAATGTGTCTGTGTGCCGCGATCGCCACAAATATTTGAATACCTAATAAGATAATCTAATTAACATCTAATTGACAATCCTACGGTATTGTTCTATCTATCTATGGTTGATAATTGGTAACTGAGGTTCAATACTACATTGGTGGGATTTTTTCAAACGACTTCTGTAAGAAAAGAAGTCAAGCTAATGCTACAATAACCTTACTACAATATCGATACTGCACCATTGCGCCAAAATATCGATACTGCACCATTGCGCCAAATTGCGTAAAAGCGACTGGTCGTAGGTTCGACCCCTACTCAAGGAAATACATATTTTTTAAATTTATAATTACGTTTCTTCGCTCTGGTGTCAAAGCAAAGCGCGGCGTTGAATTTTGCCACCCAACGAAGCGAAAAAAGAAGAGAGAAAGTGGGGGACGGAGTGTCTTTACACTAGGTTCCCTCTGCCTATCCTGCTGTGTGCGGGATATAGAGTGAAGCCGATTAATTTTACTTATTTTATTTAACTCGGGAAACGGTTATATTAATTTATATATTTATGTTAAAGTTTTTATTAAAACAACTTATTTAATAATTGTTTAACTCTATTTCAGCTTTACGCTTAGTGTTACTGTAGAGACACTCCGCAACCCAGTTTCCGCCGAATTCTGGAGCTAAGCGGCGGAACTTAACGCCGCGCTGTGCTTCGACACCAGAGCGCCAAAATGAAACTATTTAATATTTAATTTTCTCGAGTGGGAATCGAACTCACAACCTGTCGCGGTTACAGTCACACGCTTGTGCCCCTGCGTCACGATGGTTTTCTATATTTTTTTTCTATAAATATTATTAATAAAAAAATGTATATCTATATATATTATACCTAGCCACATCTAATTCAGAATTTACGTACCTAACTTTACGTGTTTTTTGATCATATTTTTAAAACATCGAAATGATTCGTTGAAAAATGGAAAATTCACAGTGAAGCTCACTTTAAATTCAAAATGAAAATACAAGTATCATAGAGAAATCCTCGTTAAAGCTAAAAAAAGATCTTGTTGTGTTTGTATAGACGTTTTAAAAATATTTCAGCCACATTTTAGTGCTCTTAAATTAAAAAAAAAGTTTTCGTTTCTTCGTGTTCGTATTTTACTTTTTATAGAATTTTTTATTTTAAGGCAATATCCCGTAGGCAGATTGTAGTATGAGGGAGTAGTGTAAGGACACTCTGTTCTCTAGATCTAGATTCTTCTTTCTTAAACGAAATAAATATGTTAGTTGTTAACGGCAATTAGTTCTAGGACTCACTAAATGCAACTAATTGGTTAATTCGTCAATTAACCTCTTTAATCCGTAGGTTAGAAAGCAAAATGCCTATATGCCTATATGAATCATTCAAGAAATAATTTTAGAACTATAGCAATATATATAATTTCGTATATAAATGCTATATAAATCGTGAAAAATAAAGAAATTATTTTATATTTTCAAGTATAATTGCGTTGAGTTCCGCCACTCAAAATGTAATGCCTCCAGAAATTGGCGGTAAGTAGGGAACGGAGTGTTTTAACACTAGGTTCTCTCTGCCTACCCTGCTGTGTGCGGGATACAGCGTGAAGCTGATAAAAAAAATATAATTTTATTATTAAAGAGAAAATAGGGGTTTACTCCATATGTTTTGTTGTAATTTTAAATTAAAAAATCAATTTTGCCGGAAGCTTCAGCGTTTGTTAATATTTTGTTTTAGACGCTAGCTAGTTTAAATGAAAAAAGTTCTTTAGTTCTCTATTTTAATTAAGTAATTCATTATAATTAGATCTTGGGTTAATTATTCGATACCTACGAGGTCGCGTACTACGTAAAAAATATTCGTTGAAATCGACTCGACTGTTGTATAAATAATATCCATTATCATTTGAATTGGTTTATACTTAAGCAACATTTTCTCTACGAGATATTGATATCCGAAACCTATGATACCAACAATTATAGCGTATATGGCAGATAAACAGTCTAACTGAGACTTTATCAGCCAGTGATGAAACCGGCTGTAACCGGTTTAAATATAAATCTACGATTTGATTTTGTTGAATTTTTCAAAAAAAAATGAATTGATTGTCCTAAAATTTATTAGGACAATCATTTCAATATACCGTATCCAATGGAAAAAGAATTATCCAAACCAAAATACTCAGAAGAAATCGAGTTTAAACATAAAAACGCGTCGGATACAGAACCTCTCCCTTTATTCGTCGGTTATAAATAGATGAATGAAGCCATTACAATCATTCTGTTAAGTTGTCAAGTAATATGTAGACAAAAAAAAGTATAAAAATAGTGAATGAGGCAAAGGATTTCCACTTCGTTAGACGTAGCAAAGCGAAGTTCCGATACTGACCAAGGTTCGCAACTGAAGGCCGCGTTGATTATGGCGGCTTGTGACTAATGTTAATTTGTTCATATTGTATGTCTTTAGAAAATCATATCTTTAGAAAAACACGTTTAGTTTTTTAAAACCTTCACGCTGTATCCCGCATACAGAAAGATAATCAGAGGGAATCCAGTGCTAAGAGACTCTGTTCCCCACTTACCGTGCAATATTCTAGACATAACGTGTTGGGTGGCAGGATTCAACACTACAATAAAGTAAAAAATCGGGATTCTTTCGAAAAAACCGAGACAAAAAGAATGTTATAATGGAGATTTAATTTATTATTTATCCTTTTATAGGAGTTTTAAATAAAGTGTTCAATGGTGAGATGGTGAGATATCAACATAAAATGTATTTTAAGGAAAAACGTCACTATATTATAGGTTTACAATATCCAGCTTAAGTCAGAATTATACGTTATTTACAAATATATTTCTCTAAAAAATTTTTAGTAATTAATTTTAATATTAAGGTAATAAAAAAAACATTTATAACAGTACGTGGAACAATTCGTGAAAAGCCATGCATGTCTCGATCGGGACATTTAATTTTTGGGCTAAAAATCAGGACGTCTGATTAGCAAAAATCTGACACAGCTTTGAAAGAATTTCTCAAAATTCCTCCAGAAGAAGAGAAAAAAATAATTTGATGTTTTACAATCTATACAAACAAAGCGGTAAGCGACGGCTCGATGCTGGATTTTTGTAGTTTCAAGCTGTATATCGCATTTAGCAGGGTAAGGAGAGGGAACCTAATGTAAGCTCCGTTCCTCATTTTCTTTATATTAAACACTTCAAAATCTATATTATATCAATTGATAATATACATTATAGGTATATAATATATTTGTATATAAAATAGCTTTTAATATTTCCTAGTTGCATTAAAGTACTTCAGCTGTTAATAGTCTATTTGCGTTATTATATGAGTAAACATATGTACTTGGCTGTTGAAAGCAAACAAACGAGAATGGATTTTAGTAATTGACTGATATTGTGATCCATCTCTCTGTTTTCCCCTCTTTCTTACAATTTTTTTTTAAATTAAGTTACGGTTTTTTTTGTTTGTGCGATTTTGTTTTTTTTTGGTTGTATACCTATTTTCTTTAAATCATATCGGCTGACGTCATTGAAGAAAAACTATAATCATTTTCTGGTAAGAGCGTGTTAAAACTCGAAACTAAGCAGCATTTTCACGTTTTTGCGGAACGTTGTGACAAGACACTCATTATTCCGTTTACCATCCGAAGAAGGAATTCAATATGACACTTTGTAAAAACAAAGTCATTGACAGAAAGTCAAGAAATGTCATTTTTTTTCTCCACTCTAAAAAGAGTGGAGAAAGAAAATGATATTTCTTCCCCGGAGAGGAGCTGAAACTCGCAATGACCATGTTTACTCTAACAGCCGGAACCTTTAAGAATCTGGTAAATTATACATGTACAGACATACAATATATTTATATGTGTTACACGATTATATATTTTGATGAGACTCCATAAGGCAAAAGTTTAAAGAAATTATAAATCAAAAATCAGCTTCACGCTGTATCTCGCACACAGCAAGGTAGGCAGAGGGAACCTAGTGTTAAGATCCTCCGTTCCCCACTTTCCGACGAGTTCTGGAGGCATTGCGTGTTGAGTGGCGGAACTCAGCGCCGCGCTTTGCCTCGACATCAGAGCGAAGAAATGAAAATATAAATGTAAATAAATTTCATTTCCTTGAGTGGGGATCGAACCCACAACCAGTCGGTTACACAGACACACTTTGTGCCCCTGCGCCACGACTGTCCTAATATTAATATTAATCAGTAATATCAGATTTAAAAAAATGCTAAACAAAACAGTTTTAATGACATTGTAAATTATTTCTGTGAATTGTTATGATTTAATAGAACCAATTTTATTGTATGATGTGCTGCTATTCTCTCAGGATGTTTTTAACATTTGCGTTTAATAATAATATTTAATTTATTTTTTGATATTCAATTAATAATGCTGTGATCTTACTGTTAAGCTTTATTGTCTTATTTTTTTAACTTTATGCTTTTTTTCCGTATAGCATGGTAGACAGAGAGAACCTTTTGATAAGACTTTCTGTTTCCCGCTTTCCGCCCATATTTCGAGACCTGCGGACCAGAGCTTGAAAATGAAAATATTAATTTTTTTCTAGTGGTTTTGCATAAATACATTGAAATCTATATAACTATATAAAACTTTAGCAACTGTGTGATAGTTGAAAAATTGTGATATACGAGTTCGTTCTAAGTTAAGGAGTTTAGAGGAGCACTAACAGAAGATTTTTTTTGATATTCCGGAAACATCCAGGTAAAAAAGTCCACGTGAACAAAGTAACGTGCAATCACTAGTGTAATATAAAATTTATGGATAGTAAAATTATACCAGAGACCAATGTTAGACTATACAAAACTAACCCTATCAAATATCGTATGTTTTAGATCAAAATATTTATTTAGTTGCCTTAAAAGCAAAATCTACGTAACTTCAAGTTAAGCTTGGCAGTCAGATGACACGCCTATACCGTTAGCAAAACCGTAAACATACTGGTATGTATGGTCGTGCTACATACCTGTTAGACCTTTATGTGAGACAGTAAAAGAATCCTTAATTCATTGTAGATATCATTTACAAAAAAATATTTACTATATTGTTCATATAACTAAAAACTGTTGCTTACTTGAGGCCGTCGTGGCCCAGGGGTGTGACTGTAACGCGACGGTTATGAGTTCGATCCCCACTCAAGGAAATGACATATTTATTTAAATTTATATTTCTATTTCTTCGCTCTGGTGTCGAGGCAAAGAGCGGCGTTGAGTTCCGCCACTCAACACGCAATATCTACAAATTTCAGCGGAAAGTGGGGAACGGAGTGTCTTAGCACTAGATTCCCTCTACTTACCCTGCTGTGTGCGGGATACAGCATGAAGCTGATTTTTTTTTGTTGCTTACTAGTTTTTGAAGTTCACACGTTTCCGGCATATTTATTTTTTATATTGTATTGATATTCTTAGTTTCATGCTGTCAATAGGGTTGAATTTGACCCACTTGTAGTATCTCTTCACGAAACTTATCAGTTATACGTAGTTTTGGTGGTACCACAATAATATGGCGTCATCGATCTAGTCTGATGATGGAGCCAGAACCTGAAATGGAGCTTTTAGGTTTTAGGAACATATTCTATGGAAGGTGAATTGTGCTGCTTGTAGCACTTAATATAGAAAAGTGTGTTTTTTATTATTTTTTGAAATTATAATATCTTGAGGCTATTATGGCGCAGGGGCAAGCGTGTATATGTAAGGGTGACGTTTGTGGGTTCAATTTTCTCTCGGTGGAATGAAATATTTAATTTTCTTAATTCCTTGCTCTGGTAACCAGACAAAGCGCGTCGTTGTCCTACGCTACTTAACACGTAAACTCAATTCCTCATGAATTGATGAATCAAAATATTTTAATAAGCGAAATATTATAGCATCAGTTTTCCAAATTCCCTCTATATACCCGTTGCTTTGTGCGGGATACAGCGTGAAGCTAAAAAAAGCAAATAATCTTTTGTTACTTTTTGGCCTAAATTACTATTTATTCTTATAGTAGAGACAAAGTAAACGAGCGAAGTTCATAGTGATCGAGAAAACGCGGCCCAAATCTATTTGCATTTCACAAATCGTCAAAGGTATGAAAAGCCTTTCAATGGAGCGTTACACGTCATATATTGGTCGTTATCGTTGCCAGTTGCTTCTTTTCGAACGTTTAGGCGTGTGATATAAAATAATATTGTTTTTCGACTACATATTTAGATATGAGGCCAGTAGTGGCGCAGGGGCACAAGTGTGTGTATGTAAACGCGACTGGTTCTGGGTTCGATCCCCACACGATGAAATGAAATATTTATTTGTATTTTTATTTGTATTTCTTCGCTCTGGTGTTGAGGCAAAGCGCGGCGTCAAGTTCCATCACTTAATATGCAATATCTTCAGAATTTGGTGATAAATGTGGAACGGAGTGTCTTAATACGAGGTTTCGTTTGCCTACAGGCTATATCGCGTAAAGCTGATATTTAAATATTTTTTGTGGGGTTATAATTTTTAATGGAAAATGTATTAAAATCCTATTATCGTATTTAATTACTTCAGACACGTGGTACGCATCTCTTTTTGTTTTTCTTAATAATTGACAATATTTTTTATTCTTCTTTTACTATTTAAATTAGACATCTAGATAAATAATTACATGTCTACTCTATTCACAATTCCCGAGAGAGTCAAATGTTAAGATTATCTTTTTCTATATAATTAACTTAATATTTAATAATAATTTTAATAACTATTAAAATTATAGGCAAAATTTTACTATACATACATATATATCACAAAAATGTATGTCACCATATACTTTTTTTACATTCCCGCTGTATCCTCATGGCAGGGTAGGCAGAGGGAACCTAGAAACCTAGTGTTAAGACCTTCCATTTCGTCCGTTAAGTGGTGAAGCTTAACGTTTTATTCCTACGAATGGGATTCGAACCCACAACCACATCATATTTACAGTCGCACGCTTGTACGTCTGCCTACAACATATAATATAATAATTATTCTATTGTATTGTATTTATAACTATTATTTTATTAATATAGAGCAGAAAGGTCGCGTTGCGTAATCCAACGTCACCATTCCACAATCATAAAATAATATCATGGTTAAATGTGCTATTTTCATTTGGCGTAATTTAACATTTAACATTTCCATTTCCTCGCTTTGGTTATGAGGCAAAGCACGGCGTTGAGTTCCGCCACACCCACGCAATGCCTCCAGAATTCGATGGAAAGTGGGAAACGGAAGTGAACTAAGTATCTTAACATTATGTTCTCAGGTGTCCTGTGCCTACTTTGGTATGTGCGGGATACAGCGTGAAGATAAAAAATATTTTTTCTTAAACTTATCTATATCTATAATGTTTTTTGTTAAATCGGTTTTCATAAGTAAATTAATTTTATATCAATATAAAGTATTTGATTCGATAAAATTGCGGCTGATTTGATGACTGACGATTTTTTTAATGAATTGGTAGAAACTTTACGCTGTACCCTACATATAGTAGGGTAAGCAGAGGGAACCTAACGTTAAGACGCTCCTTTCTCTACTTTTCGCCAATTTTTTCGAAGTATTGTGTGTTGCTCAACGCCGGGCCTCTGCCTTGATGCCAGAGCGAAGAAATAATAATATTAATAAGTAATCATTTATTACTAAGCGAGAATCGAACCTATAACCGCCGCGTTAGAGTCACACCCTTGTGTCCCTACACAACGGCGGCCTCAATTTTAGTTTTCAATATATAAATGTCGTCTTTAAAATGATAATATTATAAGAACACGAAATTGATTCAAATTAAAGAAAATAATAATTTTATATTTACAGCGGGCGAAGCCGCGAGCGGGTCGCTAGTATATTAAATTTAGCTTTTTGCTGCGTAGTTCGATTCCATACATTTATAGTAAACAGTGTTTACTTAAACGTAAAATGTTATTTACTATAACTACCAGGTATTAGAATTTCGATTTATTAACATTTAATTACAAACCGATATAGATGTTATTTATAATATTTATCTTGGTATGTCACATAAAAGAAAATGTGTTTGAGTGTCTAATTGCGATGGTTGAGGGTTCGATTTCTGCATATCTGCTGATTTCCTCGTTCTGGTTCCGCCACTGAACGTGCAATCCATCCAGAATTGGAAGGAAAATATGTAACGGAAGTATTTTAATGAGAACGGAGTGTTTCAACACTAGGTTCCCTCCGCCTCCCCTATATATGTGGTATATAGATAATGTTTCTATATTTGAATCTAGCTCAGCGCCTATAACAATAACTAAATAATCTATTTTTACATAACATTACAAACGAAACTGTAAACGTTAAGGCCTTCGTGGCATAGTCGCACAGCGTCTGATTGTAATTCTGACGATTGTGGGTTCGAATCCCTCTCTTGAAAATGAATTATCGACATATGTGAAAGTAAGCAAAATATTTTCCTAATATGTATATAGAAAATGAAAAAAATATTTATATTTTAATTATAAAGCATTTAGCATTATATAAAATTATAAGTCGACACGTCTATATCGCGGGCTCAACGACGAATGCCGTGAAACATTGTCATTCAACACCGTATTACTCATAACAATGGTAGCGCAACAACATTTCTATAGAGCACGTCTTGATTTCTCGAACAATTTAGTTAATATTCACTTTTTGTTTTTCCCTTACAGTTTTAGTAAGGTAGGCAGAGAGTCTAGTGTTTAGACACTCCGTTCTCCACTTTATGCTTCAGTTTGAAGACGTTGCATATTGAATGGAAGAGCTCAACATCGATTTGCTTATCACAGTGGGAAAAGAAAATGATTCATCCCACTTGGTAGCTATGGATAGAATCTAAAACTATCAAACTTACAGTCTAACGTGTTCCACTGGGCCACGATGGTCATATTATTAGTTTTTTAGGTTTACGCTGGTTCCGCATATAACAGGGCTTAGTTAGATACTTTACGTTCTCCACTTTACGACGAATTCTGGAGGTATTGCGTGTTGAGTGGCGGAACTCAACACCGCTGCAACGTTATGTTTGAAGTTTATAATAAAATACTATTATTAATAAGATATTGTGTTAGTGTAATCACATAAGAATCTAATATTGTTGTCTATTAAAATAATACAAAACAAGCTCAGTCTCGAGCTGCTTGTTGAATGGCATCAGTGCGTGGAAATGAAAATAATTTTAATATGATTATATTCCTTTACTGTTCATAACCATTATATATAACTTTGTGGAATAACAGTTTAAAAATGTTTAAAAATATTAAAATAATTTATAATTTGAACCAGTAGTTCTTGAGATAAACGCGTTCAAACAAACACACTGTCTAACTTTATAATATTAGTATACGAGTAGATTCCGTAAATTTTACACTGTGTGGCAACAGCGTCATTTTCACACGGACAGTTCGTGATCAATTCCTTTAGCTCATTGCGCACGCAGATGTAATTTTCAACTACTTGTTCGCTTATTATGTTAGATGCATTTTGAAATCATTTATAGAATAATAATAATTATTATTAT
Organism: Heliconius himera; assembly: GCA_021202915.1. Taxonomy (NCBI): domain Eukaryota; kingdom Metazoa; phylum Arthropoda; class Insecta; order Lepidoptera; family Nymphalidae; genus Heliconius; species Heliconius himera. Next base: position 81,067 of record JAJHJA010000810.1, on the reverse strand, counting down.
TAAATGAGGCCAGTCGTGGCGCAGGGGCATAAAGTGTGACTGTAAACGCGACTGGTTGAGGGTTCGATCCCCACTCGAGGAAGTGTAATTTACTTAAATTTATATTTCCATTTCTTCGCTCTGGTGTCAAGGCAAAGCGCGACGTTGATTTCCGCTACTCAACATGCAACGCCTCTAGATTTTAACGAAAAGTGGGGAACGGAGTGTTCAGCAGCTTCACGCTTTATCCCGCACACAGCAGTTTAGGCAGAGGGAACCTAGTGTTAAGACACTCCGTTCCCCACTCTCTGCCGAATTCTGGAGGCATTGCGTGTTGACTGGCAGAACTCAACGCCGCGCTTAACCTCGACACCAGAGCAGTTAAAGTAATTAATAATATAATTTTGCTCTTGTTTTATTGAACTCTGGTACCCATTGTAAGATTTCACTTGTGTTATGGGTACCAGTGCTCTTACAATTTTTAGATGACCTAGCAATCGGTAGATCCAACAAACATTCTTGTGTCTGGTTGGTTAATTATTGTATGAAAAATACAATACAAAGATAGTAAAAAAAAAAGGAAAATAATAATAATATAAGTAGGAAAACTTAAGAATGCATATATGTAACAAAACCTCATCAAATGAAAACATATTTTATACTAATTCATAAATTAATTTAAACTTGTAAGAAGAGTTTCTGTTTCGTAAAAACAAACTTACTTTTACCTTGCATAGATGTAAGGGAATAGGAAATATGTTGCATATTTTATGTATCAGTGGATCCCGGCTGATGCATCACAGTACGCTGAGTGGTAGATCTCATCGTAGAAGCCTTGTTATCTGACATCCATACATGTGGTTTCGCACCCACTCATCTGTTTTTACATCCACACATATATTCTCAGATCCCTACATTTCATTTTATATCCACACATGTGCTCTAACATTCGCACATGTGATCTTACATATAGATTATATGTGCAAACTGTCAAGTAAATCCGTTGCCCACTATCTATCTAAATTTCGAGGCATTGTGTGTTGAGTGACGGAACACAACGCCTTTTTTTATGGAAAAGACAAGGCAAACGAGCGTTCGGGTCACTGATGGTAAGTGATCACCGCCGCCCACGACTCTGTGCAACACCAGAGGAGCTACAGGTGCGTTGCCGGCCTTTAAGGTGGGTTGGGCGCTGGAGCCCGGCATTACCTGATGCGAAACGCAGTGGCATAAAGCCACTACTTGGGGGTGGTAATGATCCGGTCGAATCTGTCCATGCGTGTTGCCATTGCTGGCGACGTGACTCTACCAGACGTACTTTAGTCGCCTCTTACGACACCACCAGTACCAGGATGATTCTATTCTAGGCCGCGATCACACGGTACAAAACGCCTTTCACGGTCTTGATACCAGAGCAAGGAAATGAAAATATTTCATTTCCCCCTTTTGGGAATCGAACTCGTAATCGTTACATTAATCTAAAGACGAAGACTAGAAGAAGATGTAAATATCAAAATTTTGAATGCCTAGAAATTGTGTTAGAGACGCTTTCTAAAATTGTAATATTGAATAACTTTAAAATGTTTTCAAATTTAATATCAAAATTTAGTTTTTTATTAATCTAAAACCAAGTTCTTTGTATAACATAAGATTTGAAACTTAAGTCAGCGATATAAAGCGAAATGAGTGTTTGGACGTCAAAACGACCTCATTTCGCTACACTAACGACATTAACAGGTGATTGTACTTCTTACGTCTATGTTTATAGTTAAGACAAATAAAGCCAGTCGTGGCGTAGGTTCGATTCCTACTTGAAGAAATGAAATATTTAATATTTTTATTTTATAGCTCTGGTGCCGATTCAAGTCACGGCGTTCAGTTCCACTCTACTACTCTACCACAGAATTCGGTTGAAAGTGGAGAACGCAATGTCTGAACCCAAGTTTCCCTCTGTCTACCTTTGGCATTTAATTATTGTAATTAATTGATTTTTCTTTGTTATTTTAAACCGACTTTACAAAGGAGCTTTTAGTTTTTAAATGGTTTCAAAAAAAGGGATTCCTATTTAGGCTTCAAGCACGTGTGCTTTTTAAATTTGTAGTAAACTTAAAGTAATATCGATATGATTCACTTTGATACTTTTTTCGTCGTCTGTAAGAGCTACTTTAAAACTTAAGGTTTAAATCGAAAAATAAAATAAATAAAGCCCTTTATTTTTCAGTATTCTAATATATTTCTCTATATAATATATTAAGTATTTAATAAGTTCAGTGAACGAGAAGATGTTTGTTGTAAATAAGGAAAGTATAAAACCAACGATTCATACATTCATCATCAATCATTTATTGATTTATCTCACATTTTGCTTCAATTAGTAAAAACTGTAGCTTTATCTCGTTTAGCTATAAAATAAAATAATTTATGATAAGATTATAGTTATTTGAAAAAACACTAGCCGAACGAACGATTTTTTCCCTCTATCCCGTCTATGGCATGGTAGGCGGAGCAGAACTAGTTCTAATATGCAATCATACTCATTTTGTCCACCGGGCCAAGAAAATGAAAATAACTCATTCCTCCGAGTGGGAATCGAACCCACAACTGTCGTGATTATAGTTAAATACTGTGCCGCTACATTATGATGATATATGTAAGTAAAAAGTAATACTATCTGAAAGGAGAATGAAACTTTTGGGCCGTCACGTAAAGAATTGAGATGTGATCTAAAAAATTACAATTTTTTTTTTATTTTTAGAATAGCAAATAATAAATTAATTGACATTCTGGAAGTGGAGAAAAATGAAAAAAATAAGATTTAGATCCTTAATCGATTAAAATCAATCATATTTTAAATCGTAGATGTGACAGCTGATTGACAATCACATCTTGTCTAATGATTTTTTGCATTTTTGCTTCTGTTTGTCATCCCAAAATCAGGCCATTAAATAAAAAACATAAAAAAAACATTTGCTTCTGTCATTACGTTCGTGTCATAACGCATCGACATTTTGAATGTTTTCCCGTTTGTTTGATATTTTCAACGACTACTGTTTTGTTTTTCTCGGATTTTGACTCTGCCTACTTTGTACGACCCTCGCTTCCTTACTGGACTCTGAAATCTTTTGGATCTTACGACCGCCACGCTATGGATATGAATCGCTGTGTGAATTGTGGGATAGCCAATGGACACTGCATTACCCTAGTCCGACGACCTTTAGACGATGAAAACCACCACAACCTGGTTACTTAGAGGTGTGATATAATCCCGACATATAAGCAGGAAAATATATTTCTGTTACATTTTAGTTGACAGCTTTCGTAGAGGAAGGGAAGCTATTGCTATGAAATACTGCAATTGTATTGTAGGAAGACGAATGGTAGGCTGCTGTGCTCATGTTATGAGTATTATATAGTACCTTAGTTGGGCTAGGTACCAAAATAATTTAGTTCCACCTGCACACTTCTTAGATGACATTTTAATAATAGATAATGGAAAAAGAATAAAATATTCATTAAAATGTTTTTTATTTATAAATAATAAACATTAATGCTTAAACAACTCAGTAATCACATATTTTATAGAAGTTGATATTCAAGAAATTGTGATGCGAACTTAACCTCACTTTTATCAAATCTCTAATAACTCAGCTCTCAGATTGCCAAAATTTATATAGATTTCAGGGAGGGAATGATGTACCTAAATCTATTAAATCATACCATTTTCATATCTTTACATTCTGGGCCCAAAAATGTATGGAATAGTTTCAGTCTCCTTTATAACTTCAAGCAACGTTCTTAATTCCATACGAACTAAATAAATACATCATTAATATAGAATATTTTTTCCATCGAGTCTATAGAATCGTTTTTCAATATCTGGAGGCATTGCGCGTAAAGTGGCGGAACTCAACGCCGCGCTTTGCCTCGACACCAGAGTGAAAATTTAAATTTAAATAAATATTTCATATCCTCAAGTGGGGATCGAACCCACAACCAGCAAACACACTTTGTACCTCTGCGCCGCGACTGACCTCAATATTTCTAAAATAACCAACAAAATATTATACGCGTATAAATTAAAAAAAAAAAATCCCATAAATCAGATTCATATTTTAATTTAATCTGTTACAATGACAGTACAGGAGAAAGAGATGTCATTTAAAAAGACCGTTGTATTATTACACTGAATGAACAATACAATCGTGTTGATCACATACATTATTTATACTATGTATTTAGCTGTTCTGTGACATATAAATATGTGATATTTTTATTATTATAATCTTTGTGAAGCCAGTCGTGGTGCATTTGAGTTGAGTTCCGTCACTCAACACGCATTGACTCTGGAATTTGGCGGAAAATGGGATACGGAGTGGCTTAACACAAGGTTCCCTCTGCCTACCCTGGTGATTGCTTTAACTAAACTAAAATAAATATTTATTTATTTAACTAAAAGTTATAAATAACACCAGGAGGCTAGTCGTGGCGCAGCGGTACAAAGTGTGACTGTAAAACCGACTGGTTGTGGGTTGGATTCCCACTCGAGGAGATGAAACATTTATTTAAATTTATATTTCCATTTCTTCGCTCTGGTGCCGAGGACAAGCGCGGCGTTGAGTTCTGCCACTTAACACGCAATGCCTCCAGATTTAGGCAGAAAGTGGGGACCAGAGTGTTTTAACACTTGGTTCTTTCTGCCTACCCTGCAGTGTGCGGGTTACACCTTGAAGCTGATTTATTTATAAATAACACTTCTTAAGTGCTAGAGGGAACTGTGACCGCAAGTACAGTGGGTTTTTAAAATTATTAAGGTTTTTACATCGATAAACGGTCTTATCTAACACTATAAGATTATTTCTATTCAAACCAGTAGTTCTTAATATTAACGCTTTCAAACAAACCACTTTAGTATAATATTAGTATTTGATAAAGGAATTTGTATGTGTATTGATTTCTTATTTTATTGTTTTCCCGTATCGTTATTATTAGGGTTTTTGCTTATTTTAGAGATACTTTTCATAATATTACATTTTTTAAACTTTAAAGAATACTTTCAAAATGATACATGTTTTGCTATCCTTAGTTTTATGTGAGTTGAGGAATGAAAGATATTTGATTTAGCTTAAAAATAAATGTAAAAATTAATATAATGACGATTTTTTATTTTATTAAAATTAAATTAAATATTATATAAAATAAAAACATTAGGCAAACAAAAAAATTAAATATTATTAATTCAGCAGAATGTAATAACAAGAGTATATCCTAATTTCAATTAATTATACGGTTTCGGTAGTCTGGCTCGATAAAGTGCGGCGTTGTGTACTGCCCTCTCGCGTACAATGTCCAAATGTTCGTTAAGAGATATTACGATTCACAAATTGTTATAAATACATTTAGATGTTTTTTTTTCAGCTTCTCGCTGTATCCCGCACACAACAGGGTAGGCAGAGCGAACCTAGTGTTAAGACACTCCGTTTCACACTTTCCGCCAATTTCTGAAGGCATTGCGTCTTGAGTGGCGGAACTTAACGCCGCGCTTTCCCCTGGACACCAGAGCGAAAAAATGAAAATATGGAATGTAAATAAATATTTCATCTCCTCGAGTGGGGATCGAACCCACAACCAGCCGATTTCCCTACATTTAGATGTCTTCTTAAAGAATATTATCTGCCTTCTGCTGTTACTGTAGGACACTGATACTCCTGACATGACTGAGTCTCTTGACGATATAAAGATGGTCGAATTCAAAAATAATATTTCGATTTAAAAATAATGATATATATATATATATATATATTTTTTTTATTTGATCCATACAACCAAAATCACTTAACAACAAAATAAATCATGTATTTCTATTGAAAAACACATAATTTGCAAACGAAGGGTCCATTACAAAAAAAAATACTTTGGCTCTATGATGCACAGGAAACAGTTTTAAAAATCCTATTGTAGAGTATGCATTGTTAAACGACTATTGTCTAGTCGCATTCAGGTTATTTTTGTATGGGGTTCGATAACCGGACGCGGACGGTGATTGAATGGATGGGAACAAACAGATAAAAATAAATAAGTATTATTTTTAGGCGAAACGATAAGTTAAGCTCTATAATCTTTTAAATGTGGCGAGAATTCATTTAAATTTGGGTTATCTAAAATGACATTTTCGATAAGAATTGACACATGTTCTTTTATGATTTTGATACTTTATAGTAACATTTTTTTAAGCTTCACATTTTATCTCTAGCGCCATAGCTACGACCTCTGCATACTTCGTTTGCCTGGTCCATTATCATCAACCTCTTCATACTCATGCTTTTCACGTGACCTTCCTTCATTATAACCGATATTGAGTTCATTTATCACTTGAAATTGTTTTTTTTACATGTATAATATTACATATATTATACCGCATACCCTACTTTTTACACGGATTACTATTGGAACTAAATAAAAAAAAAATAAAAAAAAATATAACCTAAAAATCATTTCGTTTTCTTTTCATGATCATATTTATGGTTGGGATGAACGAGTTTAATAATTTAATAAAGTTATTATTTTGTAATAAAATTCTGAAATAAAATTAATAACCACCTATCAATATTATAAATAAGAAAATATTATGTTAAAATAAATAATATAATACAAAATTTATACTTATTGCAGTGAGCTCCTGAGCAAGAGGAGGCAAAAACTAAAGTGCAAACATAAGAGGCAAAGTGTTCATGGACAACATCCTAGACTAGCTAGTAGACTTGCGCAACCGCTTCTAAATGAACCACGCAAAATTAACTCCATAGTGTAAATATTATTTACACAAAATAAACAGTGTGAGAATCTAGTAAACGAAATATTTTATATAAATATATCTTTTATATCAATATTTATATGAAAAATATATTTATTTAAAAAGTGGGGAACGGAGTGTCTTAACACTAGGCTCTCTCGGCCTACCCTGCTGTGTGCGGCATACGGTGTGAACCTGATTAATTTATTTTATGTTTATAAGTATTTACTTATATATAGATACTATAGAGACACAGATACAAACATGTAGTTAGTTATTCCACACGTGACCTACTTTCGTTTTAAAGAAAAAAATTCTTCTGGAATGTTTTTATATTATATATATAATATTATAGAAAAAAAATAGGAAATGATTATAATGATAAATGATTTTCATATGAAAAAAAAATTAAATAAATTTTATTTACACGCACATTTCACATGGTTTGAATTTATAGCATGAGGCATGCTCTCGGCATATGTGCAATCTAATTATCATCGACGTTTATAAATTGAGTTCTATAGTTTTTAATGTCAATTAAAACTTAATGTAACACTAAAATACACTAATTCTATATAATCTATAATAAGTAACACAACTTATATCATGCAAAATACAACAAAAAAACCATACAAATTAAATTACTTACACAAATTTTCAAAGAATTCCCAATTTTAATCACACATGCTGTTTGTTATACATTGGACACTATAAAAGAAATTCGTTTTATTTTCAAAAAGTCCTAGTAAACACTAGAAGTAGTAGTAGTAGTCTAAATATCGTATTAAATATGTTTTATATGACGCCGGCCGGTACGTGTGCCATCGACCGTGTATTTCGGTTTACTCATTGGCTCGCGGTATGGCACGACGCTACCGAGTTAACGTTAATATGAAACGTCATCGGGCCATGCGTGTGCGCCGGTCCGTGGTTGCCGTGTAATATTGGTTGTATTGAATCCATTGCTGAATTCTCTTTTGGTATTATAGAAATTACAGTATAGAAAGCAGTAATGGATTATCCGGATTTGATGGTATCTTCGATTTTTTGTAGAGATAAGCATCTGGAAGTTCTGTGTCAAATCCATTTATTTACCTGAGCGTGATGAGATACAATATTTATGAAAATGTATTATCGAATTTCGTAAAGAGTGCTATAAAGCTTATATTATATTTTTTATTATATTTTATTTAAAAAATAAAATTAAATTAAATCAGCTTCACGCTGTACCTCGCACACAGCAGGCAGAGGGAGCCTAGTGTTACGACACTCCGTTCCAAACTTTCTGCCGGATTCTGTAGGCATTACGTGTTGAGTGGCAGAACTCAACGCCGCGCTTAGCCTCGACACCAGAGCGAAGAAAATGGAAATATAAATTTGAGTATTTCATCTCTTCGCGTGGGGATCGAACCCATCACCAGTTGGTTTTACAGTCACACTTTGTGCCGCTGCGCCACTATAATAAATTATATTTTATTTTCTATGTGGAATTGAAAAGTTTTAATTAAGTATTGTTTGTATAAAAATAGAATAGAGACATACAAGAATGTAATAATTGATTGTTTTTTTTTATTTAACGTTTTTATAATGATAAAATTCCCATTAAAAATTTACATTTATATTTATTGTTGTATTTTAATATGAATTTAGTCATAGCGCTTAAAAAATATCACATTTCTATACAATTACACATAATCTCTGTTCACGTTCAATGACGATAAGAAAGCTTACTACCTAATAAGTACATTCCTTCACTTACCTACTTTTATTCACCTAGCTTGATAATTATATATATATATATATATATATATATATATATATATATATATATATATATATATATATATATATATATATATATATATAAAATAATGAACTCTACATGAAGTGTCCATTTTTTATGTATTTCTCTGTCACGTCATCGTGTCTTTATCATTTCCATTTTCACCTATGTTAGAAATGCTGTGCGTTAGATGATGGAACATAATACCCACATTGTTCGACAAAATTGAAGAAACTATAATGAAGTAAATAAAAAAATATATTTTAAGCTGGAATTTTGCTAAAATAAATAAGTCTCTTCGTCATGAATAAAATCGAGAATTTAATTAATTTCTTCATAACATAAAGTACTAAGCATGTAAAGATAAGGGTGGTACAAGCTTTTATTTTTCGGTATTAGTATGTTTAAAATAATAATAGCAAATTTTTGTAGCGAGTAATGTGTTATTTTTAATACTTTGTAATTTATTACAAAAAAATGCCCTAAAAATATGTCATAAGAAATTACCACCATTCATAGAATACCAATCTTTATCCTAAAAATTTTTATTAACTTCTTATGTAGCTTCACGCTGCATCCCGCATATAGCAAGGTAGGCAGAGGGAACCTAGTGTTAAGACACTCCGTTCTCCAATTTCGGCCTAATTATTCGTGACATTGCGTGTTGAATGGCGGAACTCAACACCGGGCAACAACACTCATTCCCCCAGCAGGGATCAATTTCACATCCGTTGGGTTCCAGTCACATCCTTGTGCCTCTTAAAGAATAAGTAATGGAAAAAAATATTACATGAACATTAAGGACATCTTTATTTATAATTATAAATCTTATAGATATGATACGAGAGATAAAGACTATTACGATATCATACATAATAATCTTAGATATTGATAGCAAAAACGGTGATAAAGACGTTTAGGTACTTACAAGAGAACGTTTAAGTGATATTATCTTCATTTGAGTACTAGTATTTAATTTTTCTTGTGTTTTAGTTTATTGGTCAATTTCGTTAGTAAATTTCATTTTTCTCATATATAAATATTTTCTTTCTCGCCTAAGTAATAGTTTTATTATACACGAGGTTAAATTTACTGTTTAAAACATATAGAGGCCAGTCGTGGCGCAGGGGCACAAAGTGTGAGTGTAAAACCGACTGGTTGTGGGTTCGATCCCCACTCGAGGAGATGAAACATTTACTTAAATTTATATTTTCATTTCTTCGCTCTAGTGTCGAGGCAAAGAACGGCGTTGAGTTTTGCCACTCACCACACAATGCCTCCAGAATACAGCAGAAAGTGGGGAACAGAGTGTCTAAACACTAGGTTCCCTCTGCCTACTCTGCTGTGTGCAAGATACAGCGTGAAGCTGATTTTGATTCACTAGATTTAAATTCCATTATTAAATATATATAAATATTCAATTTTTGACATATTTTTATCATGCAGTACTACGATTTAATAGCGAAATATTTATTCTAAGCAGTCATTCGTTTGAATACATCAAGGACATAGCGCGCGTGATTACTGTAGGTTTAAATTCCACTTTGATAATATTGTATATAATTAAAATATCATTATTTTTCAGTTCTGTGTAAAGGTTTTATACTATCTTTTCTTTTTATCTTTTCTTTTTATACTTTTTTTTCTATCTTTTTATCCTCTATTTGTGCCATATCTCGCTCTACATTTTCGTTACAATTTGATTTTTCCCGTGATTTCTAAAACTGTAAATACGAACAGTATTGTTTAGATGATATATCATATAGGTTGAGGCCAGTCGTGGCGCAGGGGGACAAAGGGTGACTGAAAAATCGACTGGCTGCAGATTCGGTCCCCACTCGAGAAAATAAATATATTTACTTGAGTTTATATTTTCATTTCTTCGCTCTGGTGTCGAGGCAAAGCGCGGCGTTGGGTTCCGCCGCTCAACACGCAATGTCTCCAGAATTCGGCAGAAAGTGGGGAACAGAGTATTTTAACACTAGGTTCCCTCTGCCTAGCCTGCTGTGTGCGGGATACAGCGTGAAACTGATTTATGATTTGATTTTAATCATATAAGTAAACGCACATTTTGAAACGTTGCGAGATCTTGACCTACAATGACTGAGCGTGTTGCCTAATACAGTTCGTCTGGTACATTTGGATCATAGTTCATATTTGATGGATAACAACAAAAGTGTTGCTGTAAAATACAAACGTTTTATGTTGTCATTGTTTTTAGCTTCACGCTGTATCCTGCATTAAGCAGGATAGGCAGCAGGTACTTGGGAACTAGGTTCCCACCAGGGTGTTAAAACACTCCGTTCGAATTGAGACACTTCCCCACTTTTCGCCGAATTCTCTCCCACCGAGTGGCCAAACTCAGCGCTGCTCCTTCCCTCGTTACCAGAGCGAGGAAACGAAAATATTAAATATTTCATTTCCTCAAGAGGAAATCGAACCCAAAACCTGTCGCGTCTACAGTCGCACACTTTTGCCCCTGTGCCGTTTTAATTGAGATACTTATAAAGAAGTAGAGACTATAAATATAAAAGATATAAATATTTAATTAAAAATAAAAATAAACTAAATTACACCAACTAGTATTTTTTTCTCACATACTATTGAAATGGTAATTATTAATTTATTGAAAATCGAACCCGCGACCATCAAATTTACTCTTTAACAAGAGTAGTTCTTGTTCCTCTGCGCCACTATAAATAACTTACCTTATTTTAATGATTTCTTTTTTCAATCATAAGACAAATAGGTCTCGATATCTTCTTTAAATGGCTTACCCGTTTTTCCCCTATATCTATACTTATTTATATCCTGGAGGGGATTGAACACATGACCTATAACCTAACAATCGTATTTATTAACTTGTAAGTAATTGACATAGTAGACCCAACGGTTAAATATCTAAGGACTTTCGATACTGAAAGATCAAGGCGGGGTTAAGTTTCGCATTGTCAATGCAATTGCAAGAAAGTAATGTCTCCGTTGGTAAGGAGTTATACACAGCATATTATTTAATAATAAAATTTCCCTTTTTTTATTTTAACTAGTGCAACGGCTTAACTGACATTTTTAACGTCTCTATCAGTCCATATAAAACGTGCTATAAAACTGCTGGATGACCTAAAAATAAATAAATATAAAAATATTCCTTTAAGGCCAGTCGTGGCGCAGAGGCTTAAGCGTGTGACTGTAAACGCGATAGGTTGCGGGTTCCATCGCGATTCGAGGAAATTAAATTTGAATATTGAATAATTCTTTACTCTGATGTAGAGGTAAACCGTGGCAATAGGTTGCGGTAGGTTGTTGAAATAAAATTTTATAATTGAAAATTCGCCGTGTGATCCCGGCTTAGAATAGGATTGTCCTGGTGGTGTCGTAAGAGGCGACTAAAGTACGTGTGGTAGTCGTTTGCCTTGTCTTTTTCATAAAATAAAAATGAGGCTTTCTTCAGAATACGGCGGAAAGTATGGAGCAGAGTGTCTTAACACTATGCTCCCTTTGTCTACCCGCTACATGCGGGATACAGCGTGAAGCTCAACAAAAAAAATCCTTTGAATTAATCCTTTTCTCTTCTCTGGCAAAATATGGTAGATGATTGAAGATAAAAAAAAAATCTATGCTATAAAAAACCAGATTTCGTTGTAATAATTCATACGATATCAGATGTTATTTATGAGTGTTCAGTGAACTTGGGATTATCAGTTACGAAAATATATCTCAACCATTTATTTTATTAATAAAAGTTTTAATTATAATAATATATCATATTATTAGGTTTATAATATTATAATAGGTTTTTTTCGTGTAGCACATACTGTTAGCGTGGAATCTGATAAGGCAATAGGGTTTTAGGTTCAGCGTCACGATGTATCTCGCACACAGCAGGGTAGGCAGAGGGAACCTAGTGTTAAGACACTCCGTTCTCCACTTTCCACCGAGTTCTAGAGGCGTTGCGTGTTGAGTGGCGGAACTCAACGCTGCGCCTTGCCTCAACACCAGAGCGAAGAAATCAAAATATAAATTTAAGTAAATATTTCATCTCCTCGAGTGGGGATCGAACCCACAACTAGTCGATTTTACAGTCACACTTTGTGCCCCTGCGCTACGACTGGCCTCATTTTTATGGTTTAGGTTTAATTTCAGAAAGTTCAAGATGAAAAAATATACTATCGGTTCTTAAAAGATAGAGATAACGTTGAAATAATAAACAACAAATGTGATTTAATAAATATAAATACATAAAAAAATTATAAAAATTAAGGTTAATCGTGATGTAGGGACATAAGCATGCAAAAACTGTAAACGCGAGGTTGTGGATTCGATTACCACTCGAAGGAACGAAATATTTAATATTTTCATTTACTCGATTCGGCAAGGAGATAAACCTGTTCGGTTTTCAGGAGGCACGGGGCCGACCAGATCGGGTCGGTTTCCAGGAGGCGCGGGTTCGCGTCCCGCTACGTTCAAAAAATTTATACGTTTTCTAAATAAGTATCTTTCTTTCCTAAGTATGGAATAACACTTTAAAAAGACATGTTAAAAACACATGTAATATTTTTTTTGGTCTCATCCATTTTATTAAACTACCAAAACCGTAGTGTTTGTAAGTTTATATGGTAAAGGAGAGTAAAAAACTAATATATTTTTAAAAGCTGCTTTACAAACAACAATTAATACGTATAATGCGCCAGTCGTGACACAGGGGTACAGAGTGTGACTGCAAACGAGACAGATTGTGGGTTCGATTTCCACTCGAGGAAATGATATATTTAATATATCTATTTTCTTCGCTCTGGTATCATAATGAAAAAAAAAAAACCTAGTACGACATACCCGGAAACTTATCGGTTTTTCTATCTTATAATATGTAGTTACATAGTTAACTAATAAGTATATCACTATAAAATAATATTTGTAATTTTTTTTTTGGTTGTTAACCTAGTGTTAAGATACTTCCACTTTCAACGAATTGCAGACATTGCGTGTTGAGTGGTGGAACCCAAAGCCGCGCAGTGCCTCTTAAGCGAAGCAAAAAAGCTTACAGCCATAGGACTGCCTCTGCGCCACGACTGACCCCAGTTGTAATTCCTTTTTTTATATAAAAAAACATCCATGTTTGTTATTATTGTATATATCCATATTTATATGAAAAAGATAACTTTTTCTAAACACAAATCGTGGAAAGTAAATAAATTGTGGTATTGCAGTGTAGCTATGGCGGATGCTGGTCAAATATGGAGTGCACTCCAATCAATCAAGTGGAGAAAAATATTTGGCAGCGATAAATTCCCATATTGATACTGGACGTGGGGAACTCAAAAGTTGGATATATATTTTTTTCCCATATTTCGTTATCTAAAAAGTGCTTGGTTGAAGGTTTGTTTTTCTATCTTTTGTTAGAGTTTTGTTTACTAGCGGCCCGCCCACGGCTTCGCCCGCTTAAAATACATGATTATTGATTTAAGCAGAATTGATTGACAACTATAATAAAATAAAATAAATAAATAAATCAGCTTCACGCTGTATCCCGCACACAGCAGGGTAGGCAGAGGGAACCTAGTGTTAAGACACTCCGTTCCCCACTTTCTGCCGAATTCTGGAGGCATTGCGTGTTGAGTGGCAGAACTCAACGCCGCGCTTAACCTCGATATCAGAGCGAAGAAATGGAAATATAAATTTAAGTAAATATTTCATCTCCTCGAGTGGGGATCGAACCCACAACCAGTCGGTTTTGCAGTCACACCTCGTGCCGCTGCGCCACGACTGGCCTTGTTTACTTTATTGTATAAAATATTGTATAATAGTGCTTCAAAAATATATATTTTTATCAACAGTCATATAATCAAGACGTTTCGAATGTCATTCTTTAGCCAGGGTCATACCAGCGCGATTTCTATATAACATTCGCTGGCAAGCTAATGCCTTGAGTTCATTCAAATGACGATAACTTTTTTTTTAATGAACCGATTTTGATGAACCAAACTTTAGAACCTAAATTGAGTTAAAACAAAGCAATTGGTGAAATTTTCAAGTAAATCGGTTCAGTAGTTTCAGAGAAAAATGCGGACAACAATATGTCGACAGACAGACAGACAGACAGACAGACAGACAGACAGACAGACAGACAGACAGACAAGAAATTCAAAAAAAATCTTTTTGCTTTCTATTAGTCTTTTTAAGTGTCCCTCTATCCATTTCAGTCAAAATTACTAAATGTACAGACAAAATATTTTTACTGTCTTATTATATATAGAGATTAGAGCTTTTTAAAAAATAAAAATCAGCTTCACGCTGGTTCCCGCACACAACAGGATAGGCAGAGGGAACCTAGTGTTAAGATACTCCGTTGCCCACTTTCTGCCGAATTCTGGAGGCATTGCGTGTTGAGTGGCAGAACTCAACGCCGCGCTTAGCCTCGACACCAAAGCGAAGAAATGGAACTATAAATTTAAGTAAATATTTCATCTCCTCGAGTGGATCGAACCCACAACCAGTCGGTTTTACAGTCACACTTCATGCTGCTGCGCCACGACCGGCCTCTGCTGGACTGACTTTAGAGCATTTTGATTGATTATTGAATATTAATGGTCAGGTTTGTTTCATAAATATGTGAAGCATCATACCAAGAAACCTAAGCATAATAAATAAAGTGGGTATTCATTCCATGATTTTTGATGCTTAGGTTTTATTTTCATCACTATATTAAAAGTTACCTTTTTATCAATGTTGCTAATACAGGAGGATATCATAATGATAAGATATGCAGCCGTGGCTGTCTTGAGTTAGGCTTTAAAATAATAAAGAACATAATATTTATAGAAAATAATTAAAATTGTAATCAAATTTACGAATTCGTCACACGCTGCCAGTCAACACGAAATATATTGAAAATCAGCTGGAAAGCGCAGAACGGTGACTTTTAACTAGTGTTAATTGTCACCTGTGTTCTCTGTACCTACCGTGAATAAAATATAAAAATATTAAAATTATTTGGTAAATAATATTTGAAAAACATAAAACAAAAAAAATATCAAATCAACTTCACACTGTAACCCGCACACAGCAGGGTAGGCAGAGGGAACCTAGTGTTGATACACATCGTTCTCCACTTTGAAAAACACATAATAACACTTAATATTTTTTGTATATGTATGTTGTATTACATTTTTTAGTTTTAACTAAATCTCGCATTTTTCAAATAGAGGTAGGTTATTCACTGTCTTCTTCATTCTCCACACATACGCAGATAGGTCTGTATTATTAATATGGATATTTTTTCCTCGCCTCCCCGGTTTCGCCTCGTCCTCTTTCATTAACCTCTTCATACATGCCCTCTGGGGGTTCCTCCAGTATCTTTGACACTGTGTTTTCGAAGGGTAACCGAGGTATCCCTCTACCTATCTTACCGCTCACTTTTCCATGATGTCTTATTTGCCATTCTTTCATCACTCATTCGTTCGACGTGCCCAAACCAATTTAGCACGTTCAAGTTATTATATATTTTCGTGCGTAAATGTGTTTGCTATATTATTGTAACAGGCGTTTAGTTCATAATTCAGGGAGAAGGTTTAATGAACATTAAATGCATTATATATATATATATATATATATATATATATATATATATATATATATATATATATATATATATATATATATATATATTTGTAATATATGTATATTGGGTTTGTGTACTTCTTTTCTATATAGCCTTTATGCCTCATTTATTCTCCGCAATTTTCATAAAGTAGGTCCATTTTTTTTTTCATTTATGTATGTATTCATATAAATTATTTACGATGAGAAATAAATTATCATTCTTCCCACATATACAAGAGCAGCTGCAGAAAAAGCGCGCCTTTGAGTTTCGCCACTCAACATGTAATGCCTCGAAAAAAATTGGCGAAAAGTGGCGAACAGAGTGTCTTATCACTATGTTCCCTCTGCCTACCCTACTATGAGTGGGATACAGCATGAATACATAAGTATTATCGTCGTGGGGTAGTCGTAAACGCTTTCAGCTGTAAGCGCGATAGCTATGGGTTTGACTTCTAATCGAGGAAAAGAATTATTTAATAGTTTCATTTTCTCGCTCTGATAACAAAGCATACGTGTATTAACACTAAGTACCCACTGCCCTACTTATACCATTTTTTAGTGTGAAATAAAAAAAAAATATAAGTACGTATATAGACGATTTCCTTCGTCTTAATCTTCGTTTATTTCTATATATTTTATCTTTTCCTGAAGCGGATATGAATCTGTAATCACAGTATCATAAAAAAATACTTCTAAGAACTTTAAAATCTTCATTTTATGGTAAAAGGTGATAAATAAAACACAAAACATTTATATTTGAGCATATTTTTGAATTGTACGAAAGCGTAATTGGATGTTGTAGAAGTAAGCTTAAATAGATTATAATTTTTGACAGTTACTACTAAAGTGGTATAACCTAGTAGTTAAATAAATATGTAGAAATTATCCAACACATAAAAAAATATTTAACTATGGCACTTTTGATTTGGCAAACCTAATATCACTAGCTTAGTAATAAAAAAGAATCAAAAATATTTAAGGTCAAGTAAAGTCACTTAATACCACTTAAAGATTAAAATATATTTGAGAGCTATATCTTAAATTAATATGAAACAATGTATACATCTGTATTTTCTTAGGTATATAAGCCGCTCCAATCTTGTAATTATTATTTCAAATAATTGAATTATGTTAAATTCAATAAATTGAAATAATTACCGATATTTTTTTTTGTTTATTTACTTTAGAATTAAAAAAAAAGGTAGGCCACTTTAGCGTTAACAGTCTATTTGTGCAGTAAAAAAATAAAATATATCAACAAGATAATTTATGGACATTAGTGACAGTTAAAAATACTGTAAAATTACCCTCCAAAAGGAAATTTCGGTTTTAAAATTCTTTTATAAGCTTGTTGTAAATAACTAGAACGCAATTTTTCGAAAATGTCATTTTAAAGATTTCTTTAACAAAGTAAACTATAAAATTATATTTGGGCCATTCTTCAATGCTTAAATCTATGGTATATTAAAATAAAAATATAAAAAATTAAGACTTCAGTAATTAAAGTAGTTATAAAATATATATATAGTTATGGTGGAAACGAAGTTTTACCATGAAAGTATGTATGTATGTCCTTCATATATACAACCTACACAGTAAAAACAATATGTACATACAAACAGACATATTATTGTTATTTAAAATTATTATATTTAAATTGCCCTTTCTAGTATAAACATTTAAATACCTATGTAGATATGTTGGATTATTTATATAAATAATATTTTGTTGATACATTTTATAGATTTTATTATAGTAGAATAGTAACTTTTTCACAATAATACCAAACGTATAATTACTTACAGTACATAAAATACAATAGTAGTAAATGGTTCAGTATAAATTTTATTTAAAAAAAAATATCTATAAAATAAAATATAGATTCATATAAGTATTGACGAAGTTGTATAAAAAACAATATTAATATAGGCTACTTATTATAAAAAAGAAATATTTTTGCAATTGTTTAACTTATTACTTATAATTTTTCTATACATGTATATAAGTGAACCGTGCAAACGGAATTTGAACTTACTACCTTCAGAACCGTTGGACGACCGCTGTTACAATGGTATGATTAACTTTGTTAATAATAAATAGGTGAAGACGACTTTTAATTTATAAATCTACTAAAAATATAACATTTTTATGAAGTAAAAAATGTGGGTAGTTATTATTTCTTTTACTATTATAGTTTAACTATTATATGCATGATAGATGGAAGCACATCATCAAAACTTTAATTAACATAACTTTTTTCCATATTCACATTATTTCATTTGAAATTGAGAATGAAAATTGAGAATTCATTGAGGCGGGTCATGGCGCAGCGGCACGAGGTGTGACTGTAAAACCGACTGGTTGTGGGTTCGATCCCAACTCGAGGAGATGAAATATTTACTTAAATTTATATTTCTATTTCTTCGCTCTGGTGTCGAGGTTAAGCGCGGCGTTGAGTCTGCCACTCAACACGCAATGCCTCCAGAATTCGGCGGAAAGTGGGGAACGGAGTGTATTAACACTAGGTTCCCTCTGCCTACCCTGCTGTGTGCGGGATGCAGCGTGAAGCTGATTTATTTATAATTCTTTGCTTAAATAAATAACGATTTCCCATTTTTTATGCATTATGGTTTAGCTTTAAATATTAAATTGCATTTCATTTTGTACAACCACATAAAGCGATGCATTTCTTTTTAAAAATACTAGTTCTTACACAATTATGCTAGACAGATATTCATTTCAATCACAATAAAATAAAAAATAAGAACAATAAACACTTAAGAAAATAACATTAAATCCTACAAAGCCTTTCATTCAATAGCCAAGACTCTCTTCTCCTTTCAATGCTGTTAGACTCCAACCAGAGCTGTCAACCTCCTATATAGTGTCTGGAAACGGCAACACCAGAACATTTGTTGGCTAAAACCGGTTCTATAATTTTGGAGCTTATTCGATACAAACAAACAAACAAAAAATGTCTTATTAAAATATTAGTCTTGATGGAAGGTAGCACTTAAGATTAAAAAAATAGTTAAGTTCATATAACGTTTCAATATTCATATAATTTACATCACTTGTACAATATGGTATAGCTTTTAATATTAAAAAAAACATGCATTGCATGTTTCATATAGCATATTTCATTTTGTGACGTATTTTTTTTAAAATTATAAATTATACATTTATGGTAGACATTCAATTCCTTTAAAAAAAAATCTTTACAAAAACATAAAAAATACACAAAAAGAAACATCCTTTATTCAATCGTCAATTCTCCTTTCACTTTTTTAGGCGACAAACTCTCCGCCTCCTCTATAGTGTCCGGCAGCGGCATATTAATTGTTTCCGGTAAAGAAAACACTAGAACACTCGCCATTAACGCGAGACTACCGAAAAATATTGCTGGTAGATTATCGTAGTACAACGCCTGTGAGAAAATAATAGCATATTAATATACTATTTTGTAAAAGTTTCATGCTTTTTCATCACTCATATTTTATTTTCATTTCTTAGATTTAGTGTCGAAAAACGTGGCGTTGGCTTCTACTTTGGCCACTAAACACGCAGTGCCTCCATAAATCGGCGAAAAATGGGGAAGGGAGTGTCTTAACACTATGTTACCCCTCTGCCTGTTACATGCGGGATACAACGTGAAACTAAAAAAAAGTTTCACGCTTTTTCGCGCATAGTAAGACTGACGAGAAATAAAAATATAATTATTTTCATTTCTCGTTTCATTCACTCAATCCAATACGAATTCAATTATCATAATTATTTTCATAGCTATTAAATAAAAGATATATAATATTGAATGTAGAGTAGCAATTTTTTTTACTTTCGATGTATTGCATGTTGAGGTGCGAAACTTAACGCTAAATGATCTCTAGTAACATCAATATGTAGAGTATGAAAGAATTCGATGTTTAATAGCTAATAAATATCTGATTTTATAACAGAGCGTCATGAGACTTAAACATAAGAACAAAAATAATTAAATTCCACTAGACTTCAAAGTAAAAAGGCAAATCGCGGCGTTCAGTTCCGCCATTCAATACGCAATGCCTTCAGAATTCGGCGGTAAGTGGAGAATGGAAGTTACTTAACGGAAAACGGAGTGTCTCAACACTAGGTTCCCAAGCTGATGCTACAAACAAAAATAAACTTACAAGCAAAGGAGTCAACGGAGCAAGCGTGGACCCGACTCTTCCCAACGATGAACAGACAGCCAACAACGACTGCCTCACGTTAGTTGGAAACACTTCCGATACGTAAATGTATACAGAACTGTAGGATATTGTGATAGAGAATTTACCTGATAGGTAAAGTATGAGGGAAAGCCATTTTTGATCTGTAAGAATAATGGTGAAAGTGAAAAAAGTGAAATTAAAAACTATATAAAATTACTGAGTAAAACCGACTGGTTGTGGGTTCGATCCCCACTCGAGGAGATGAAATATTTACTTAAATTATATTTCCATTTCTTCGCTCAGGTGTCGAGGCAAAGCGCGTTGAGTTCTGCCACTTAACAGGAAATACCTCCAGAATTCAGCATAAAGTGGGGAACGGAGTGTCTTGAACTAGGTTCCCTCTACCCACCCTGCTGTGTGCGGGATACAGCGTGAAGCTGATTTTTTTTATTTATAAAATTGGCTACAAAAGTTATTCTTTGAAAATTATTTTGATCATTAACTCACTACAGGTTTCATTCTTATAATCAAACCTGTAGTGAATTTTCTTTATTTTAAACAATTTGCAACTTTTTTTATTATTATGTAATTTGGTGTATTTTGCTGTCACGCCCTAAAATGTCTCTATGCTCTCTTATATTCTATTTTTTTAGTATATTTTTAAACTAAGTATTACAGACACGTGATCTATAGCTTATTGAAGAAAAAATTGTAATTTTAAATAATGATAATAGTTTAAATATATTCTTAAAAGTATGCAATTTTTATAAATATTTTCTTATGACGTTTTTACTTAAAACATATAGTTTTATTATATTGTCGTTAGACTAACTCTTTTTTTAATTCACTTTGTTGTATTTGACTATTTACATAATTAGTAAGAGAAAGTGAACCCCGCACAACTATTAAACTGTAGAAACGTCTAATATAAATATAAATATGACTGTGAAATCGACTAGTTGTGGGTTCGATCCCCACTCGAGGAAATACAAATAAAGAAATAAATAAAGAAGTATTTAATTAATGACTACTTAATTACACATTACTAAGTGTTTACGTAAAAGTCTATATGAGCATTTCTCTTTTTTTTGCCACAGTCTCAAAAATTTGTCTTAAATAAAAATATTAATAAATTGCCTCTTTTTCCATAATAATTCATATGGAAAAAACTGGTAATTTATAGTTTGTTTAATTTGTTTTAGGATTTTGATGAATAATTCGTCTAAAATTCGGATTTATCTGCAAAATATATAAAAATATAAATGAAGGTGGCAAAAACGTTTCTTTTTTATTACTTCTTATTTCTTTATTTTTAGCTTTAACAATTGCAAAATGTATGCCTAAAATGATAGTATTACAAGCTATATGATTAAATATACGACATAGTCACAAATCACGATCAAAAAACAAAATCATTTACAAAGTAGTTGCCCAAATTTTTTTTGTTACCTTTGACCTAAAGTAAAATTAAAATTTTGATTATATGAAACTATTGCTAATATAAGCGACCGTACAAAATTTTTATTAAAGTCTTTACTTCTTTTAGGTCCATAACAAATTTCATATACGAGTAGGTTTACGTTTGTTAAATAAAAATCAGAAAATGAAACCAGGAAAATTTTGGGACAGTAACAAAAGAATGAAAAACTGGTAACAAAATAAAAATGTAAGGTATGTTGTACCATATACACGAATCTGCAAAAATCTAAATTCATGTTTTTTAAATTGTGTTTCAAAAACAATACAATACAAACTTCTAATATAATTCAGCTTTATTCAACTTATAATATTTAGTATTTTTGAGGGTAGGTACAATATTAGGAAATATAAGCCTTAGATTTGTCCCAAAATATAAATTTATTAGAATCTTAAGTCAAAAATCAAACATTTATATATAAACATAATATCTTTTTTTATTTAAAACGAAGCAGGTCAATGACAAGGCGCAATTTTAACTCAGCCTCTGCTTGTAAATCATATTTTGACCTCAAATCTAGTGAACCCTCAAATAAAACAGTATAAAATCTCATTTCGTATCCACTTACAAACAGTAAAACCTCAGTAGCGAATCGCCAGCAATCTTGTATTTTATCACCATTAAAATTGCAATATCAGACGTAAGTGCCTGCTGACGGTACATCAAAACCGTTTGCCTCATTCATTTATTCATGCAATGTTTGTTAAACACCATTTCAAGTGGTACCGTCGGCAAAATCATCACATTATAGGCAACGATTCTATGGGAAAGTTATATTTCTACGGATGACGAAGGAAATCGGCTTTACTTGAGTATTCCATTAATTCGGAGCAAACATCGATCACTAAATAAACAAGACACTGCAAAATACCGTCCAAAGTTTGAGGCGTCGTCAATTTGGCGTAAACTGTTTTTAGGATTATCAAAGACGCCTTTTGTTCGCGTCAAATCGTGCTCGGATGGGATTTGGTGAGATATTCGTATCTTTGTAGGGCGTTATTTTGTTATCGTTGGAAATGTGATTTGACGGATTCGCTGTGATTATATTTGATGTAATAACTTTTGACGGTTTTGGTTAATGAAAATGTGTAGTAGATATTAATAAAATGACATTTTGTTTCTGTTTTAATCTTCGGCATTTTGTTATGCAGGTTATTTTGCTTTTTAAATAACTGTTACACATAACATTATCAGAATTATGAAAAAAATGACAGTGTCACACCTTTTTCCCGATATCACCTTGATATCGGAGAGAGAGAGAGAGAGTCAATTGTAGTGTCAACACATTCCACTCAATTTTCTATCCATACTCGGCACATTAGTCGCTCTGTGTTTGAAGTAGACGGTGCAATTTATTTACCAGTGTGAGGAAAAAAATATTAAAAAATAATCATAGTTTGTCAGATACTGTCACAAAATAACTTTCAAATCAATCCTAGTGTTTTTTTATTTGAACCCACTTAGAATGTCGCGAAAGCATACCTATTACGAAAATATAATATTAAGAATATTATACTGAACTTACCTTTCGCAAGGAAGGATAGACTTATACACAAGCACGCACTTAACACGTACGTGATAATTAACACTCGTTTCCGTCCAAATCTGTCCAACACTAACAAACACACAATATTCGCTGGTATCTCCACAAAACCAACTAGCATAAAGTTGACATATTTGTTTCCAGCCAACGACACTGAGTTTATAGACAGCCCATAATAAACAAAAGTACATGTGATCCATAAAAATGAGCAAACTGCTAATCTTTTCCTCATTATGCTGGATTTGATCACTTTCTTAAAATTAGATTCTGGTTTCTCTTCAATTGGACTTTCGACATTTTCTTTGTTCTTTTCGTTTTCAGGTACAGTCTTTTTTAATTCATACAAAGGAGACAGAACTTCATCCGATAAATCCACTTTATTCATTTTGGCCGCTTTTCTTAAGATTTCCGTCGCTTCATGGATACGACCTTTACTGAGTAGCCACCGAATACTCTCGTTGAGAATCCAATAATAACTTATAACTAATACAGCTGGTGTATATATAAGTCTCAATACGCTCCTCCAACTTTGTAGCCACCACGAAAATCCGGCTAGAGACATTAATCCCATTACGTAGAAAATATTTATGAGAGTGTTTCCGAAGACTCTGCCTTTTGGGCCTACAAGTTCCATTGCTGAAAAAAATAATTGATTTAGAGATTGTTTTGTTTTATAAAATATTAGTCAAATAACTGTTGACTTTGCTTTAAGATGAGTGTCTTAACACTAGGTTTCCTCTACCTACCCTGCTGTGTGCAGGATACAGCGTAAAGGTTTAATGTTTATTTAAACAAATATAAAAAAAAACTATATAATACTGAGTTTGTACTTAGGAAAGTACTTAGTGCTCTACTAAGATAGGATTTATCGAAAATCCTATGAGAACAGGAAAGCGTCATTTTCCATTTTATAGTAAACAAAATATTACTAAATATTGGTTCACCTATAACAAAGGCGGTACTGTAGGCACCGGCACCTAAAGCTGCTTCTAAAAATTCGAATACTAGCATCATTGGATAATTGACTGAGAAAGACCTGAGAAAACCAAAGATGCCATTCATTAAGGAAGCTATGGACAAAGCCAGTTTTCTGCCATATTTATCAGATATGAATCCCGTAAGAGGAAGTGATACGAATAGACCGGCGTTGTGAATTGATCCTATGAGGGTTCTTTTCCAATTTTGACATCCCAGGTTAAACTGAAACAAAATAATTATTTAGTATTTTTGGTTGTTGTTAGTCTTATTTAATTAATAAGAATATAATTTAATTGTATTTCGTTAAATTATCTAAGAATTGTTTAAATAGTATTATATAATAAATCTCCACTCAATCATCACATTTAGCATTAATTTTAAATTCATACCAAAAATTTAACAATACATACAAAAATTGATATACGAATGCTGATTATTTTGATGTATCTTACAAATATACCATAATTTATTACTAAACTCTGTCATTATCGTGGTCTAATTGGGACGAGCTTGATATTATGATACGCCTATGGGTACAAGTTCCAAAGTTGTGTTGAAAGAGCGAAGAAATGAAACTTCCCGCACAGCTGAGTACAGGTGAAGCTGATAAAAAACATAAACCAGCTTCACCCTGAAGGCATTGTGTGTTGAGTGGCAGAACTTAACGCCGCGCTTAACCTCGACACCAGAGCGAAGAATTGAAAATATAAATTTAAGTAATCACGACTGGCCTCTACATAAACAATAAAAAAAACTTTATAGATATCTATTGAGTAACACTTCTGACTGAACAGAATATTTCTAACATAAACAAACATCGCGCGATACATCTTACGATTTATCCAACGGTTTTCTAGTAAAATTGGGTTAATTTTTATTTTTAGATAAGTAAGAAGTCAGATACGTTATCACCACCACGGTCCACGCCCCCGACACGCGTTGCTCAGCCAGCCGGTAGACGCATGATATGTCATACGATACTATTTACAGATTGCTTTGTGTTTAAATTGAACTTGTTGATAGAAGATTACAATTGATTTTTGTATCTAATCTTTGGATATGAAAAATATTGTTTTATGTACATTGCGTAATTGAAAAGTGAATACATGATAATAAGGATGATCTTTTTATTTAATGTGACTGATAAGGCTATAAATAAAAAAATGTGTTGAAGGATCACTATTCTATAGTTCGCTGATGTAACTGGTACAAATAGGAAAAGTCAGTATACAGTTATACACGCGATAGATAGTTGTGGATTTGGTCTTTTTTTTGTTTCTCACTATACTATATATATATTTAGACACGAGAGAATCTAGTGCTAAGACACTCCGTCCCCCATTTTCCGACCAACTTTTTAAACATTGTTTGTGTTAAGTGGGGCGACGCGACGCCGCGCTTTGTCTTGTATTTACCAGAGCGACGGAATGAAAATAATTCAATCCCCTGAGTGGGAATCGAACCCCCATAATTGTCAGAATTCTAGTCCTACGCAATATCGCTGCTTCACGATAGCCTTTAATCAAAACCTTATATTATAAATATTTTAACTTTCTCCACCTAGAATGAAGTACACCTAAATATATATAATTTCTCCGAATATGGACCAAATCCTCGCCATCTTGTACACAACCACTTTACGTATTAGATATCTTTTATATTATTTCAATTTACTTACATCTTTCACAGCTGAATCCTCCTCACTGTACACATATTTAGTACATTTGGTCACCACATTTGTATCGAAATCGTTTATACTACACGTGTCGCTGCTATTTGCTCGTATTTCATACATTTTACATCTAGACAGACTGTTCTTCTCTTTTGGTATTGCATGTTCTAGCCATGATGTATGATTGAGGTATTCGCATTGTGAAACGTTGCATCTGAAATTAAAATAAAGGCTTAATTTTTTTATCTAACAATTTTTTACCTTTCGTTCCGTTCGTGGGATAATAAAAAAAATCAGCATCACGCTGTATACCGCACACAGCAGGATAGACAGTGGGAATCTCCCTCTGCTGTGCTAAGACACTCCGTTACTTTACTTTCCGTGGATTTTTTCGAAGCAATGTGTTGAGTGGCGGAGCTCAACGCCAATTTCATCTCATCGAGTAGGAATCGAACCCGCGAACAAGAAGTCGCGTTTACAGCTACACTTTTTACCCCCTGCACTACGTCCACACTGACTACTGAATAATGCGTGTGATGATATGGAAATAACTTGAAGAAGAATAAGACTTATGTATGATTCATGATACGCAGGTTACATAGAAATGATAGATGTAATGTAATATAGCTTTCTTTTTTTTTAACCTCACGATGTATTCCACACATAAAAGTGTAGACCCTCAAAGGAAACCTGAGAACTTAGTATTATTCATACACTTAGTTCCTATTAAGACACTCCGTTCCTCACTTTCCGCTGAAGTTTCGAAGTATTATGTGTTGAGATGCGGTATTCAACATTACGATTTGTCTCGTTACTTGAGCGGGGACATGTTACTATTACATATATGGTTGCGCTAACCTTATAAGTATATAGCCTTCTTCGGTAAATGGACTGCCTAACACAAAAATAATTATTCAAATTGAAAAACTACTTTTTCTCCTATTATCCTGATATTACTGCCTTAAACTAAAGTCACTTTTCATCTTTACCATATTGGTATTGATGGTACAGATAAAACTCATAGCGTAATATAAATAGCGTAATGACATCTTTGTTTTTGGAAAAATCTGAACCTATTATTCAATACTGAATCTGAAAAAGTTTTGAAATTTATTACTAGACTAAGCCCATGCTAATATTTTAATAAACACAAATTATATAATAATAAAATAAAAATTATAAATTTTGCGCAGCAAATAGAAATAGCACTCGCGGTTAAAATCTATAGAAATATCGATTCAATTGGAAACCTGACGCGAATAAAGTTATCGAGTTTCCATAAAATATATAACATTTGACGGAAAATTTACTTTTTCAAACGTAAATTTTCCTAATAGTGCAGGCGTAGTATCGACTGTGGCATAAATCCAGGTCCAGCACGATCGGTACAGGCGTGCAAATTGATCGTCACCTATCGCACGACCGATCGTAATTCGATAGATGGGCAAGGATCGGTTAGGATTATCGGATGGTATTTTAGCGAGTTCTTTTGATTTTTGGTGAAAATTGGTTAAATTTTAGGATTTTTTAATTTTATTAATTTTTAGAGGCCAGCCGTGGCACATGGGTACGAGCGTATGTCAGTGAACGCGACAAGTTTTTGTTGGGTTCGATTCCCACTCGTGAAAATTAAATATTTAATATTTTAATTTCTTCGCTTTAGTGTCGAGGCAAAAGTGTTAAGTGCCGCTCCTGAATTTGGCGGAATATAGGGAACGGAGTGTATTAACCTATGTTCCTTCTCTCTATCCTGTTGTGTGCGGCATATAGCGTGAAACAAAAAAAAAGTAATATTAGACAGCCATAAATATTTAAAAACGTCCAAAAACTGAAATGAAATGCTCTATTTTCAATATTTATAATTTTTTGTGATCAGTTTAAATATATTTACTTTACTATTTCAAAACTGTTAAAGAAACATTAACTACTGGAGCGTCTTGAGGTGGAATCTAACGCCGCAAATTAGACCAAAAATTATACATATATCTAATAAATCTACACATTTTGCTGATAGAATTTGGAATCAACAATCAACACTCTATACCTAAAAACCAATTAACATAACATCAGTTACTATTCGAGTATAATCACTGTTGGTACCACAAATTAATTTCAGGTGTGCTTCAAGGCTCCAAGCAAAGGGTTGAAAGTTCCGGATCGGCCAGATGAGAGTAGCAATTATAGTGAACAAAGGATTCAGACTAATTGCACAGTCCAGGGCAAGTGATTAAGAATCCTCCTTTTTAAGCTACGCTGTAATGGAATATCAGCGGATTTAATTTCTTTGTAGAATACTGTATTTCAATTGACATTACTCGTTATAAATTGTATAGATAATTGAAGCTTTCTGATTTTTAGTTTTGAGATAGATTTTTAGAAAGAATAATATGGTGAATTAATTTTTAATATTTTTATTATGGATGGATTAAGATGATTCGATATACTATATGTATCCTTGTATGTGTGTCCTGTAAATTAAATATATCTCTGTATTGTAGTAGGGATGTTACAGATTGACAAATTAGTTACTACCTCATATACGTTCTTATTTATAAATCCTGAACCATTCATAAAAGTTCCATTAAAATTATTTTTATAGGATGAGCTCAAATAATTGGATAAACAAATATTTTTTACATTTTTAAAGTCGCTACCCAAAGATAATTACTCAGAATTATCGTTTAGCAAGGCAGAATACTATTTTTGAAATATTTTTAAAAATGTTTAAAGTATTATTCCAACTTACGAAAGAAAAATACTTTTTTTAAAACATAAATATTTTAACGTAGCGGGTGTGAACCTGCGTCTCTTGGGTTCTCATACGTTCTTATCGAGGTACGTCCTATACTAAATTTCTATACGCTTGTTGCAACTTATTGTTCTTAGCGTCTCTGTAGGGAGATTTTTTTACAAATTTCAGGTACTCAAAGATAATTGCTCAGAATTATCACAGATAATGCTATTTTAAATAAGTTGTAACAAGCGTATAAGAATTTCGACCTAGCTCGATAAGAACGTATGGCTTAGTTAGTGAGAGTGCTTGGACGGTTTCCAAAGAGGCGCGAGTTCAAATCCCGCTACGTTAAAATTTTTACACGATTTTTTTTGTTTCTTAATAACTAGCTTATAGAATGTTAAAAAATACGGAGTAATATACAGAAGGAGAGATAATATATATAAATAGATATATTATAGATTGTAACACTGCTATATAGTAATATTGGTCCAAAATTAAATGTGACCTTATCCATTGCTCTATTTTTCATAATAATAATTAAAATTAAATACATATTATGATCTTTCTGGCTGATCTTCAAGATGTTCCTATATATCCAAGTAAATAGAAATCAAACTTAATACAATTAATAGCAGTCCACATGATTGATAGTAGACATTAAAGCAGTTGTAAGTGATGGCGTAATCTATTCTATGTAACCGCGGTTACCAGAGTTATTGTTTTAACTTCTATGGATAATAAATTTATTTTACAAGTACTATGCTTGATTAAATTACATGATACAGGTAGGGGCACGAGCGACTGTTGTGGGTTCGATTCCCATTCGAGGAAATTGAATATTTATTATTTTCATTTCCTCGCTCTGGTAAGGAGGCAAGGGCGGCATTGAGTTCCGCCACTCTACACGCAATGGCCACAAACATACATTGTTATTTTCAAAGAATATTTATTTATGTCATTACCAGCATTATTGGTGCTGCCAGCAGGATGTATACGCAGGTCAAAAAGCCTCCTTATAAAAAATATCTTCATATATTTATGTAACAAAGTGTGACTGTAAATCAACTGTTTGTGAGTTCGATCCCCACTCGGAGAAATGAAATATTTACTTAAATGTATATTTCTATTTCTTCGCTCTGGTGTCGAGGTAAAACGCGGCGTTGAGTTCAGCCACTCAACACGTAATGCCGCCAGATTTCGGCAGAAAGTGGGGAACAGAATGTCTTAACACTAGGTTCCCTGTGCCTCCCCTGCTGTCAACGGGATACAGCGTGAAACTGATTCATGTAATTTTAGAATAGACAAGATTTATTGAATTTGTCAAATATAATAGATATTTGACAAATTCAAAAGCCGCCCGATTCTAAAAGCCGCCCTACAAAATATATAATTAACAATCTGTCATGTAACATTTCACTGACATTGCAACACAAATCACGTCGCGAATTCATTTAATTTTTTTATAACGAAATCGTGACTTGGTTTGAGTTATAATAATTAACGGTATCGAGTTATATTATGTATATTTTATTAGTAAAATAATGGTCCATATAATTTTTGTTTTACAGAGCTTATAAATAAAATTGTCTTCAAAATTAATTCCTTAACCCTCTGCCTATTTTGCTATGAAGATACTTACATATTTCTTAAGAAAATCATCATGTAAATACAAACAATTATATTATTTTAATAATGAACGAACTATTCGTGTCGTATAAAAAAGCGAAAAATAAATGGAAGACCCAAATGAAATAGAAGAATCTAAGTAATATATGAAAACTTAGGGTACTCCAGAAACCCGTTTCTTGGAGCTATTCATCAAATTGACGAAGGTGGATCATTAGTTCGCGGATTACAGTTACAGTGAGATCGCCTATTAGACATGTAGACAAGTTCAAGCTCATCCCAGCTTTGTGGGGACTTGGGTGTCATGATATGTATAACTTTATGACGAAATATGGTAATAACGCCTTTGTTGTGTTGAACCTGATGTCTATTAATATTGGACAGTGGTTATGACTTCCAATTCTAGCATCAGATTATTTTTAAACTAAACGTAATACCTAATACCTCGTCCGGCATTACAGGCGAATGGCACAAGGTGGTGACTGTAAACGGGACCGTTGTGGGCTCGATTGTCACTTGTGGGAATTAATTAATATTTATTAATATCAGCTTCACGCCGTATCCCGCACACAGCAGGGTAGGCAGAGGAAACTTAGTGTTAAGTCACTCCGTTCCCCACTTTCCGCCGAATTCTACAGGCATTGCATGCTGAGTGGCGGAACTCAACGCCGCGCTTTGCCTCGGCACCAGAGCGAAGAAATGAAAATATAAATGTAAATAAATATTTCCCCGAATGGAGATCGAGCCTACAACCAGCCGGTTTTACAGTCACACTTTGTGTCCCTACGCCACGGCTGGCCTCAAAAAGCTAATAATATATAAAAAAATATATATTTACATAATGCTTTGCATTATTTTACTACTTAAAGTGTCAACACAGTGGTATGACAAGTATATATACGTAAGCAGTTTAAATACATACTATAGGTGAAGTACTAGCTCACTCAGTTTCAAAGTCTCCGTTTCTCCCCCTAATGTTTATATAGAGTACCTCAACGTGTCTTAAGTGTTTGCGAGCGATAACGTTCGGGCTAAGAACAAAGGGGATTTTAGAAGAGGCGAATACAATGTTTTTGTTAAGTAAACCTTATAGTTGGAATTATTATAACCTAGTGGGCGCGCGCAGCTTCGCCTGCTTATTTGAACCCTTAGGCGATGATTTCTAAGAAAGCATGAAACACGTGGTCAATGAAATATTTTTAAGAGTCTGAATTAAAAATTTTATAAAAATCTGTGCCGATTTAAAAAAAAATCAATACGAACTTTCAACTCCTATTTCATCCCTTTACGGTTAAAATTTTTCTAAATCCTTTCTTAGTGGATATCCAGATTATAAAAATAAACATCTGTCCAAATTTTACGTTTCTACGCACAGCGGTTACAGCTGTGCGTGCGTCTTACCTCAGTCAGTCAGGTACATGTCCTTTTATATATTGTAAATAGTATTATATTTTCATTTCTTCTCTCTGGCACCAAGGCATAAAGCCCGGTGTTAAGTTCCGCTTCTCTACACGAAATATCTTGAAAAGTTTGTTTGAAAATGGGAAACGAAATGTCTTAACACTAGGTACCGTCTTACCACCCTGCTGTGTGTGGGATATAGCGTGAAGCCGATTTTTTAATTTGATTTATTTAATAAACATAATTGAGCAATGTTGTAATATTTTTAAATTACACGATTATAGTAAGCAATATAATATAAGAGGCCAGAGGCCAAAGGCGTGTTACTACTAGTTACTATAAACGCGACAAGTTATAGTTTCAGATCTCACTCAAGGAAATGAAATATTTAATATTTCCATTTCTTCGCTCTGGCATCGAGCAAAGCGAGGCATTACGTTCCGCCATTCAACACACAATGCCTCTAGAATTTGGCGGAAAGTAGAGAATGGAAGAGTCTGAATGGGAACGGAGCGTCATAAAACTAGGTTCCCAGGTTCCATCTGCCTATCTTGCTAAAAATCCAAATTGGATGGTAAATTAAAAAAAGAATAAAGCATAATATATATATATATATATATATATATATATATATATATATATATATATATATATATATATATATATATATATATATATATATATATATATATATATATATATATATATATATATATATATATATATATATATATATAACGTATGTCACGTAAACAGCGGTAGTTGCTCCAAACCAAAACCGCCTTTGTAACATTATGAGAAATATCACAAGCAAGGCGGGAGACTGGTTATATACAAGTATGAAGACATGTACAAGGATATAGCTGTAAATTTACTTAGAATATATTATTACAGGATGAACCACTGAGTTCATTTATTATTTTGTTTATTTTTTTCTTCTATTTAGATTTGGCAATACAAAAAATGACTTTTAAAGAAAATTTATTTAACGGTCACGAGTCAACAAAGTTAATGGGTTTAAGGCAGGATGATTGAGATTTTTATTTTTACGATTTTTTTTGCTTAGAATGAATTGTAAATTTTTTATTTCTATTGCTTGTTGAGTTGCAGATCTGAACAGGCGTTGCACTACTGCGACGGCCTCGTAAAAATCGTATTATTTTCAAATACAGATTTAAAAAGAATAAAAGAAGTAAATAATCAGATTTTGACTACAATAAATAGCTGAAGATAGTATCTTAAATGTACTATAACGCTATACTCGCAGTTGCATCTTAGAGATCTTAACTGTATGGCATAGACTTTATTTATGACATTAACCACGAGGTTCTTTGTCCTCTCTATCTTTTCACCTTTCATATATATAAATCACAAATTACTTTTTTTATTTTGAGAATATTTTTTCTTTTTTCTTTCGTTTTGCATATTTTTGATAAAACAGATAAAATATTTTTTTTAGCTTCACGCTGTATTCCACACACAGCAGGGTAGGCAGAGAGAATCTAATATTAAAAAACTCCGTTTCCCATTTTCCCCGGAACAAAATAATAAAACTTAGATAAAAGTAAAGAAGAAAATGTTACACATTCCATACTCCACTTTTATCTAACTTTAACCGGACTTATCCACCATCACTTATTTAACTGAAGTAGCTACTTAAATACCTATGTATATCAGAACTACAACTGACCCGAATCGAATATGAACCCACAACCATCACGCAAAATCTACACTAAATCCACAAAACAGTGTCACGAACAGCACTAAGGCTAGTAATATCAAACACGCGGCACATTTGTGTCTCCCGATGCAGTTATTTACATACATTTGCATCAAACTGAGCGTCAGTTGTCATCCACCGTTACACTGTCATATAATTCTGGGTGTATGCATAATGGATCAGGCTTAGGGGGTGCAGCACGTGTGTGTATCTTGAAATGCAATCCATATTTACTTGTAAATAACTTAAGATATTTTGTTCTATGCCTTTTTTTGTATGGAATTAGTAGATGTACTGTGTTTACTATGTGAATCTCAAAAATTTTACTTAATCTAAGTTATATTTTTTAGTTATTTCATTTTATTATACAATTGTTTAAATAATAAAAGACAAGATAACAAAATATTTAAAATAATAAATTTATAAATACAAACAAATATTGAACCCAGTCGTGGCACAGGGACACAAGCATGTAACGCGAAAGGTTATGGGTTTGATGTTGACTCGAGGAAATGAAATATAATTTTAATAAGTTTATTTCCTAGGTTCCGCCGCTCAAGGCGCAATTTATTCAGAATTCAGAGGAAAATGGAGGTGAATGGGAACGGAGTTCCTTAGTTTGGTTTGCCAAATATTATAACTGCGTCAGTGTAAAATATGATAAGAAAAAGGTAGGTATCCTATTTGAGAAAAATAATTCACAGCTGTCCAAGTTTTATAAGTGTTTTCAAAGTCTAATTAAGATTGTTGTATAATACAACTCCTGATATAAAAAATTGATTTCACTTACAATATTATTATTAAATTAAATTTAATTAAATAAATCAGATTCGCGCTGTATCCCGCACACAGCAGGGTAGGCAGAGGGAGCCTAGTGTTAAGACACCCCGTTCCCCACTTTCCGCCGAGTTCTGGAGGCATTGCGTGTTGAGTGGCGAAACTCAACGGTGGAAATATAAATGCGTCGCGCATGAAGCCGTCGTCACCTACACTATCTGTATGTAATAAATGATATATGACTTTGTATCTTATATCGTGTCCACTCACACAAATGCAAAGCT
Organism: Heliconius himera; assembly: GCA_021202915.1. Lineage (NCBI taxonomy): Eukaryota > Metazoa > Arthropoda > Insecta > Lepidoptera > Nymphalidae > Heliconius > Heliconius himera. The sequence goes on along the minus strand of JAJHJA010000810.1, from coordinate 46,514 downwards.
CAGTTTATGCCTCGCGCGCTGTATCTATATGTAGATACGCCATCATAGTTTGTTTGATTATTTACATGTATCTAATTTAATGAAGTATATTTGTACTTATAACACTTAATAATCATTTACATCTTAATCATACAACATAACAAAGTATTACTAGCAGGTTGAAAGTAATTTCAATACAAAAAATAAATGATTACTGAGGCCAGTCGTGGCGCAGGGGCACAAAGTGTGACTGTAAAACCGACTGGTTGTGGGTTCGATCCCCATTCGAGGAGATTAAATATTTACTTAAATTTATAATTTCATTTCTTCGCTCTGGTGTCGAGGCAAAGCACGGCGTTGAGTTTTCCCATTCAACACGCAATGCCTCCAGAATTCGACAGAAAGTGGGAAACGAAGTGTTTTAACAGCGTGAAGCTGATTTATTTGATTTTTATTTTACTTTAAAAACTAAATATACGGTTTTAGGTATGCTTAAGACGCCTTCGAGATCGTACTTAAGATCACAAGCTATGACTTTACTAGAAAACATTATAGGATTTCGTTTCCTACATCCATCATAAGACCAGCTCAATTGTGCCCAATTGATGTATTGTCAGCTAATCTACATATAATTTCATATTACATTTTTTTTTATTTTCAGATTTATTGTGTATCTCGCATGTAGTAAGGCAGGTAGAGGGAATCTAGTGTTAAGAAACTTTTTCTCCATTTCCTTTTTGCCCAGTTTTCGAGACATTTCCTGTTGAGTGGTAGAACTCAACGCCGTTCACTATTTTCGTGATTTCTGTAGTTTGTTTTCTAAAGAACTAAAATGTTATTGGAATAACAATATATATCCCGAAATTCACTTAGGTAAATTAGCCCGAAAAAAGGGTCAAGGTCAACGTGGTAATTGCAAACTTTGTATATTGTCTACATAATCTATTTCAGTTGTAGTATAAATACATATTAATTTATTAATTTATTGCTATATATACGTAAGTAGTTATATAATATTAACAGTATAACATACATAGTCATATATCATTTATTACATATAGCAGTAAGCATAGGGAATTTAGTGTTAAGATACTTCGGGCCTCACGCACCGACAAATCGAGACATTGTCTTGCGTTGCGGAACTTAACCCCGCGCTTTGTTATGTTACCAAAGCTAAGTAAAAAAAATAGTTAATTTCTCCGAGTGAGATGTGAAATCACAACTGCTGTGTGTGGTTACTTAGCAATTAACTATTTAAATATCTTATTTTTTTACTGAAAAGTGGTCAAGTGCGGTCGGGCTCTCAAACCGAGGGTTCTAACCATTTCTGGTAACAATTTCAGGATTATAATTCAACGGGACGTACAAATTATAAAAGTTGAGAAATTTCAATTTTAAAATTAGTATATATATAAACCCATTTTGTAAGAAATGATCTACAATCATAAGTTTTTATCTGTAATATAAATATATTAATTTAAAATTTTTCGATTCTTATACTTACTTGTAATGTAAGTTCTTACTTTTTGCCAAATTTTATAATTATTGTACTTCTACGGGAAAGATTTATAAATTTACACTTTTATATTTATTGATAACTGTAGGTATAGATGATTGACTGTAAAACTGTAATGACAAAGACATAAAAATATGACATAAAATATAAAAATATATTATGTTGTTTGTAACTGACAACGTATTTATTTTTTGTTAGAGACTATCCAGTTTAACGATTGTAATTTAATTTATAGGGGAGTTTCCAAAAAGGTGTCAAAAACAAGATTTCCGGATAAACCTTGCACATTTTTGTTAATATAGGCATCCCATTTAAAATTGTGTTTTTTTATTTTTTATTTGTTATATATTTGTTTGCTGGTACATTTTTTTATTGTAACGTTTACAGAATGACAAATGACAAGCTGCGTGTTATTGTAATGAAACTTATTTGTATATGTTTGTAAGTTTAGTTAGGAGTAGACGGTCTCTAGATAGGTTATCATTACGCGACAAATTTTACACAAAATGCATTAAAAACGATGCTTAAATGGAACAATCTTTTAGTTACCTAGAAGCTTAATTTTCCGTGCTATTAATATGCGCTTGATACTTCCACGCGATCTCGATATAAATGGTCTTGAAAGACGGACACCAAAGTGATCCTACAAGGGTTCCGTTTTACCTTTAGAGGCACGGAACCCTAAAAATAAAAACAAACAGTAACACAATAATTTTAATCATAAATATCTACAATATCATTACAAACAGTCATTTGGCACGCATTTTTATAAGCTTAGGAACGTTGTTAGTAAATGTTTAATTATCGAGATATTACACAATTATAACGATATGCGCTTGACTCGTCGTCCTTGGAATTAATTGAGTCGCGCTATGTTTGTTACATTCTTTGTCATCATCTATCCTCGTGTAGGGATTAACCTATATTCTTTTCATTTAACCGGGTAGCCAAAGAGAGTTAATTAAGATGGATAGATTAAGCTAGTATTAGTAAAGAGCAGGCTAGTAGTAGTAGTAGTGGCGCAGGACCACAAGAGACAAGTTGTAGGTTCGATTCCCACTCGAGAATTTTCATTCTCGAGTGGGACACATTTCTGTTTAATATTTTTATTTCCTCGCTAGGACGATGGGGACGAGACTAGATAAGCGTGGATATTGCGCGTTGAGTTCCGCTAAACAGCAGGCAATGCTTCCAGAATCCGCTGGAAAGCTAGAAACGAAAGTGTCTTAATGGGAACGGAGTGTCTTAACACTAGGTTTTTAAAATTATTTCTGCCTACCCTGTTAATTGCGGGATAAAGCGTGAAGCTATAAATAAATAAATAGGTCAAATGCGACTCGCATACTAAGGGTTCCGTACCAATTTGAGAATTGTGCGAAAGGGAAGTACAATATATAAAAGTTGGCAAACTTAAGTTTGCTTTTATTTATTTTGTATGAAATTTAACTACAAATATTAATTTATAATTATTATTTTATAGAATATATATTTGTAAATTTTCACTTTTTGGACCTTTATATACTACAAGTTCTCTCTTTTTGCCAAAAATTGTAATTATAGGTCCACGAGAAGTGCACTCTAAATCTTGATAACACAAAACGAGTTTCACACAAAATGTAGCAAAAACGATGCATTAACGCTCATATCTTTCGATTGCGTTGACGTAGAAGCTTGATTTTCTCTACCCTTAAAGAAACCAAAAAATTTGATAATTTCAGATTGAGGCCACTCGTGGCGCAGCGGCACAAAGTGTGACTGTATAACCGACTGGTTGTGGGTTCGATCCCCACTCGAGGAGATGAAATATTTACTTAAATTTATATTTCCATTTTTTCGTTCTGGTGTCGAGGCAAAGCGCGGTGTTGAGTTCTGCCACTCAACACGCAATGCCTCTAGAATTCAGCAGAAAGTGGGGAACGGAGTGTCTTAACACTAGGTTCCCTTTGCTCACCCTGCTGTTGCGGGATACAGCGTGAAGCTGATTATTTTTGATTTTTTAATTTCAGATTGATACATCCACACTATCTCAAGATAAACATTCTTGATACAAACGAACTACAAACTTTAAAAAAAAATATAGCGGCAATTAAAATATTTGACCTTTAAGAATTACATATCTATAGATAATCTTAGTTCCAATTTTAGTTTAAGTAAAAGAAGAAAAATAAATATGTACGGAAGCTGTACATAAAGAAGATCCAAGGTGATTTTTTTATTAAATGTATTCTTCTAATGACCTAAGATCCCATCGTTTAAAACTGTAGGGATTAGATTTTCTAATGAAACTTATATTTAAGAATGATACATGATAGTAGAATAGATTACACTAGGGTTGCCCAAAAAAATCCTGCCGCAATCACCTTTAATTAATGTTTTTCGTAACTCGTTTTTGGAGAAAATTGCACTCATATGTTTTCTATGTGAATCGCACATCATTTGAAAGAAAATCGCATAAGGAATTGGAAAAACAATGGTTGCCAGCTCTCAGTCTGCCGCAAGTCCAAGGTTGCCTGGTTTAAAGAGGTTACTTAATGTGAATATTTGCACTCATGTGTTTTTTTAATGAATTATATATCAAATTAAAGCTTATTTTTTTGTCATCACTAAAACACATGGTTGCCTGGAAAATGGCTGCCGCAAGCAAAGGTTGCCATCATTCGAAATATTTTATTCTGATTCCGTTTGACTGAGAATAGACGATGAAATACGCGATTTGCCTTATGTTTTAAAGTAAAATATTATAAAATAGAAGGTCAATCTTAAAATTAATATTTATTCTAGCTGTTCACCTGTTAAATGATGATTTTAATCATATTAAGTACATACAAAAAACTATTTAAACATGAAATCATCCTTATTTTTCAAGTGAAATAATGAACCCATGATATTAAGTCTTTGCTAAATCTGTTTTCTAAATACTAATACTAATTTAAATTATCATTTTAAATCGACTAAATTATCTAATTAAATAAATGCTTACAAATATCAATCTATTATAATTAAATAAATGCTTACAAATATCAATCTATTATATAATTAATTACATCATGTTTCCTTAAGATAATGAAGGGCGACAATTATTGCGTAAGTTTTTTTATTAATTAAGAAAATATGGAAAATAATATTTCAATATACTCTCTCTCTCTCTTTGTCCTCTGCTCGTATAATTTTTTTTTTTCGTTTTTTTTTGATAACGGTTGCCGCAATCTCTTTTTTCTCACGCAACTTTTAAGAATTTGCATTGAAAGAAATATATATGATAGAATTATAATAAACAAAATTAAGTTATCACAAATAAATCTAAGAAATTTCGACAGTAATGCCGAATAATAAACGCTATTCAAGGTTTATGACCAGAAGTCGGCAAATATCAATTAGATGTCTACTTTTTACTATAGATAAACATTTTGCGGTGGTATACAAAGCAAACAAAATGCAATAATTTTATTTTCGTAGATGTATTGTTTCTAAATGCAATAACAGTGCAGATGGCCAAATGAGATGTTTTTGAACATATTACTTAGTTACTTACCTTTCGTTTTGGAGTGAAGACGTCTTTAGTTAACATGACAAAAATGAAGATCTGTTTTTTGTGCGAAAATGTGTGTGGAATTTAATAATGAGTCTTAAGTGTAAAATTATGTTGTTGTTTCGCCAAAAAATGATTTTTATATACAGTAACATTTTCTTAAATAGTAACACAATGCACGGTTATCACTTGTTACAAAAAGTTCATTGTTGTAAAAAAAAATATAAAGAAGAACCGCACTCGAGGAGATGAAATATTCACTTAAATTTATATTTCCATCTCTTCGTTCTGGTGTCGAAGCAAAGCGCGGCGTTGAGTTCTGCCATTCAACACGCAATGCCTCCAGAATTCGGCAGAGAGTGGGGAACGGAGTGTCTTAACACTAGGTTCCCTCTGCCTACCCTGCTGCATGCGGGATACAGCGTGAATCTGATTTGATTTTTATTTTTCAATTATTTTCTAATGCAAAACGTAAGTATAATTAATGTTTGATAAGTATAATTAAATTTAATGTTTAATATTATATATTCTTCTCTGAGGACGAAGAGAGAGATTGAGAGTTTATAACGGGGTAATTTTCCATATTTTCTTGATTAATAAATAAAATATCTGCAATAATTGTCAACCTACATTATATTATGAAAACATTATGTAATTAATACCTTATAATAGAACGATATTTGTAAACGTTTATTTAATACTAGTGGGCGCGCGCAGCTTCTGCTCTTACGGGGTATTTTTAGGAGTCTGAATTTCAAATATTATAAAAATCGGTGCCGATTAAAAAAAAACATCTGTCCAAATTTCACGTTTCTACCATCAGCGGCTCTGCGTGCGTCTTACCTCAGTCAGTCAGGTACTTGTTTTATATATATAGATGATAATTTAGTATTTTTAAAATAACGATTTAAACGAGTATTAATATCTAGAAAACAGATTTAACAAAGACTTAATATCATAGACTCATTATTTCAATGGAAAAATAAGGATGATTTCATGTTTAAATAGTTTTTTGTATGTACTTAATATGATTAAAATCATCATTTAACAGGTGAACAGCTAGAATAAATATTAATTTTAAGATTGACCTTCTATTTTATAATATTTTACTTTAAAACATAAGGCAAATCGCGTATTTCATCGTCTATTCTCAGTCAAACGGAATCAGAATAAAATATTTCGAATGATGGCAACCTTTGCTTGCGGCAGCCATTTTCCAGGCAACCATGTGTTTTAGTGATGACAAAAAAATAAGCTTTAATTTGATATATAATTCATTAAAAAAACACATGAGTGCAAATATTAACATTAAGTAACCTCTTTAAACCAGGCAACCTTGGACTTGCGGCAGACTGAGAGCTGGCAACCATTATTTTTCCAATTCCTTATGCGATTTTCTTTCAAATGATGTGCGATTCACATAAAAAACATATGAGTGCAATTTTCTCCAAAAACGAGTTACGAAAAACATTAATTAAAGGTGATTGCGGCAGGATTTTTTTGGGCAACCCTAGTGTAATCTATTCTACTATCATGTATCATTCTTAAATATAAGTTTCATTAGAAAATCTAATCCCTACAGTTTTAAACGATGGGATCTCCACCTATAAGTTAGTGTTAATAAAATTAATTACAATAACACATTCGTAGTTTAATTTATGTTAGAAGTTAATATAATTTATTATATCTTTTGAATACAAATGTACCATTATTTTTATAGTTTCTTGTTCTTTTTTTTATTATTTATTTCCACTTAATTATCTATTGAAAAACACGTTGACGTTATGCTTACATTGTTGCAGGTGCATCTTGATAATATTATAAAGTTGAAGAGTTCGAAGAATGAGGCCGGACGTGGCGCAGGAGCACAAAGTATGACTGTAAAACCGACTGGTTGTGGGTTCGATCCCCACTGGAGGAGATGAAATATTTACTTAAACTTATATTTCCATTACTTCGCTCTGGTGTCGAGGCAAAGCGTGGCGTTGAGTTCTGCCACTCAACACGCAAAGCCTCTAGAATTCGGCAGAAAGTGGGGAACGGAGTGTGTTAATACTAGGTTCCCTCTGCCTACCCCCATGTGTGCAGGATACAGAGTGAAGCTGATTTATTTTTTTATTTGAACAAAGTTCGTTTGTTTGACGTGGATTTATTCTCAGGAACTACTGGTCCATTTAACGAGAAAGGCTATATTACATCAAATGTATAGTTAGGAGTTCTCTTAATTATTTCTATATGACTGCGCGGGCGAAGCCGCTAGTTTTGTATTTGCGACCAAGGTCTACATTTAACTTGTATTGTTTAATATAAATATACTTTCAAGATCAAGAGATAAGTTACAACTTTTTGTTGTGTCCGGTTAGAACCATACAAATTTGAATATATGTAAGTTCTTAACATTAATTTAAGAGATCAGTCAGTCAGTAAATGTGACAAGTTGTGAGTTCGATTCCTGCTCAAGGAAGTGATTTAATGCTTTCGAGGAATTAAGTTAGATAGTTTTCAATTTATCGCTTCTAGAAAATAGTAGAATTAAAAAATTAATCTTCCGAAATTAAACCTATTGTGTTATAATTAATAATATTATATAGGCAATTGTCGTTGTAGTTACAAAATACGATGTACCGAAGTAAAAAGTGAAAAGTAAATTTCGATTAATCGTTAATCCAAATACAAAATTGTGTTTCATTTTTTTTTTTCAAAAAAAATGTTATATAATTGTAAACTAAGTACTACTAAAATATATTAACAATATTTAAAATATATATATTTTTACCTGTAAAAACAAATTTCATTAAAAAATATTGTAACATTTTAGAAGTTCAAAATGATATTCTAATCATGATAAACGTACGTCAAAATTGATATTACTTTATAGCTTTTAACTAAAAAATGTAAAAAAATAAATAAATCAGCTTCACGCTGTATCCCGCACACATCAGGATAGACAGGAAATATAGTGATAAGAGACTTCGTTCCCCACTTTCCGCCGAACTTTTCGAGGCATAGCGTGTAGAGTGGCGGATCTCAACTCCGGGATTTTACCTTGGTGCCAGAGCAAAGAAATGAAAATATTAAGAAATAATAATTGATTTCCTCGAGTGGGGATTGAACCCACAACTGTCACGTTACAGTCACACCCTTGTGCCTCTGGGCCACGACGGCCTCAATATTAAATTTTCGACTAAAAAATATTTATTCAGTAACTAATTTCTCATTAAATTTAAAATTAAAAATCAGTATTTTTTAGCTACTTATCCATTTGCTTTTATTCATAAAAATAACTACTACTACTACTACTATACACTTTCGTGGTCGAGAAAGCTCTCGTAAACAAAAGTTCGCGCATGCGTATTGCAACTCTACTACTACAACGTAAGAATTATAACCTTAAAATTATAATATTTACTTATTTTTTGTTTAAAATACACAAATTTATAATTCTTTTTAAATAGTAATATTAAATAATATAAATTTGGCACATTAAATTATATTTGTAAAAGTTGTTCACGTTTTTTTAAGAACTAAAAACTGGTTTTACATATGTTTTATAAATTTAATGTATTCAATTCTTTTAAAATTATAGAAAAATCTTACCTGTAATTTATATCTGGGGCTTCAAACACGTAAACCGAGCCATACATTCCCGCCAAATATATAGGGAAAAGGAGGAATGCATAATTCACAATATTATATTTCCCAAAAGGGCCTAATTGAGCCAAAATGGCGTCCAGACCGATATCCTGTGCCATTATCACTTTTTAAAATACACAATAAAAAAATTAAAACAACATTTTCGACAAACTAAAAAATGCACGTGTAATCCTGACGTGTTCCAGAATGACGTGTTTAGCGCATGCGCTTTATTAAACACTTTTTTTCACGTTTTCACGCAATATTTACGTGAAATATTATTGTATTTTTTCGTTAGATGTACTCTCAGTCGAAGTCCAAACACGTATGTCGGTGGCATTATAAATATAGACGAGATAGTCCCGCTAAAATTTCTAGAGTGAGATGGACTGCGTTTGTAATGTATCTGGCGGTACGTGTGAGCGAGACGGATGATGTTTTATGAGCTATTGTGAGTGGTGATTTTTAATAATGGATAATCTTTTTTGTAGTTTATTGATATTCTTTATCAATTATTGTCGTATTATCCTGCCTTATGGCGGGTTATTTATTTAGAATAGAATTTATTTATTAAAATATATATAGAGGTCGTCGTGGCTCGGCAGTTGTAGGTTTGATTCTCATTTAGGGAAATTAATTATTTTCGTTTTGTCGTTCTAATAACAAGATAACCCACCTTTAAATTCCGCCATATAACACACAGTCTCCAAAATTGGGCGGAGAGTGAAAAACGGAGTGTCTGAACAATATATTCCTTATTTACCCTGCTATACGAGAAAAATCGTCAAAATATTTTTGTAAATAGAGATTCCACTAAAAATCGTGTGTTGAGATTTATGTGACCATTGCGCATTTCGCCCACAGAGTCACTCAGGAAAGAAAAAAATATGAGGCCATCAAGGCACAGAGGCGCAAGAGTGCGACTGTAAAGTCTACGGCTTATGGTTTGATTCCCACTCTGGGGGAATGAAATAATATTTAATATTTACATTTCGTCGTTTTGGTAACGAGGCAAAAATATGCCTCCCGAATTTAAATGAAAGTGGAGTACGGAAGCGTTTTATTCGGAACGGAGTATCTTAAAATAGGTTTCCAGGCCCTATCTGCTAACTCCACTATGTGCGGGTTACCGCGTAAAACTGGTAGTCGTGCTTAAGTTAAAATTAAAAGTGATAAAGTGAATTTAACTTTGGTAATAAACTATCTTTCATAAAATTTCCTGAACAAGGAATATATATACATAATATGATATTATTTCATTAAAAATGTGTTACACAGTCAAGGGCAATATGTTCGTGGTCACGAATGTACTTAAAAAGATAGGAATCGATAACAGTTAAGCAATTTAAATTAATAGAGTTCATAAATCATATTTTCCGTTTTTATTTTTACTTTAGTGAATCATTTTTGTTCGATAATAGTTAAGGTAGAGGCCGTTGTGGCGGAAAAGCACAAGGATGCGACTGTACATGCGACGGTTGTGGGTTTGATTCCCACTCGGGGAATGAAATATTTAATATTTACATTTCTTCGCTCTGGTGGGCAGCGTTGAGTCCGCCACTCAACATGTAATGCTTGTCCCAAATTTGACAGATAGTGGGAAACGGTAGTGTTTTAATGGGAACAGAGCGTCTTAACACATATACACTTCCCTCTGCCTACCCTACACTACAGTGGACCGGATTACAGTGTAAAGCTACAAAAAAATAATAAATATATAAATAAAGTTAAAAAAATTCTAGTCGAACTTGGGGAATATTCATTTTTATAATAAACATTTTGTTAGTTAGTTGTGGGCTAGATTCCAAACGCAATATTTGACTATAAAATAGGAGTCGTGATGTCTCGAATATGGGCAAAAAGCGGAGAACGTAGTGTCTTAACATTAATTTCTCTGATCCATATGAAAAAAGCGTGAAGCTGAAAAAATTTAAAGTGATTTTTTAATATTTAAGTGCCAAAAAATACTAGAAAAAAAAGAAGTGGGTTTTACTAAGCCCTTAGACACAATGTAGGTATATATTCTGCTCATTCCTCAACATCATGCATGAGATAAAAATAAATTGATCTCGTCCCGATTATGTTCTTATATCAAGCCGGGAGAGCCATTGTACGTCTTATAAAATACTTAGGTATTACGAGAAAAATTAACTTGCGACCTTTAGGTCAGTTACGGTCAATGTAGCTATAATTATCATAGAAATTAATCTGATATAATTTATTTATGTTTATCATGCAAGTAAACACAAACAAACAACGACGAAACTACTAGACTTTGAAAATTGACATTTGGCAATCAGGTAGGTTAGGAGTGTATAGAGGGCTTATACTGCGCTCTGCACTATAGGGGAGCACGGAAAGAGGATTTCTGGAAACTGCTGCGAAAACGGAGAAAAAAAACGGATTTTTTCATGTTACGCTTAATATTATCGCAAAAAACTTACAGGCGATTAGTAATATATGTACAAAACACTGTCACTTACAGACGCATGCAGGTCGTGGCGCAGAAGCTTTTGAATGTTAACACAAGGTCGTGGGTTCGATCCCCATTCGGGGATCTCTATATACCCTATATTTAGACTCTATATTTATTAAAATGTTTATTTTCATTTCTGCGCTCTGGTGTCGAGGCAAAGTGTGGCTTTGAATTCCGCCACTCAATACACAATGCGTCCAGAACTCGATAGAAATTGGAAAATGGAGTGTCTAAGCACTCCACTCCCTCTGCTTATCAAGATACCCATATGTGTGCAGGATACAGCGAGAAGCTTACAAATTTTAATAAGACAAGAGTCGAGCTACAAGAGATGTCACAAAAAGTATTTAGCTCTACATTCCAGTGTATTTATGTATGGACTACGCAGAGTAAGCGGTTAGCGTAATCTTCCAATTTAACGGGATCATTGTTAAACGCTTAATTAATTGTAATTTCCACTTTCCGTTGGTTAATGTTTGTTATTTAGTTCATTTTTTTTCAGCTTCACGCTGTATCCCGCATGTGGCAGAGTAGGGAGCATATTGTTAAGACATTTCACTATTCACTGTTTGCCAATTTCTTGAGGAGTTGCGTGTTGAGTGGCGAAACTTAACGCCGCGCTTTGCCTCGACACTGAAGATATTAAATATTTAATTACCTCGTGTGGTAGTCGACCCCACAGTCCCCATCGTTTATAGTCACAAACTTGTGTCCCTGCGCCACGACTCACATCTCTTAATTAAGTTAAATTTTAATTATTTTGATCTAGTCGACGATTGGCGTTAAGCGCCACTCTATATGCAATATTTTTTAAAATTATATTTAGTTCCTCCACTCAAGACGCAGTGTTTCTAATTCGGAAGAAAGGAGAAGATCAGAGTATCTTAATATTAGATTCTCTTTGCATATTACTCTTTGCCTAACCTATACCAATTTTTTTGTTAAATATGAAGCTAAAATTGACAGCGTACTTTTTACGATAACTAAAAATTTTTAAAAGATGCAATAACCCGTTACAATCTAAAACGATGTAGGAAGAGACGAGCCCTTGCAATATTTGAAAACAAAAACGGGTGGGTTGATATTGCTATGATGAAATAAGTAGGCGTTGAATTTCTTTATTCAATAAATTTAAGAAAATTACTAATAATTATGTAAATAATAATTAAGTAACAAGCTAAATAATTTATTTTATTTATAAATGCTTTGTTTTTTTTTCAGTATATTTACAAATAAGAAGAATTTTATGCCCTATTCTGAGTAAATCCAACCAAAATATTTAAAAAATGTTTTGGTTACATAAAACAACGAATTTTTACATGTTAAACATGTAGGCCGTCGTGCAGCGGCACCAGGGTCTGACTGTGAGGTGTCGTCTGGCGGTTCGCTTCCCACTTGGGGGAAAGACACGGCTCTGATTTAACACATAATGTCTTGGGCGAGAAGTGGAGGACGGTGTATTTTAAAATAGATTCCTTCTCTACCCTGCTACTTATATGCCGGATGTGAACCTAACGAAAAAAAATCTAACATATTATATAGAAAAGAGAACAAAATCTTTCTATAATATTACTTCAAGTTACTTAAACAAATAAATAAAAAAAAGACGTATATTGGAGCAGCATTTACTCTAAAACATTGCTTTTCGTATAAAGCCTTAATAAAAGCACGCTATCGGTCCACAGTGTGGGGCTGCCAAGTGGATTATCTCTAGATTCTCTCGAGGTAGCTGCGATTCTAACTCAGATTGCGATGCCACACTTTGTTGTAACGTTTGGTTGGAAGTTAAATTACTTTACACTTTAAACTGTAAATGCGGCCTTGTTTTGTTAGAGCGGTGGCGAACATTTGTACCTACTCGTATGTACGTAGGTTTTGTTTAGCGAAACTAATTTAGTGATTGGAAGAATATTTATTTTTAGTTTCATCCTGTATCCATCTAGGCAGAGGGAATATGAGAAGATAGTGTTGAGATACTCCGTTTCCATCGAGTCACTTTCGTTTTCCGCTTTTCAAAGAATTATTATTTACCAGAGCGCGAGAATATTAATTCCTGGACTGGGAATCGAACCCACAAACTGTCACGTTTAAAGCCGCACGCTTGTGCCTCTGTGTCTACTAGCCTCCCTTGGCAATACAAAATTTCTACATTTAAAAATATTTTTGATGTAGGAATTATACTTCTACCTACGTTAGAATGTTTGTTTTTTTCACAATTTCCTAACGAAATAAGCACTTCTTCTTCCACAATATTAGGGATATCTATTTTTATTATATTTATATTAGTATTATAAATCATATAAAATCTTTAGATAAATTGTAGCCTATCAACTTCACCCAAATCCGTTCAGTAATTTTTCAGGAGGAAAATATTACTAAAATGTGAGAATTTGTAAAGTAAGATTTTTGTTCCACTTTCACGAAAAAACTACTGAGTATCTATCTACAGGAATAGTCAGAAAAAAATATAACGTTGGGTATAGCGATTAACTTTAATTTGAATTATATATACAATATATCTTAGATCACTGCAAAAAACACTTTCTTACATAGAAAATATAAGAAAGTGAAGAGAAGATTAGAAGAAGAAAAATATTTTTTTAAATATTTACAGGAAATCTAAAGCAATTGTTAAATCTCAGAAGTTTTGATGATCTAAGAACTACCTCTATATATCAATGTGCGAGTTACTATCTATTTGTATATTTGCGGCAAACAGACGCAGTGCGGACATGCGGGCGCTACTAATCGTGGTGACAAACACAGACAGAACTACATTTGAATATATAGATATATGACCAGCGACACAAACCCGGCTTCGCCCGCTAAAACTTGTTGTTATATTATATCCAAGTCATACAAAAAAACACATAAATTGTAGCCAATGTGTTATTCTGAATATACTAGTATGTATAACTTACATTACTGTAAAGTTTCATCTAAATCAGTTCAGTAGTTTTGGCGTAAAAGTATAATAAACAGCCATCCTAATAAATTTTCACATATATTAAATTAGAAGAATGGTTAACAAAGCTTTAGAGGCCATCGTGGTGCAGTGCAGCAGCATGTTAGTGCATGAACGTATGTTTCTGGGTTCAATACCGCTCGGGTTAACTATTACATATATTTAAATCTTATTTTGTTTTCTATGGTTTTGGTATAACAACTAATATTACAACACTAATAGTAAATAGGATGGAAAGCAGTGAAGATTAAGGTTCTTTACATAGCGGATTATATAATGAATAAAAAAAATTGAATCTGAAGGTGAACGCGGCGGTTGTGGGTTCGATTCTCACTAGGAGAAATTACGAGGAACTAGGTTCCCTTTGCTTATTATTTGATATAATCTAGTAAGTAACGACTAATCACATTACCATTTGGATATCTATAATTTAACGAACGTTCTGTCGTAATAAAAACCGGTTTCAGTATAGTGTTAACAAGGAACCTAACAAGGTACCATAAAGTTTCCCCCTATTTATTTGTAAACGGGTCTCTTGTAGCGGTAAGGTGGTGTAAAAAATAATGAGCTCCCGTTCAGTTGGTTTACGATATGAATACTTTACGTATCGTGTGTAACATTTTAATGTAAATATATATTTAAATACGGCCGTAGTAGTGCAGGGGCACAAGTGTAAAAACGGGTGTGGGTTTGATTTCTAGTTAGGGAATTGAAATATTTCATATTTTATTTTTTTTGTCATATGTAAGAGCGGCGTTGTTCCGCCATTCAACGGACAGTGCGTCGACGATTCAGCGGAGAATGGAGAACGGAGCCCTTGCCTTTTTTACTATATGCGGGAGAACAGCGTGAAGCTAAAAAAAATACATCAACATCCCCTCTTGCCAATAAAATTTTATGTACAACAATTTTTATATGATTCAAACATAAGAATTTTTTGATAATAATTGTAGAGATAGAAGTTGTGGCGCAGGGGCATAAAGTGTGACTGTTAACGTGACTAGGTGTGGGTTCGATCCCCATTCGAGAAAATAAAATATTTATTTAAATTTCATCTCTTCGCTCTGGTGACGAGGCAAAGTGCGGCGATGCGTTCCGCCACTCAACACACAATGCCTCCAGTATAAGACGAAGTATCGTAGCACTATGTTTCCTCTGTCTACCCTGCTGTGTGCGAGATACAGCGTGAAGCTGATTTATTAATTTTATTTAAGAAAATTGATATTTTTTTTCTCAAAAAATTTAATCGCCGAAAGCGCTTTTACGTAATTTATTAAAATAGTCGACTGAACATAACTGGCTCGGAAGGCAGATCTGCTGAGAAGAGCCGTCAATAAACATAACAGTTTCTCTTTCCAATATCAATGTCACTATTTTATTATTACGTACATATATTATATTGATATAACTACTCCTTCGTGAGATGTGATTGATATTAATTCCATTTTTTTTCTGTTAAATATTTCTGGACAGTGTCAATGTAAAATAAAGCTTACTAAGCTTTTAGTGAGTTTTGTTTTTAATTAGTTCAAATTTATGTAGTGGCAAACTAACTTAGAATATTTGTTATATTTTTAAAGTGTTATTCCACACTTAGGAAAGAAAAATATTTTTTTACAGAAAACGTATAAAAATTTGAACGTCCGTCCGTCCAAAACATATAAATATTATATATACATTTTCTAATAAAGTATTTAACTTAGAATAAATTACGAAATTTTTATAATAAACACGTTGACCCAGACCTAAAGAGCCTAAAAACCCAACCAACATACATTCACATACAAGAATACCTACTAATATACTTTAATCAATGGAAGCTATCATCAGAAGCAGTTAATATGAACACAGTGTAATCTAGTTACGCGGCCAGCAGCATAGAGTAGTAAATTACGCCTTATCTACAGTTCAACACGCATTGCTTCACAGATTATAATATTGTCTTGTGCTTCGTTTATATTTTGTAGTATAGAGGATTATTATCTATTCTATCGACCCGCTCGCGGCTTCGCCCGCTTGAATTATATAATTATGTATGTTGAACTATAATAACATTATTATTTTAAATGTTTGATACATCGCAAACTAAATTTTCGGCCAATTCAGTGAAACTATTATTTTATAGAACAAAATAATTAATGTTGATATAAGTTTTTTTAAAATTTATAAACTGATTTAATTAAAATAAATACTAAATGTTAAAAAGGGGAATTTAGGAAATTCTGTAATGGAAACTGCATTTAAATCGGTTAAGCCGTTTTTAAGATTAGCGTGCCACAGACAAACCGACAAACAGACAAAAATTTATTTTTTTTTGTCAATAATAGTTTTTCTCATATATTTTTAATGTACAGACAGCGATCACTTTCAATTTCAATATGTGTATAGATTATAGATGACTAGTTTTTATCTGTGGTTTAGCCTGTGTGATCAAATGGAAATAGCAAAAAGTTGTGCATGATACTATATAGCTAGATAGCTTTCTTCGATAAATGAACTATGTATACGTTTGTTTCTTACACAACATTTTTTTTCTATTAGAACTAGTAGTTTCTGAGATTAAATCGTTCAATCAAAAAAATAGGCTTTATACTTAAATATTGTAAATACATATTTTACTCTAGTCAGTAGTTTGGGAATTAAGTTATTTTGCCTAAATAGGCAAAATATTTATTTTTATTATGTTGCTTTTCATTGCTTCTCATATTTGGCTAAATAAAATTTGACAATTATGATTTTTTAAAATGAAAATTTAAAAAAAAATACAAAGTCACCACCATATTTAGTTTAAGTTTAAACATAAGTTAGTTAGTTAGTTTTCAAAAAGTGAAGTGAAGTGTCAAATGATATTGCAATATTTTTTATTTGATATTGCAATATTTTTTATTATACATGGATATGTCTTCGCCTACACATTCCAACGATGCTCAAGACATAAGTTTTACATCACTTACCGATGGATCACCCGTAAATTGCGTGACAATTAGACGTGCTCGTGCTGACATGGAAGATGCTCTTAATCCATTGTTAAAAGAACTACGTGAGTTCAAGGAATCAATGGTTAACAAAGTGGACAAATGGTTCGCCAGACAGGAAAATATTATATCCAAGGTTGTAAAGGAATTCAACGAAGTTAAGCAAACGGTGAATCAAATGTCAAATTATTTTGATGAACTAAACAACAAGACCACGGCATGTCTCAACCGTCTAGCTGAAACAGAAAAGAAGGTAAAAAGTCTAGAAGAACACACTAAAACAATAACTCAATTGGAAGCGAAAATTGAATCAATGGAGCAACATTCACGTCAATGCAATGTAGAAATTCAGTACGTACCTGAGAGACGTAATGAAAATTTAATAAAAATAGTAGAACACATCGGAACGTTTATTAAGCAAAGCATAAGTTCGAATGATATAGTATCTGTACACCGCGTACCTCATGCTGATACAAAGAGCACACATCCCAAGAGTATTGTCGTAAAATTATGTTCCCGGATTCTGCGTGACAATATACTGTCTGCTGCTCGAATGAAGAAAGGTTTGTACACAGATGACTTGCATATTAATGGTGAAAATCGCAGAATTTACATAAACGAACATCTTACATTACGAAACAAACAACTTTTTAGAAGTGCTCGTGAAACCGCTAAAAAGTGTAATTTTCGCTTTACTTGGATTAAGCATGGTAACATTCTTGTGCGCGAATGTGAAACATCCCGAGTTATTGCTATCCGTTCGTATGAAGACTTATCTAAAATTAAATCTTCTAAGTCCTCCTAGTAAGTTAGATAAAAAAATTCATCACCTAATAGTTGATATTATTATACTACTCATTAAAAAAGATTATTGCTTGTCGCAATGTTTACACGAATTGCTCTGTTCTGTTAATTACTCTGTGCAAATGTTTTTAGAGTACCTTACATTTTTATTAGTATTGTGTTTATTGTATAAGAATTCATATATAGTTTTACTTCATAATACCAAATATGTATTCATAATTTATCATTTATCAGTAATATTATTATATAATACTTATATACAGTATGATATTTATATTTATTATACAAAATATTTTGTATTCCACAATAAAGTCTATAGTTTTTACGTAATAAAACGATCGATTTCTCGGTGCAGAAATAACAAACTTATATTCAATTTACTGATTAACTCAAGTAAGTTATATTCTTATACTATAACTTCGTTTTATTATTGTTTAATAACTATGATTTACCAAGTTTATAAAGAAACGTTATTTTTTTACACAAACACGTTAAATTGCAAAATAATGTATCTACTATTTTTTGGGGTTTACAATGCTCTTAAAATATATTCACCCATAATACGATATATCTTAAAAATAATATGTGAATATAATACCAACATTCTATACACAATATGCAATATTATTCGAATTCGCAGGTAATTTATCATTTTATTATCAAAATTGTGGTGGAATAAAAACCAAACTAAATACTATCTATATGAACATCTTATCTTATTCTTATGATATTATCGTATTAACCGAAACATGGTTAATTCCTAGTATTGCAGATAGTGAATTTATAGACAGTAGGTATATCGTATTTCGATGCGACCGGGACCGTGCCGCCACAGGTAGGGAAGAGGGCGGAGGCGTGTTGGTGGCCGTGCGCCGCGAGCTGCGGCCCGTGCGCCGCGCGCTGCCGGGGCCCGTGCCTCCTATTGTCGATTGCGTCTCTGTTGAGATACCGAGCGCGTCCCGAGGTAAGCAATGCATTGTGAACGCAGTATACATACCACCTAATCAATGTTCGAACACTTACGTCGTATATCTCGACTTAGTTTGCGACTTAGTGTTGTGTGATAATGTAACTGAGCATTTTGTGATAGGAGATTTTAATCTACCCAGCCTTGAGTGGGGAGTAAATAATGGACTTTGTTTACCTTTTATTAGAAATGATACTGTTTACGCTGGTAAATATCTCGTTCAAATCCTCTCTTTACTGAATGCCACTCAACATAACATTTACAAAAATAATTTAAACCGTACTTTGGATTTGTTCATATCGAACACTGATTGTACTTGTCTGACGCCTACTTCGCCTCTGTCTCCACTGGTGCAGCATCATCCATGTTTCTATATTCTCAGCAAAATAACTACGGCACTTATATCTATTCCAAGACAACCACGAATCAAATTATGTTTTGCAAAAGCTGACTACATAAATATTAACGAAGCTATTAATAAAGCAAATTGGTGTGACATTTTAATTGGTTCTATTAACGAAATCATAAATATATTTTATGAAAAACTATTCTCAATTATAAAGTTGTTTACACCGGTCAGTGTAATAAAAAACAGTAATTCTCCATGTTGGTTTACCCCAAGTCTTCGACGGATATTTAAGGCTAAAGCTAAAGCATGGGTAAAGTGGAAAAAGTATAAAAATATTGTTGATTATGAACTCTTCTCCATGTATCGAAGAAGATTTGATATGGAAAGTAGGAAGTGCTTTGACAATTACATATCATTTACGGAACAAAGTTTAACTAAAAATATAAAATCCTTTTGGAATTACATGTCTTGTCTTAAAATCAAACCGGGAATACCGACAACTATGACCTATATGGGAAATTCATCAAGCGACCCTGAAATGATATGTAAAATGTTCGCGCATTTCTTTCAATCTGTATATGAGCCGTCTACACTTAATATAGAAACATGGGAGTCATCGGTAGGCGACTAACTCTAGTAATAACAATATATGCTCTTTATACTTTTCTGAAAACGATGTCTATAAGGTGTTAAGGGCACTAGACTCAAATAAGGGTGCTGGACCTGACTCCTTACCACCCTCGTTCATAAAACTTACCGCGGGTGCACTATGCGTTCCACTTAAAATTATCTATAACAAGTGTATGCAAGAAGGCATTTTTCCTGATTTATGGAAGACGGCACATATAACACCCGTTTTCAAGAGTGGAGACAGAAACAACATTGAAAATTATCGACCGATATCGATTTTGTCCACGCTAGCAAAAGTCTTCGAACGATTAGTACACGCCCAACTGTACCCTCTTGTGCATAATGATATCTTACAAGAGCAGCATGGATTTGTACAACAGAAATCTACTACTACTAATTTATTGTTATATGCTACTTACTTGTTTGAGAGTATGGACAACGGGGTGCAGGTGGATGCTGTGTACACGGATTTTCGCAAAGCATTTGACAAAGTGGACCATGAAATCCTTTTAAAGAAATTGGCCTTCAACGGCGTGAGAGGTAATTTATTGAGGTGGTTTGCTTCGTACATTATCAACAGGTCTCAGAGAGTTGTAGTTAGAGGCTTTGAGTCTGATACTTTTATTACATCCTCCGGCGTACCACAGGGATCTATACTAGGACCATTGCTTTTTATAATCTTTATAAATGACATAAATCAATGCTTCAAACATTGCAAGTTCCTGTTGTACGCGGATGATCTTAAATTATACTTAAGTGTGCGGGATTTGTCGGACTGCCATGATTTACAAAGTTATCTTAATAGGCTTAGCGAATATTGTGTTCTTAATAAATTACGTCTTAACTTGACCAAATGTAACACTATAACAATAACTAAAAGTAAAAATATAATTAAGCAACAATACTTTCTGAATGGGACTCAATTAAATAGAGTAAATCATGTACGTGATCTCGGTATCATTATAGATTCGCGCCTTCATCTCGATCAACATGTTAACAATATTGTTAATAACGCATTTAAAATGTACGGATTTGTGATGCGATCAACTAAAGATTTTAAAAAGCCGTCTACGCTCATATATCTATATACCAGTTTAATCAGACCACAACTTGAATATGCATTACAAATCTGGAACCCCATTTACAATAAATATGTTGATCAGATAGAAAATGTGCAACGTCGGTATTTGCGATCATTACATTACAAATTTTCACATTCTTATTTGTCATACTCTGAGTTGCTCGATAAATATAAATTAATGAGTCTTGCATCGAGAAGAAAACTGTTAAGTACAATGTCGTTATATAATATTTGCAATTCTAATATAAATTGTCCTCAATTGTTAAGCAACATAGATTTCTTGGTACCTAATCGAGTTTCATTGCGTAACACACGAACACCCAGATTATTTAAATTGAAAAAATGTCGAACTAATGCTGGCAAGCGAGCACCATTGTACCAAATGACCCAAACGTACAATGCTGAATTTTATAATACTGATATTTTTGGGTTAACAATAGGTGCGTATAAAAAAAGAATTAAAGCCATTACCGAGAAAGTAAATAATAATAATTGTTAAAAGTAACAATAAAACTGAACTATATATTATATATTTATTATGTGAGTATGTGTGTAATTGTGTATGCGTATTTATATCTGTTATGTATATATTTAATATTATTATCATTATTTTTTTTTAATTATCCATTACAATATCTCCTATAGTTATTATAGTTAGTAATTGTATTGTAATATCACTTTTATTTCTATTGTTATAGTAAGTAGTGGATAACGGTGTGATTTGTACATAGATTAAGTTTATTACATTGTATAAGATATATTTTCTCATATGTACAAATGTTTGTTGTCCCAAATAAATAAAATAAAATAAAATAAAATAAAATAAGGTCTAGAAAATCAAAGCTTTACCCTATACGTAATATGTTTAATTAATACATTAAAATATGGATTTTAAATACAAAATCCCTAAACCGGATTTGAATCCACTACCGTACCATTCAAAAACCTACTACAACACCACGACCAACTAAATTTCCTCCTTAATTGATTATAATGTGCTAATACCGTTCTAAATAGGACGCCTGAGGCAGACCTGAGTAATTTCGTAGTCTTGCATTGTTGCCACAATTAATTGAAATAGGCCTAAACTGGCCACTAATACAAAACTAAACTAAAATAAACCTTATTACTCATACAAATAAGATATATCCAAATTTCATTTAATCTATTCAATTTGGAATTGAATAGAATTATAGACTTAATGCGGTAAGAAATAAGGGTGTTATACGTTTGTAATATAAGTAGAATAGTATGTATATATGTATGTATGTATAGTCCGATTAGTCCTCTTTAAGACGCCGCACCGCTATTATGGAGTCTTAGTGATTATGGATCTTTGATTGGTTTGTATACCATTGATTTGCTTGTATATCTCTAGTTTATACCCAAAGCTTATCTGATAGCCTTATGCCCGGGATATATTCCACTCGATTGATTAATTTCTGTTTTAAATGGACTCTACCGACTTTCAAGTAGTCTAGATACAGAGACAAAAAGTTATCGACGATGATTTTCTAGCTCTGGTAATGGGGTAAAGTGTGATGTTGGGTTCCGTTACTTATCACGTAGCTCAAAGTCGATATTTGAAGTTTTCGGCGGAAAGTTGGGATCGGAGTGTCTCAACACTAGGTTCCCAGGTTTCCTCTGCTTATTCTACTATGTGCGGGATACAATGTGAAGCTAAGAAAACTAAAAAATAAAATATATATGCACTAATATAAGAAAATAAAAAAAGGAGACCATAAAAATTATGTATATAAAATGAATCATATTTTCTACTTTCCTAAGAGACGATGATAAAATATGAAATAGTCCAAAAAAATAATAGGATAATAAATGAGTTTCTTAGTTTAAGTGGAAATATTGTGGAAAATTTCTATACAACTTAAGTATACGTGAAGTAAGCTTGATCTTGTTATAGATTTTACTTAAAATTTTAGCAAAATTCATAATAATTAACAGTATCTAACTGTCTCAACACCCATTCCTCCTAAATTCTGTGGAAAGTGAGGGGAACGGAGTGTCTTAAGACAGTTAGTTCTGGAGGCATTGCGTGTTGAGTGGCAGAACTCAACGCCGCGCTTGTCCTCGACACCAGAGCGAAGAAATGGAAATATAAATTTAAGTAAATATTTCATCTCCTCGAGTGGGGATCAAACCCACAACCAGTCGGTTTTACAGTCACACCTTGTGCCCCTGCGCCACGACTGGCTTCCTTTCACTTTAGAAAAATTATAATTAAAAAAAAATTGTATACCGATGACAACTGGTCGTGCAGAAAAGTTTAGTAGTATAATTAGATATGTATTTGTATAAAATTGATTTAAAATAAAAAGTCCCGCTGAGTTTTTTGCGCCGATTCTTCTCAGGTCTGAGGTATTAGCTTTAGTGAACTGATGGTAAATTTTGACGCTACAAAAATTAAGCAAATAACTTCTTATCTATGTATATATATAAAAGGACTTGTGCTGACTGACTGAGGTAAGACGCACGCAGAGCCGTAACCGCTGATGGTAGAAACGTGAAATTTGGGCAGATGTTTATTTTCATATTCTGGACATCCACTAAGAAGGGATTTTGAAAAATTTTAACCCTAAAGGGATGAAATAGGGGTTGAAAGATAGTATGGATTTTTTTTTAAATCGGCACCGATTTTTATAAAATTTAAAATTCAGACTCTTAAAAACATTCTATTGAACACGTGTTTCATGATTTTTTAGAATTCACCCCCTAAAGGTGCAAATAAGGGGTTGAAAGTTTGTATGGAAAAATCTTTAGATCACCACCGATTTTTATAAAAAAAAATTAATTCAGACTGTTAAAAAAAATTTATTGAACACGTGATTCGTGGTTTTTTTAGAATTCACCCCAAAGTGTCCAAATAAGCGGGCAAAGCCGCGCGCGCCCTCTAGTAAAGAATAAAACTAATTGACTTTGACTACTTAATTAATTTAAGTCTCTAAAGAGTCCCAAGTTATAAAAAAATCTAACTATAGGTATTTACTCAGCCTGGTCTACGCCACCAATGTTAACTATGATCTTGGTAAAAAGTAAGTGAAAAAGCACTAATCATTAGTCATAGTATACTTTCTTTTACACAAAAAATAAAATAAAACAGTTTTAGCAATACTAAAGTAAATTTTAAGCGTTTGGCAAAGAAATTTAAATCGCACTTCTGTAGCCACTCGCCGCGATTTTTTTCCACAACATTAGACTGATCTATTCAACAAACTCTAAGTAAATCCATGGAACTATATCAGCGGAGTTGAATTTTCCGCTTCGAAGGTTATTGGACGACTTTTCGCAATTTATGTTGACTGTTTAAAACTAGGTTTTTTGGCTTTTGGCTTTAAAGTTTCAGTCGTTTATTCGTTCATTATTAGTTCGAGCATTAGTATTGTTTTTTTACAAACATTTATTTAGTTTGCCGTTTTAGTAAATGAAACCTTGTAAGCTTAATTTGATCCATTTTCAGATTTAGTTTTGATGACTATAAAACTATATATAATCTATATTGTTGGTAATTCAAAATGGCCGGCGCAACAAAATGGCGGATTATAATTTTATGTTCAACTCACCTGATGTGGGCATCAAAAGAAAGGGTTTGCTTTGTAAAATACAATACATAATGAAAAAAAATCTAAAAAGATTTTTTTATATTTTATTTTAAAAAGATGTTTGACGTGTTTGATTTTATGCATTGGTTGCGAATTCGAATCTCACTTAAGGTAATAGTTACATTTGTCTTCCAACGCTATGCCACTAAATGGATCAATCTCCTATCTATATTTTGAATATAGGTAGCGAATTAAAGTAACTGTAAATGTACAATGGATATGGGTTCAATTTCTAACGGGTTAACGATATATTTGCATTCTTGCTTTCTCGCCATTCGAATGTCCAAGTCTTTATTTTTAAAATGATTATATTTAATCCTTTACTATTTAGTTATTATTAAGAAAAATACAGCGCTAGTTTCGGCTATGCAATCGTATGAAAGTAAAAATTAAGCACCTATTATTGAAATACAAGTATTGGTGGTAAGTAATACTAAAAAGTAATATCTTTTATTACTAAGACGAAAGTTATCTCAAATTTTATAATTAAAATTAAATAATTTAAAATGAAGCCGTCATCGTAGCGTAGCGAGACATCATCTCTATATATATATATATATATATATATATATATATATATATATATATATATATATATATATATATATATATATATATATATATGTACACGACGGTCGTGAGTTCGAATCGCACTCGCGGAAATGAATTATTTTAATTTCTTCACTGTGGTAATATGACAAATCGCGGCGTTGAGTTCTAACTGTTGAGTTAGAACTCAACGCCGCGATTTGTCATGATACCACAGGCATTGCGTGCTGACGCAATGCCTTAAAAATTGCCTACCGTGCTATTAGCAGGATATATAATAAAGCTAAAAATAAATAAATAAAAAAGGCCGGTCGCGACGCAGCGGCACGAGGTGTGACTGTAAAACCGACTGGTTGTGGGTTCGATCCCCACTCGAGGAGATGAAATATTTACTTAAATTTATATTTCCATTTCTTCGCTTTGGTGTCGAGGTTAAGCGCGGAGTTAAGTTCTGCCACTCAACACGCAATGTCTCCAGAATTCGGCAGAAAGTGGGGAACGGAGTGTCTTAACACTAAGTTCCCTCTGCCTACCTGCTGTGTGCGGGATACAGCGTGAAGCTAAAAATAAATGAAAATATCCCAAAAGATTTCCAGTCAAAGCGGTCAACAGTAACAGGCAGATGCTTAATATTTTTTGTTCCACAACATTTAACTGATCTATTTCACAAACTTCAAACAAATCGAAAGCTTTAACTACATCAGCGAAGTCGAATTTTCCACACGAACGATTATTGGAAGACTTATCAGAATTTATGCGGACCGTCTAAAGACTAGGTTTACTATTTTCTTTGAAGTATTACTTAAAATATATTAAATAATTCCTTAAATTTTGTTCATTTTTAAGGTTCCGTAGAGATCTGCCGTCTGACAAATCTTTTATCTCAATATTGCGGAAGAGGAGAGAGTAGAAATAGGAGTATAAAACTAAAATTATTATTAAATATTATACAAGTAACGAAATGTGATTACTAAGTATTTAAATAAATCAAATAAATAAAATCAGCTTCACGCTGTATCCCGCACACAACAGGGAACCTAGTGTTAAAACACTCCGTTTCCCACTTTCTGTCGAATTTTGGAGGCATTGCGTGTTGAGTGGCAGAACTCAACGCCGCGCTTAACCTCGACACCGAAGCGAAGAAATGGAAATATAAATTTAAGTAAATATTTCATATCCCTGAGTGGGGATTGAACAAACAACCAGTCGGTTTTACAGTCAAACCTCGTGCCGCTGCGCCACAACTGGCCTCCACTAAGTATTTAGATACTTAGTAATCACATTTTACTTGTTCTGAATTTTCGCTTTATCTATCAACAGCTGTAGGTCCCCGATAAGAGAATAAAGACTTTTTGTGTATTTAGCAAGAAATGACTTACAACTTTTTGGTACTGTCTTATTATATTTAAAGGTAGGTGTATAGATTGTTTAGGTAATTTGCTTAGTTGTTATTATTTATTTATTTTCACGGCATTCATCTTTCTTTCATTCTTCTTCTGTAATACCCACAATTCGCTACCGTATAACAGCGTCGGTACCAACACAGCATTGTGTACGGCAAACGCGCAGCTTTGCTCACGTTTCGCCGTCTCATCAATGCAGCTAAGGCTCCGTTAACCTTGTTACCGACAGCAATACGCCTTTCCACATCCATCTCGCATCTTCCATCTCTACTGAACATACTTCCCAAATATACCACTTCATTCACTTGTTCTAATATCTTACCATTTGCACAGATTTTGCATACCGTCGTTTCTTCATCTCTTTCAAATCAGAATCTTTGTCTTATACACATTGAGGCTTAGACCATTATATTCACTCCCTTCTTTCAGAGTGGTGACCAATGCCTGCAACTCGCATTCTGATGATGTAATAAGCACTGCATCATCTGCATACAGCAGGCAATTCACATCTACTTTCACTCCCATTTCACTTTGTTTCACTATACGTATAAATATATGTTAACACGAATACACATTTTTTAAAAGAAGAGTTTATTTTATTCATAAAATTCCTAACATGGGTAGATCCAGCAGAAAGGATAAGACCAAGAATAATGTGGCCCCTACAAAATACGATGAAAGATTTGTTATTATTTGATTATTAAATGATTTACGATACGCAGCGTCAAGAGTTACCTTATAGGATTACTCAAATTCAACTTGAAACTCAAATTAAATCTTACAGGTTTCATTTGAGTTTAAAGTTGAATTTGAATTAAGTTTCACTTTTATAGTTTGACATACTTAAAAGTAAATCCATAAAACCGTTTCACAGTAAGCAAGCTTACAAAGTTTATTTTTAATCACTAGAATTATAAAGCAATACTCTTGAAAAGCTACAACTACAAAGTATAGAATAAAAGTACATATTGGTTCAAAAGGCTTCGCTAAAATGTCGCGTGACTCACGAGTGGCGACTAACGAAGCTCTTTGTTGCATCTGTCGAATAAGTTGGGATGTCATTATTTTGGGCTTTAGTCAATTTTTTTTTGTTTTATTGAATTGAAATGTATAAACCTTAGTGTAGAAGTTTAACTGAAAACTAACATATCCTTTTTTTTGCAGGTACGAAGAGAGAACCTGGAAACCTAGTATTACGATACTCCGTTGTTATTAAGACACTTCCATTTCCCATAGGCCGTCGAATTCTGGAGGCATTGCGTGTTAAGTGGCGGAACTCAAGGCCAACCACGCCACTTCGACTCTTTACCCGAGCGGAGAAATTAAAGTATGTAAATATTATATTTCCTCTAGTATAAATCGAATTCACAACCTCATTCACAGCCGCACGCTTGTTTCCCTGTACCACTACTGGCTTCTATCGACATATAGTAAAATAAAAAAAGAAATAATCAAAAAATAAATATTTTATTAATTAATTTTTCTATGTTTGTCGATCTAATTGGTAGATTTATTGAATGAAACATCAAACTCATTTTTAAAACGAATGACCCAAAAAATTCCACCTGGTGTTCGAACTTCACTTTACAACCTGAAGCTGTCTCTCCATCAAGGAGTTACATATTAATATATATTATATTATATATACAAACAGTATCTATAGATTATTGATAACCCAACAAAGCAATCTGTGCTCACGTTAGAATCGCCACAATTGTAATTGTCATTAGACCATCCTCAATTACATAGCATAATTAATGAACAATATCTACTAATTATATCCAGTTATATAGACTTTGAAATATAAGACGATTTGTGAATTATATATTGGATATATGTGAGAATATTTGATAACTTTGACAGCTTATGTGATATATTACAAAGTTCAGGTTAGTAAGTAGGTTCATTATTACAATATTTCATATTGTAATAATTAGAACAAGGAAAGGTGTAGGTAACTTTGTTATTATATAGGAAGGTATATGTCATTTTATATGTATATTCGTAATCTATACTTATAATGAAATTGTAGCGGATGGGTGTCTGTACGTGGAAGGTATATAAGAAAATATGTTATTGGTGGCATTTATTTCATTTTTAAAACAATTATTCTTAAAATTTTTGTTTTGTTGTCTGTTCATTTGTGCACAATAATCACAGAAACACCTTAATCGTTTCAATTACATTTTTGACTATTCTATTTTGGCAAGCTTGCCTTAATAATAATTAGTGTTTGTTTTTTATTTTTAACATTTTTAAAGAGTTATTCCACACTTAGGAAAGAAATATATTTATTTAGAAAAGGTATAAAAAATTTAACGTAGCGGGACCCGAACCCTGGAAATCGACCAGGCGCTCTGACCACTAAGCCATAGATTGAATGTATGTTAAAACATTAGTTCATACATACATTCAATGTAGCAGAGATAGTCGATTAGTCATTAAATATAACACACATATTCTAACATTGTAATTGTGGTTATTATTACATATTTACTTCCATTATTACTCCAGGTATGAAATACTAGAATGTGATTTTTTATATTAGCTTATGCTTAGAATATGTAATATCAAAAGATAATGGAGTGTACGCCAAGTATAAACGTTACCAACAGATCACTACGATATCTGATATATGCAGTGACGTCTTTGAGACTGCAGTTACGGAGTCTTGTCATATACGTATATATATGCTATATATATATATATATATATATATATATATATATATATATATATATATATATATATATATATATATATATATATATATATATATATATATATATATTAAAGCAGACCTTTGTTACTATATAAATCCTGATGTTGCTTACTTTTGCAGTTATTAGATGAATAAGATGCATAAAATAGTACCTAACTTTCGTTGTAAACTCAAATGTTCCATATTTTGAAATAAATAAATCAGCTTCACACTGTATCCCGCACACAGTAGGGTAGGCAGAAGGCACCTAGTGTTAAGACACTTCATTCCCCATTTTATGCCGAATTCTGGAGGCATTGCATGTTGAGTGGCTCGACACCAGAGCGAAGAAATGGAAATATAAATTCAAATAAATATTTCATCTCCTCGATTGGGGATTGAACCCACAACCAGTCGGTTTTACAGTCATACTTTATGTCTCTGCACCACGACTGGACCTTTTAATATTTGTATATATCTATTATATAAATAGTAAGCATATATAATCCAAAGCTGAAAATTATAATAACAGTTTGACCTTGGCTACCAAAACTGGAAAAGGACTTTAATAGGCACAATACATAACGTCGGCGTTGCCTCATTACCTCTCACGGGATTAATATCTGACAAGTTTGGTAGGAAAGTGGCTCCGGCGTTAGCTTCCTTGATGAATGGTCTGTGTGGAGTTGCGCGGTCATTTTGTAAGAGCTAAGGGATGTTGGGTTTTGGGTTTCTGGAGGCCGTGACGGGAGCACGCGAACTACTTTAGCCATAATTTATTTCAAGATTAAATACTAAAAAAAGTAGTATAAATGTTTTGAATAAATTGAATAAATATGGGAATTAATGTGAAAATAAATCATGGTCTCTGAATAAGCCTCTAAGTATGATTTTGTTAGTTTGATATATAGAATTCTTTTAATATTTATTAGTATATATTGATTATATTTGCCCTATTTTTATAATGTTAATAGTTTATTAGGAGGCCAGTCGTGGCGCAGCGGCACGAGGTGTGACTGTGAAACCGACTGGTTGTGGGTTCGATCCCCACTCGAGGAGATGAAATATTTACTTAAATTTATATTTCCATTTCTTAGCTCTGGTGTCGAGGTTAAGCGCGGCGTTGATTTCTGCCACTCAACACGCAATGCCTCCAGAATTCGGCAGAAAGTGGGGAACGGAGTGTCTTAACACAAAGTTCCCTCTGCCTACCCTGCTGTGTGCGGAATACAGCGTGAAGCTGATTTAATAGTTTATTAAATCCTTTGAATCTTATATCCAAGGAGAATATTCATTTTTAATTGTTATTTCCATATTCCCGTTATGATATAGCGAGATTTAGCAACCGAAAACTGTCTTTTAAATAGGTACTATATAATTAGAACGAACGAGGCCGTCATGGCGCAGTTATACAGAGTCTGACTGTAAATGGGTTGTTTGTGGGTTCGATTCTTCCTCGGTGAAATGAATTATTCTTATTTCATCGCTCCGGTGCACTAGATTCACTTTGCCAATGCCTATCTGGGGAGAAGCGTAAACCAACTTTTTTAAGTGAATAACAGAATATCTTAAAGAAAATCAATTCAATGGGTCTTTTACGAAGAGAATAATATTGGTAGTATTTATATAATATAGCATCATAAATATTATTTCAGCTATGGAACTCATTTCACCGAAGGGTCGTATATTCGGCAACAACTTCATTAATTTTGTCTACGTTTTTAGTCTCCTGACTCTTGCGGGGCTCGCGTGGTCGTTACTAAATTGAAGATACATGCTCCGAATAATGTATATACTGGCGCTATTCGTTTCATTTTACCTGTGAGTAAATAAATACAAATAAATAAATAAATAAGCTTCACACTGTATCCCGCCCACAGCAGGGTAGGCAGACGGAACCTAGTTAAGACACTCCGTTCCACACTTTCCGAAAGCAAAGGAAGAGTCTTAAAGGAGTTCTTAAAGTATTTAAATCTGGTGAAATTCGAGAACGTTCGTTAGTTTGTTCATACTTTTGTGTGGACTTAATGTCGATAGTGTTTCGAGATACCTGCTTTTTAATATTGGACAACATAGGAAGGAAGAAGATTTGGGTTCTACATATGCGCTGAACCCTTATGTGTGTAGGCGTCTATTTTTGACGAAAGATAACTTTTTTGTAGTTTACTTTTTTTCTAAAATTCTATTTTTATTTGTCAATAAGTGTGGAGAAATAATTAACAAAAATTTTTCAATTTAAAGAGAACACCTATACATTAAAATTCACAGTTTTAGCTATTTCAATGAGTAGTTATTTAACAGAAATTGACGAAATATTTTATACTTATATAACTTTTGTATTGATGAACTAATAAAATTCAGCGAAAAGAGGGGAAGAGAGTGTCTTAACACCGGGTTCCCTCTGCCTGCTGTGTACGCGATACAGCATGAAGCTGATTTATTTTCTAACAAAACAAGCACTAAAGGATAAGGGAAATTTAAATTGTTTATCGTGAACAAACGCACCGAGAAGCAGGCACAAATTTTAAAAATCATTATTTTGTTACATTGGTAAATGTAATAGAATCCAAAAAAAAAATTTTTTTAAAAATTGAAATTAAAAAATAATTTGTATCATCGATTTTATTATAAGTATAGAGCATAGATTAATAATATAAATAGATTTTCTTTTCAGAAAACCAAACCTGGCGTTTAGTGTCCTATCTCTCTGGAAAGTTCTCAATAACGATCGCGTACAGTTCAGTATACATATACATATTTGAAATGTTTCCGACGATCACGAAGCAATTTCTTCTCGCTATATGCTCCTACTGTATTGTACTGGAAGGGTGGAACCTACTTTGGCTCCATTAACACCCTTATTGGTAAATATCAAATCTTATTACCGAAATACTCTTTGATATGTGAATAAGATATTTTTCTATCATGGTTAGAACGGAATGAGGTATACTTACTTAGATGTACCACCCAATTTTTAAGATAGAATGCCGGAACTCAACGCCGCTCTTTATTTTATCTAGAGCGAGGGAGTAAAAGCAATTCATTCCATTAAATGGGTATCGAATCCAAAGCCGTAGATACAATTTACCGCTGTTACCGCTGAGCCACGACGCCTTCACACAACATTGATTTGTCGATAGGTTCCAGTCTTCAGTTCCAAATTCAGTGTCAGTTTAGGCCAATCGTGGGGTAGGGGTACAAACACGTGACTGTAGACGCGACCGGTTGCGGGTTCCATTCCCATTCAAGGAAATAAAATGTTTAATATTTTCATTTACTTCCGCTCTGGTAACTAAGCAAAGCACGACGTTGAGGTCCGCCACTAAACACGCAATATCTACAGAATTCAGCAGAAAGTGGAGAACAGACGTATTTTGACACTAGACTCCCAGGTTCTCTCTGCCTATGCTACTTTCTGCGAGATACAGTAACACACTTATTGTTAAACTTTGTTATATTATATCGTAAAGTGTAATAGTAAAGAGATTACATTGATAGTGGTAATCGATATTTTAAGGGGAATCTACGCGGGGCATCATCGACTATGCGATAAAATCAGATACGGAGTAGTTAATATGTAATAACGTGTTAGCTTACTAAAAGTATAGTGAACGATTAACCAAATCCAAATATATAATTATTAAAATTATTAATTATTATGCGACGGTTGCGTGTTCGATTCCCACTCGAAGTATTGAGTTGTTTTGTAAGAAAAACCGTGGCGTTGAATTCCGCCATACATTGAAAAATAGGCGGAATGGGAACCTTTTGTTAGCACTATTTCCTCTGCCTACTTTGATACATACACAATTATTGCAGCCATATTTTTCGGATGTCTTACTTTCATAGTAAGTTTGCTTGTATTTAGTATACCGGAAATATTTAACGTGTCACGACCGCACTCCATTGAGGAGGCAAAGGAATAATCTAATACTGGTACTCGTAGTTAAAGAGGAGTGTGAAACTACAGTGCTACAGAGTGGAAAAGAAAAATTTGCGACAGACAATTAAGTATAGTACTTATTTAGAAAATGTATTAAAAATTGAAGTTTTTTTCTTTCCTAAGTGTGGAATAACACTTTAAAAATGTTAAAAATAACTAAGGATCGGCTTGAGGACCTCCCGCAAAATGCGAATCTCCATTAACACTGACCTTCCCTAAACTAACTAAACTCCTCTTAACATTAACACATTTTTTAAAAAAAACAGAAATAAATTGATTATAGTGCTAGAAAGATAGGTTCTGGAAATAAACAAAATGTTATTGACTATTATAGATGATAATTGCAGGGTAAGTGAGAAACTAAGTGTCTTAACACTGGATTCCCTCTGTCTATCCTGCTGTGTGCGGGATACTGCGTGAAACTGATTTTATTTTATTTTTTCTATAAGTATGTGGATATATTATTTTATTAGAAGTTAGTACTTATCATAATATAAGAATGTATTCAAACTTTATTACGACAATAATATAAAAAAAAATACATATAAAGAGAATATGAAGAGAAAGGAAATTTTATGTGACGTATATTACAGGTGATAATAAATGTATGAAAACACATATGTAAATACGAACAACAGCCCATGTTCTTGGGAAAGTCAAATTTAATGACTGTCAAAGTAACCGATGCTCGCTGTTGTCACATTTTTTCTTACATCTCTTAATATGGGCTAAAGCTTTGAACTGACAGAGATATTATTATTTTTAAATAGTATTTTTTTTACCTAAGTGTGTAAAAACACTATAAAAAACAATAAAATCCTGTGTTATTTTTTCAGTTTTTTTTCACTTCATTAATCTACACTACACTATCTAAATAAATAAATACATACTTTGTTCACTTTTCACTCACTCATAAAAATAAAAAAAAATAGCTTCATCCGCTTCATCATTGTATCCCGCACACAGCAGAGCAGAGGGAACCTAGTGTCACTTTCCTTCAATTAATTACTGGAGGCATTGCGTGTTGTGTTGCGGGACTTAACGCCACGCTTTGCTTCGACACCAGAGTGAAAAAATATAAATAAATATTTCATTTCGTCGACTGGAAATCGAACCCACAACCAGTCGCTTTTACAGTCGCACTAAGTGCCCCTGCCACAACTGGCCTCAAAAATATGTTTAAAGATATTTTTTATAAGAGAAAAAAAAACATCGTTTTCTCGGCGTTAATTTACTCGGGGGTTCAACTTTTAACTTGGGCTAAACAATAGAACCTAATATAATGTCGCCTGTTGCTTCATAAAGCCTTTCCTGACATTTATTCAATGGTGACGGCTTTATACAAATTTTATATAATTTACATAAATTTTCCTTATTCCATTTTGTTATTTTATTAATTAACATTTCCTCGTGAAAGAAATAATTTTACAGTATTTAATGATGTAATTACATTTCTAATTATAGCGTTTTGTCACTAATTCTCTTGCAAAATATATATACAATATAAATCCTCCTTATAAGTAATAAAAAGTTCGGAGTTCGGTCATTCAACACATAATGCCTCGACAGTTTGGCGAAAAATGGGAAATAGAGAGTCTACTCTCTACTCTTAATTTTGCCTAACCTGTGCTATATGCGGAACTAATAAAAAGTGGGTACATTATCCTTTTTTTATTATTGGAAATGCTTTCGTGCTGATAATCCGTGCTCTGGATAAATTGTGGCCTACTACAATCCTCCTTTGGATATGTCATGGTACCTCGCAGAGCACAAGCAACCTTGAAGACTACCAGGAGTTCCTACAGCAGCCTTGAAGACTACCGGACTACATCAGTTCCTCTAAGGTAAGGGGTGTTGGAGCTACATATACCGCATTCTTCCACCCCCTGGTCTATGGCTGAGTAGCAGATCTGAATTCGCGCTTGATTCACGGGCCTGCTCCACAAGTTTGGAAGAACAATGCAAATTAAAATCCATTCTAATTAATTAAACTATAATTTATTTATTAGATAATAGAATAAATAGTATTTTTGAAAATTTGAATGCGAAAAAAAATCTTTGCTCATCACCGTTCACCCTTTTTCTTTGTCAGTTATCACTGTCAAGGAGCTTCATGGCCAATATAAACTACTCAAATGAGGATTCTCAAATTAGGATTTGAATCAACAACCATCATTTTTTTTGTTAAAGACATCTTATCTGCGTTATAACGGAATCACTAAGATAATATATACGTAATATTTTGTTAGGATCACCCTATATCCCACACGTTGCTGGTAATATAAGAACGTAGAGTTATAACACTCTATTGAGATATATTCCGTTTGCCATTTTCTAGCGAACTCTGGAGGTGTTGCATGTTGAGTGGTGGAAATCAACACCGCGTTTTATCTCCACCACTACCATAGCGAGGAAACGAAAATATTTAATATTTCATTTCTTTAAGTGGGAATCGAATTCACAACCTTTCGCGTTTACATTCGTAAAGCCACGGCCCCAACACATATAATAATATGCCTATACATCTTTGTATTTCAAAAATTACACAAAAGTCTTTTACAAAAAATAACAATCTGATCAAAAAGTTGGCTTAAAGGTTTCAAATAGCTAAAAAAAAAAAATCTCTTAGTTATTTCTCCACTGAAATTAGGGATTTTTAGAAAAGGCTCACTAAGCGTAATTACTGTGAGGCCAAATGAAAGGATTTCCTTTAGGCACTCAAATATTCTGTTGAAAGAGGGTTGTGTGGGGGCGCGGACGTGGAATCTCTACCATCCCCTTCACCTGCTTACTTATTTTATATGGATTAAATAAAAACAAGGAATCGTTTTCTCAGTGGAATATTTTAGAAGCAAAATTTACCTGAATGGTCTTTATTGTGTGCCTTTTCGAGCGACTACTAGGTACTACTACTGCTATATGAATATTATTTTTATGATTGAAATTTCGGTAAATATCGAGACGTATGTATACATAGAAATAATATATAAGAAAGACAAAAATGTAACCTAATAATGTATAGATATCATCTATACATTAGGTTACATTTTTGTCTTTACACATTTCCTGTACAGCAGGTTATGGAATCCTAATGGGAAATATGATTACTTACTTACAAATTATTTCTATTAAGGGGAACCCACAACTAGTCGCATATACAGTCACACTTTGTGCCCCTGCGCCACGACTGGCCTCAAATTTTCATATTAAATTTAAAAAAAGTCACAATTTAACAGAATAGTTAAATGTTTCGACGCACCATAGTTACTATACATATATGTACGTAGATTCTATATACATGATATGTCCATACGTTTCAATATTAAAATTGCGCAGTAATGAATTGGGCATATCTGTATCGAGATATTTGAGCTCGTGATGATTGTATGTGGGTATGGACCCATGCTCTATTATACTATTTTTAATATCTTGGTAAATGTTTTTCAGCATTTATTAAAGAAAAAAAAACTTATAAAACATATATAAATTCAAAAGTAATAGTGGGATGTGAACCCGCACTTCTAAGAACCAGCCTTGACCAAATTCCAAAACTCACGTACAATTTTTTTATGTGTTTTCTAAAGAAGTATGTATTACGCTTTTAAATATAATTTCAGTTAAATTTTTTGGTGATGGGTGTATAGAATTGGAATTTGTGATTGTACTTATACACACCTACCCTTGACACCCCCGTTTCCTCTCTGGTACTCCCGTACCCTCTGGTACGTCGGCAAAAAACCATACAAAGCGAGACAAAGCTGTCCGGAAAAATTGTCGTGTCGTGGCTCTCGCTGGGCCTCAGTCGCACAAACAACGTTCAAATCTCTATCATCAATCACATGTAATAATTCATTTATCTTCTTTTCACTCCTCCTCTTATATTCGACGTAGCTATTTTCCACCGTTCTCCCCTTCCCACCAGTCTTGCTTCATAGATCTCCCGATTGAATTTATACTCTTTATTGCACTGTAAAATAATAAAAAAAAAACTGGTCAAGTGCGAGTCGAACTCTACTTGCCTAGGATTCTGTACCAATTTCGGGATTGTATATCAACGTTTTGGTAAGCATTTTTTTATTTCTTGCCAAATTTCGATTTTGTACGCTCCTGTAGGTTTTGATTACGTAAAGTTTGTACAAACTTTCAGAAATAAACAACTGATTTATAGTTTTAATATGCCCCGTTCATCATACCGCACAGTATCAGCATTCTCTTTGACAGCTTATTGTGATTAGAAATGAAATTAGCATATTAACCGCGATTTACTCTCGACTTCCTCCAATAATTGATAGACAGCATGAACCGTCAGTTAACTCGGATGGTAATAATTAGTTTAATTAATTTTACACCTAATTATCTATTATAAGATGTTAACTAAAAATTAAACAAGTGAATGTTCAGGCAAGTAGCGCAAGGGTACAAGAGTGCGGTTGTGAGCGCGATGGTTGTGGGTTCGACGTCCAGTTGGGAGGAATGCATTATTTTCATATTTCCGCTCATATCGTATAAAGCACTACTCGACAGTCAATATTTCGAATTGGGGCAGAGTTCTCGTTCAAACAGTATATTGACACTAAATTTTCTCTGCTACCCTGCTTCTCTGTTACCTTATACAAAATTATTGTTATTAATAATATATGGCATAAAATACTATACTACATCAACACAACGGATTTATTAACAAAAGGCACTAACCATTTTACTAATGTTAAAAAATATATTAAAAATCACATCAAAAACGGAATATTAAATCAGAACTAAAAGATTCGTCAGCTTAACCGTTCAGTTCACATTTAACATCCACCGTCGATCCTATATTCCATACTAAATGTCCTTTTATTGTTCGCGCAGAAATTCAATATTCCCTAATGGAAGCGATATTTTTATATTTATATTATTAAGTTTATTTTCGTTATATCACGTACATAGTTATCGGAGCCCTAGTTTAATTTTAAAATAGTAAAGTTATTATCTTATATTAAGTATAGCAATTCTATTATATAATTGCGCCACGACTGGCGCAGAGGCACAAAGTGTGACTGCAAAATCGACTGGTTGTGGGTTCGGTCCCCATTCGAGGAAGTGAAATATTGTTTTTGATTCATGGCGTAATAGAACTCACAGTATTTTTAACTGTGCGTTTGTTCACGCTAGTTTCAGAAACGACTAAACTGATTTAATTGCAATTTTCACTATTGTATTTTGGGAAAATTGTTCCCTTAACATTCAATGTTTGTTTTATATCAATCGGCTTATGAACAAAAAAACTTATGCTATTTTATGGATTATTTATTATTGGACAACATGCTATAAATAACTGTTTTATTAGATTAGTTGAAACTATCCAATATATGTGTAACCAAAATTAACTCTACTGTGTGGGGACACACAGCAGGATAAGCAGAGGGAACCTAGTGTTAAGACACTCCGTTCTCCACTTTCTGCCGAATTCTGGAGGCATTGCGTGTTCAGTGGCAGAACTCAACGCCGCGTTTAACCTCGATACCAGAGCGAAGATATGTAAATGTAAATTTAAGTAAATATTTCATCTCCTCGAGTGGGAATCGAACCCATAACCAGTCGGTTTTACAGTCACACTTCGTGCCGCTGCACTATGACTGGCATATAATCATATTAAAAATAATTTATTAGAAGCCAGTACAGATTTCCCATGCTTATCAGACCCTTTAAGATTTATGTGGTTTTCTAATGTATAACATTGTCAAAACTGGACCAAACACGAAAACCACCAGCTTTCAAAAATAATCATCAAAATAGGTTCACCCAGTCCAAACTTCTGAGGTAACAAATATTAAAAAAAATAATCGAATTGATAACCTTCTCCTTTTACAGAACAAAAGTCGGTTAAAAAGGCTAAACATTGATACTTTCCACTTTAAAAATGAATTTGAAGCCGTATTTACGAGCATAGCCTATCGATTCCGATATTTGAACAAGTCACGGTACGTATTCAAGAGCTGCTACGCAATTTGCCTGCATTTCCACTGTTCACTATAAACGTTGGCTTATGACATTCATTGGAAGAGTAGGTATATAAGAGAAGTCAATGGGTGTTTTAGAATCGTAAAAACCGTAAAAACGACTATTTTAAGATGAGTGGCAAGCGTTTGATTGTAAACGCCATTGTTGTGGATTCGATTCTCACTCTGGGTAATGATTTGTTTTTATTTCATTGATCTGATACAATATAAGGCGAGTTCGGCCACGATGGAATGGATTGTGTTAATAGTAAATTTTCTTTGCTACGTGTTGGATATGCCATAAAGCTAAAAAACAAAGTAAGAGAAGAAAACAAAAACGTTGTTAAAATTTAGAGATATTTAAAAGGTGATGCAAATTTCTTACAGTATAATAATTTCTTTTACCATTTTTTATTTATTTATCAGAAGATCGCATGAAAGTAACAAGTTAAAATGATATTTACCAAATAAAGACAGTATAAATAGATAAAAAAAACATTACAAACTTATATTTGCAGTTTATTTCATTTAAAACGAATGTATACGCTCGCCAAATTACTTTTTGTCAATTTTTATAAGACGTACTATAGTCGTACGGATTGATCTACAATCATGATATTAATACGCGTATAGTAATAGTAGACGAGTCCGACTCGCACTTAACTGGTTTAGTTTAAATAGTTTAACTATGAAGTTACCAATATATATATATATATATATATATATATATATATATATATATATATATATATATATATATATATATATATATATATATATATATATATATATATATATATATATATATATATATATATATATATATATATGAAGGTACCAATCAAATATTTACAGATATATTTATCTATTCAAATTTCAACACAATATTGATAGAGATACATACATATATTGCGCAATATTATATAAAGGAGAACTCAATGATACTTACGCTGATGTATGTAAACAAGTTTGTTAATATTATGAAAGCATTTAACATACGTTGGAAGTAAATTATAGTTAGTTTACATTGGATTATTGATTTTAGATTTTAATTTACATATAAAGTTAGAAAATTGTAGGATGATGTTTGTTTTGTACTTCATCCTTAGATAGAAATATATGTAGCCAGCCACTGGCCACTGAAATACAGTGGGCTATGGATTCGATTTCCATTTGCTAAAATGAAATATTTAATATTTTCATGGTCTCTCTTTTGTATGAGGCGCGAAGTTGAGTTTCGCCACTCAACACGCAATGTCTGAAGAATTTTGCGGAAAGAGGGGAACGGAAATGTCTAAATGGTAATAGAGAGTAAAACTAACTACGCTGTGCCACGACTGGCTTCAATTATTTTAGTACATGGTGCATTTATTATTATGGCACATACACCTATTTTAATATATGGTACATAGAAAGTCAGTGCCAAGAGTTTGCCACTCATACTACAATAGTAAACAGTTCACGTGAAGTGTTAAATAAACAATGTTAATGATCAATATAGCAAATATATTGTACAAAGCAATTAGCGCAGTAATTATGTTTACACGAATTTCATATAATGTTGAACTAAACATAAATTTTCATTATACATACTAAAATGTTGTGTACTTTTTTTTTCTTTTTTAGATTCACGCTGTATCCCGCACACAGCAGGGTAGGCAGAGGGAACCTACTTTTTGTTAAGACACTCCGTTCAACGCCGCGCTTAACCTCGACACTAGAGCGAAGACATGGAAATATAAATTTAAGTAAATATTTCATCTCCTCGAGTGGGGATCGAACCCACAAACAGTCGGTTTTACAGTCACACCTTGTGCCGCAGCGCTACGACTGGCCTCGAAAATGTTGTTGTGTATGACTAATGAAATTAAAATGTTATCTAATGGTTTGTAAAAAGTGACTGAGTGTGTAGGTAGAGGGAGCCAATTATTAAGACGCCAGTCAAATACCTGCCTGGTTTACGGGACATAGCGTATTAAAGCGTGTGGAAATTCACATAATATATCCCTATATATTGAAAACAAGAAAAAAAATGTTTGTTTCTATTGAAAAAAAATTAATAGGTAATATTAAGAAGATATTTTAATTATTTCATACATATATTAGTGCATTATAATTATCGTTGATACTATCTACATATTACAATCTAATGTTAGATACTCAAAACAATGAGTACTAGTCACATAATCAGATGTAATGTTTTTAAATATCCTTCAGTCGGGCGCTGCCTGTCGAGTCATAATGATCGACAAAGTTGCTGTAGTGACCGGTTCTAATAAGGGAATCGGTTTCGGTATTGTGAGAGAACTCTGTAGGCGTGGAGTTAAAGTAGTGTATTTAACTGCTCGAGACATAAAAAGAGGAGAAGAAGCTATAAAAAAATTAAAAGAAGAAGGATTCAATCCAATTTTCTACCAATTGGATATCACTGACAAAAAAAATGTAGAAAATTTTGCCAAACATTTAAAGCAACAACATTCAAGTCTTGATATATTAATTAACAATGCTGCTACTATACCGGAGAATTTTAGCAAGACTACTTACGTTGAGGCCAAACGTGTTATCGATGTAAATTATAGAAGCTATTTTAATATTCAAGATTATTTATTTCTGTTACTAAGTGATAATGCAAGAGTAGTAAACGTCTCTAGCGACTGTGGACACATCTCAAATTTAAAAAACACGTATTGGATTGAAAGACTTACGAAACAAGATTTGGAAATCAAAGAAATTGATGAATTTGTAGATTGGTTTTTGGAATCAGTTCAAAATAATACTTTGAATGAAAATGATTTTGCTGCTACCGCCCTGCTCGCTTATCGTATATCAAAAATTGCTATTTGCGCCCTGACTAGAGTTCAACAAGCCACAATAGGCAGAAATATATCAATTAACTCATTACACCCTGGTTTTGTTAAAACTGACATGACTATGCAACATGGAGATTTATCCATAGATGAATCGAGTCAAGCCCCCGTTTATTTGGCGTTAGATTGTGACCAGTCTCTGAAGGGGAAATTTATATGGTATGACAAGACTGAACTTGATTGGGCTGATCCTAATGTTGAATTAAAGTGCCAGGACAAAGAAGAGGCAAACAAGTATTTTGAGGCTGTATCGAAGACTTAATACGATTGGTTATAAATGTTACTATTTTAAAGTACATCATTGTTAAATAAAAAAGTATATAATTTTTATTACCAGTGATCCTTCAAGGTTAATCTTTCTTCTTATCAGGATGTCTATTAGTGTTTATTAAGGTATGCAATAGGTATACCTATTGCAATATTAATACAAGGCCAGTTGTGGTGTAGGGGCATAAGTTTGTAACTATAAAGGCGACTGTCAGTGAGTGTGACCCCCACTCGATAAATTGAAATATTTATTTAAAATTATATTTTCATTTCTTCGTTTCGCTGATATCGAGGTAGAGCTTGGCGGTGAGTTCCGCTACTCAACACGTAAGCACGCTACTCAACTTCCGGATTTCAACAGAAAGTGGGGAACTCTGCCTACCCTGTGTGCAAAATACAGCTTGAAACTAATAATCTTGATATAGATTATTTTTTTAAATTCATAAGCATTCATATAATCTCAATAAAAATAAATAAAGAAAAAAAAAAACGTCATCGACAACTCACTGTACAATATTAATAAAAGCAAAGATTTCAACTTTCAACGTCGATCGTAAAAAAAACCGATAAGTTTCTGTAGCGAACCAATTATTTTGCTCCTCATTTCTGTAAAAACGACTATCGCATCGAGAACAGACTACAGAGGCCATTGCGGATCGCGACTGGATAATTGGACTGTCAGTTGTGGTATTGTCTTACCTCCCACCTGTAAGCGAGTTGACGTCTTGCAATTAATACTTTGGTTGTACTAAAATATATTTGTTGTTTAAATATAATATACTAATCTGATAATAATAAAAAAAACATAAGTAATATTAAAGAGGCCAATCGTGGCGCAGGGGCACAAAGTGTGCCTGTAAATCGATTGGTTGTGGGTTCGATTACCACTCGAGGAGATGAAATATTTATTTTTTCATTTATATTTTCAATTTTATTTAACAATTGATGCTTACACAAGAATTATCGGTCAATGAAATTCTTATAATTTTTGAAACACATTTGACGACGTATATATTCGATTTAAATTAAGTTCTGTATGAGGCTGTTGTGGCGCGGAGGCACAAGGGTGTTACTGAACGCTACGCTTGTGGGTTCGATCCCCACTCGACTATATAAATTATTATTTATGA
The DNA here is from genome assembly GCA_021202915.1 of Heliconius himera. NCBI lineage: Eukaryota > Metazoa > Arthropoda > Insecta > Lepidoptera > Nymphalidae > Heliconius > Heliconius himera. The sequence goes on along the minus strand of JAJHJA010000810.1, from coordinate 3,152 downwards.
GTTCCGATACTCCTTCGCAATGCAAAAGTGAAGAAAGGAGTATCTTAACAGTAGGTTCCCTCTGCCTACTCTGCTGAGTGATTTTTACGTACGATATCACATGGAAGCCCCATGTGATATTTTATGCACCGTACGTACTTACCTAGTTGGTTTAACGTATTTGCAATATAAAAATATAAATTATTTTCTCTGGCGATAACTTTTTGTTGCGTATAAATATTTTTGAATGAATGAAATATGGAGATCGCAATAACGCATCGCTAGCTTCTCCGCTCGTTTTCCAAGATTCGTGAGGATTAATGCTATAGGTACATTGAAAAAGATAGAACTTTTCATATTTTTTGTGTTTTTTTTTAAAATGATTAAAACTAACACCCTCGTTAAAATGTTCAGTTGTAGCTATATTTTAGAGTACTTCAAGTAAAATCTTTTACTTGCTAAGGATGCTCGAAAAACATATCTCTGTTTAATGACAGTCGAAAAAATACAGAATAAATAAAAACACATTCTTGATATGATACTCTAAAATCTTATTTTCTTTCAAGTAATAATGATAGCATTTACTGCCTAACGCCCAATATTAATAATCTATCTCCGACGTCAATCTTCGATTGTTTCATATATAATCTCTAGATTGGATAAATATATGAAACAATCGAAGATTGACGTCGGAGATAGATTATTAATATTGGGCGTAAGTCTGTTCACACATACGTACGTATTAACAAATCTGAAGAAAGAGAGATCTTTTGAGTATTATTCCTGATAAGTAAGTTTTATATAATAAGTACTTATTTTTAAAAAATAATACTATACCTAATAACTATTTATTACTTAGAACAACATTATAATATTAATAATTAAGGCCGTTGTAGTCAGCAGCACAGTGTTAGAGTGTAAACGCTACGCTTGTAGGTTCGATTTTCACTTTGGAAAATGAACTATTTAAGTTTTTTCGCTTTGACAACGAGACAAAACGTGGCGTTTATTGTGCAGAAAGTGGGGGAACGGAGTGTCTTGACACTAGTTTCTTTCTGCCTACCATAAAACCACCAATATACTATGCTGTAACCATCGTGCGTGGTATTAAGTCCTTATCTCACTACAATAGCTTTATACATATTGGTACATATTAACCAATAATTCCCACTAACCGAGATATATTTTCTCAAAGCTTAGGCCCAAGGTTAAATAAAAAGCGAAATACAATGGAAAAGCAAAAGTAAATTCTTATTTTATACCGAACTCATTTAATAAGAGTATGAAATATACCTTTCTGAATATTAACATCAGATATTTAACTTGATGTTCAACATTGGAGTTTACTTGGGGTTTGTATAATAAATATTATTCTAAAGTGAAGTTGAAGTAATAGAAATTATATTCCTGGAAAATGTGATGTACCTCTTATACAATAGGCATATTATAAAAATACATATATTGACAGAACAACTTGATACATACTAAATTAATTTTGGTCTCAATTATTTTACAAACATAGTCAGAAAAAGAAACTTTACATAAATTAAAAAATAACATTTGACTTGATGTTTTTATTTTTTTCTTAATCCCGATTTCCACAGCAAACGGAGTCTATTTCTCATGCGCGGTGGACAACCAGTTTAATCAATATATAAACTTTCCTTTTAAGTTCACGCTGTATCTCGTATATAGCAGGTTAGGCAGATGGAACCTCGAGTCAAACCCTCCGTTCCCCACTTTCCGCTCACATTTGGAGACATCATGTCATGTTATGTGAGGCCGGTCGTGGCGCCAGCGGCACGAGGTGTGACTGCAAAACCGACTGGTTGTGGGTTCGATCCCCACTCGAGGAGATGAAATATTTACTTAAATTTATATTTCCATTTCTTCGCTCTGGTGTCGAGGTTAAGCGCGGCGTTGAATTCTGCCACTCAACACGCAATGCCTCCAGAATTCGGCAGAAAGTGGGGAACGGAGTGTCTTCACTAGGTTCCCTCTACCTACCCTGCTGTGTGCAGGGATACAGCGTGAAGCTAATTTAATTTAATTTTTTAAATTTAATGTCATGTTATAATTGGTGGCATAGGAAATGTAAATTCATTCTCTTATAATGTACATTTATTCTATAAATATATTATTTACTATTGTAAAGTTGAAGATATTGTTTGTTTGAACGCGCTAATTACAGAAACTGCTGGTTTGAATTTCAAACTCTTGTTGTATTGGATAGTTAATTTATTTGGGAAGGCCATAGACAATTTAACATCGCAGTAATCGTTTTCAAGCGCCCTGCTGTACCTACCTGGGAGCGATACTTTTTTTGTAATACAAGTGAAATAAATTAAATTTGTTTCTGTGGCAATAGCATTTGCATTTATTACTCACTTCGCAAGAAAATCCTTCCACAATAAAAAAAAACAATACAACATATACTATCACATAATTTCCATTGATTGTTTGCCAAGACGATTGGCCTCCAATTAACGCATTCTGAGATCTCATCATATAAACAAGCGCGAGTCAGGCTCCTTCACTGAGGGTTTCATACAACAATTCTTAAACAACAAGAGAATCGTTTTTGTAAATTTATAACAAATATAAAAAAAAACAACAGTCGAACTGATAACACCCCTCCTTGTACAGAAGTCGGTTAAAAGGCTAAACATTGATACTTTCCACTTTACAAATGATTTTGAAGCCGTATTTACGAGCATAGCCTATCGATTCCGATATTTGAACAAGTCACGGTACGTATTCAAGAGCTGCTACGCAATCTGCCTGCATTTCCACAGTTCACTATAAACGTTGCTTATGACATTCATTGGAAGAGTAGGTATATAAGAGAAGTCAAGTGGGTGTTTTAGAATTGTAATAGTCGATTTAAATTTTTAAAATGAGAAGTAAATCGTTTAATTTAAACGCTATTATTGTGGGTTCGATTATCTCTTGAGGGATTGATTTATTTTAATAATAATAATAATAATCAATACTTTATTGCACATGGAAAAAATACATAATTTACATAAAAGAAAGGGTACTTATGTAGGTACTTATGTAGGTACATATGTAGGTTACTTAAATTAGCATGTGCAATGGCGGCCTTATCACTACAAGTGATCTCTTACAGGCAACCATTAAGAGTGCAGGACTTTATGTAAGAGAATACAGTA